>CM023101.1:11368491-11740165 GCA_013103745.1 Gardenia jasminoides
TTAATAAAGTAAAAATACATAAAACACACATAAACACATAACACATAGGTATAATATCTAGATGCAATTCCTAGAAAGCAAGTAAATACATAAACATGCAAGCATGCAAAATAAGCATATAAAATCTAATTATTACATTGGGAGAACCTAAATACATTCTAAGGGGAAAAAATCGGAATAATAATCAAACTATTACATTTTCTAGAATAAATACACTTTTTGCAAAATTAAATTTGTCTATTACAACTTGGCATCCAAGACCTCCAAATGATTTACCCAAAAATTAAATGACATTAAATAAAGATTAGGCATGAATAAAAGCAAAGGAAAACTTAATTTAAAACATGCAAGATCATGCAAAACTCATAAGAGTACATAATAGGGAAAGAAGTTACCATCCCCTGATGTGATGCCTTAATTGAACCTTAAATGAGGGAATGGTTATCTAAGACTCAATGTCAACAAAAGGAATCAAGGTACCAATTTAAAGGAAAATCAATCAAAAATTCAAAGAAAAGGTATCAAACAGATTCGCAAGCAACATGGACAAGACTAGAAATAAATAATAGAGTAAGATTCTCGAAACAAAAGAGCAAGAAATAGCAAACAAAGCTGAGGAACAGAGAGTTACGCTGAGTAGAACGCTGGATGGGTTCTCTGCAACTACCGCCCTGCTATAGTAAACAAAGTCTGGAGGGGAAACGCTGGATCGGAACGCTGACTCATCCTCATGTAACGTCCGCAGCCTCTTCCAAGGTTCTTGTTCCTAGGTTTTGATGATAACAAAATAAAATGATGATTTGGACTAATGTTTTATGTGAGAATTTTGTTAGAACAGGTCCTGATTCATTGGAAAAGAAAAGAAATCAATTCAAGATGAATTGAGAAGAACTTATCTGACACTTCTATCGGACGCGATATCATTATCATCGGACCGATAGAATTAAAGATGAAATCAAACTGGTCGTCGGACGAAAGCTATCGACGTAGAATTATGCATCGGCCGTCCGATAAAGAACGGCAACCTATCGAACGCTTGTGTCGGACGCATTAAAACCCATCGACGTCCGCAGACGTTGAGAAGAACCTCGCCGGACACTCCTATCGGACGCGATAACATTGTATCGGACGTCCGATAGGTCCAACGGCTATTTTTCAACAGCCATATTTTGACCGTTGAGAGGTTCTTGAGGCCATTTCACACCTATAAATACCCACAAGTTCAAGAAGATTATAGACTTTTGCTCACATGAAATACAAGCTACAAGTGAATATTTGGGTAGAAATCTCTTTGTTTGTTGTATAGGTGTGGGGAAAGTTGGGTTTGTGAGGTTGCTCCGAAGGTTACCTATAGGAGGCATAAAACTTGGTGAAGGTGAGCCTATCACTTGGAGTGGTAAAACCAGGTGAAGGTTGCCTCACTTGTAAGTAGTTCTTAGTTGGTTGGTGAGCTTTCAATTGTAGCTAGTTGAGGGTTTACTTGAGAGTAGTAAAACTCCTTTGCTCAACCAAAGGGTGTTTGGGGTGAGGAAGGAGTGATCCTTCACTTGTACAAGTTGGTTAGTGTCACCATCAATTGAAAAAGCTATTTGGTGAATTCAACCCAAGTTTGGAAAACTTGGGAGTTTGATTGGTTTGAATTCTTTTACCTTTTGTTACTTTATTCTTTGTGGTTTAAGATTGTTTACATTTATCATTATTGTGGTTGTTTGAGTACTTGTTTGTTTGAACAATATTAGTTGATTCTTGCTGCATTTGGGACCAACAATTGGTAATGAGCTTGTCTCCTTGAAATTAAGCTCAATCGGCTTAGGAGTAAAGATGGCAACCAATAATGTATTGTTTTAGAAGGCAATCCATCGTTAGACCTCCCATGTTCAATGGTATAAATTATATTTGTGGAGGGATAGAATGGAAATATTTTGCAATCTATAGATATAGAATTGTGGTTTATTGTTAGTGAAGGACCCTATGAGGCTACAATTATAGATGAAACAACCGTAGAAATAGAATTAAAACTAGAAGTGAATTAAGTGCTCAAGATAGATTTAATCTCTTTGAATGCCAAGGCATGAATGTATTGTACAATGCCCTAGATGCAAATGAATCTACTAGAGTGGTGCAAATCGCCAAGGAAGTATGGGATAAGTTGAGGGATATGAAGGAGTGACAATGTTAGAGAACAAAGGAAATCTATGCTTGTTGCTCAATATGAATCTTTAAAATGCATCCTCATGAAAATGTTGATAAAATGTTTTGTAGATTCAATGATATTATTAAAGATCTTGAATTGTTTAAAGGTATACACTTTGGGTGAGAAAATAGAAAAATTTTGAATGCCCTACAAAAGAATGGGAAAATAAAGTCACCGCTATAGAAGAGGCAAAAGATTTAAATTCTATGTCTATTGAATCTCTTGTTAATTCACTAACCTCTTATGAGTTGAAGTTAAAAGCACAAGATGATGAAGCATGGATCAAGAGAGGCATAGCATTCAAGACCTCACAAGAAGATGATGAAGATGTAAAGCTAAATAACATGGCAAGAACATTAAAGAAGCTTCTAAATAAGAGGAGCTCTAGAGGAGGATGAGCAAGCAATGATAGAAGAGAAAACTCAAGAATTTCAAAATTACTTGGGACGAATGCAATTATGAAGAAATGGAAGAAGAAGAAGAATCAACCCAAATGGCACTTATGGCATTTGAGATAATAAGGTAAACTCTAATCACTCTCTTAGTGATGAGATGATGATAATGATGATATGCAAGTTCTTATGGTCAAAATGCATAAAAATTTGAAAGAATCTTATGCCAAAACAAGGATTTGAAAATAAAATAAATGCTTTATTGGAAGAAAACTCTAGACTTTTCAAGAAAATAAGAATTTGAGAAAAGACAATGATGATTTGAAAAAAGCACAAAATTGATTTTGATTGCAAAAATGATTTGAAAAGAAGTTGGAAAATAAAACAAAGTTTTATGAAAAAATGTTGAGGAACAAAATCTTTAAAGAAAAGAATTAATGATTTGAATGATTCTCTCCAAAGGAGAAACAAAATGTTTTACAAAGAAAAGAAAACCATATTTTACATGACCAAAATGATTTTATAAAAGAGGAACTAAATTTATTAAACCTAATTTTGTGAATGATTCTAGTATTATGTGTCATTTTGTTGCCAATTTGGACATATGCAAAATGATTGCTATGTGAAGAAAAATATAAGAAAAGGCATGAAATCTATGTGGATTATTAGATCATGTTGTACTAACTCTCATTCATTATGTTCTATTAGTTAAAAAAAAAAAACTTTGGGTTATAATTCATTGTACTTTGCTACTTTAGTGTTTTGTTCATATTGATGTTGGAATTGTGAAATGTTGAATATTGATATTTGAAGTTTAAATATGGTTGAATTGTTAAATGGTTTGGATGTCTAAATAAGGGGGAGTTAATATGTTTTTTGATTGATGACAAAAGGGGAGATTGTTGATGATTTTCTAAATTGTTAGATGATTATGATTTTTTTCTAAATCATTTTAACTCTTATTGAGGGGAGTTTCTTTCTATTCCTTGCAAATCATCATTTGGTTTGTCATCATCATGGGAGATTGTTGGCCTTGTTCCTAGGTTTTGATGATAACAAAATAAAATGATGATTTGGACTTATGTTTTTATGTGAGAATTTTGTTAGAACAGGTCTTTGATTCATTGGAAAAGAAAAGAAATCAATTCAAGATGAATTGAGAAGATTTTAACTTATCGGACACTTCTATCGGACGCATATCATTATCATCGGACGTCCGATAGAATTAAAGATGAAATCAAAATCTCTCTGTCAGCCGTCGACGCATAAAGCTATCGGACGCAGAATTATGCATCAGCCGTCCGATAAAGAACGGCAACCTATCGGACGCTTGTGTCTCGACGCACAAACCCATCGGACGTCCGGACCGTGAGGCGCTGAGAAGAACCTGTCGGACACTCCCTATCGGACGATAACATTGTATCGGAGACGTCCGATAGGTCTAACGCTATTTTTCAACAGCCATATTTTGACCGTTGGAGAGGTTCTGAGGCCATTTCTCACACTCTATAAATACCCACAAGTTCAAGAAGATTATAGACTTTGCCTACATAAAATACAAGCTTACAAGTGAATATTTGGGTAGAAATCTTCTTTGTTTGTTGTATAGGTGTGGGGAAAGGGTTTGTGAGGTTGCTCAAGTGAAGGTTACTCTATAGGAGGCATAAACCTTGGTGAAGGTGAACCTATCACTTGGAGTGGTAAAACCTTGGTGAAGGTTGCCTCACTTGTAATAGTAGTTCTTAGTTGGTTGGTGAGCTTTCAATTGTAGCTAGTTGAGGGTTTACTTGAGAGTAGTAAAACTCCTTTGCTCAACCAAAGGGTGTTTGAGGTGAGGAAGGAGTGATCCTTCACTTGTACAAGTTCATTAGTGTCACCATCAATTGAAGAAGCTTATTTGGTGAATTCAACCCAAGTTTGAAGAAGCTTGGGAGTTTGATTGGTTTGAATTCTTTTACCTTTTGTTACTTTATTCTTTGTGGTTTAAGATTGTTTATTTATCATTGTTGTTTGTTTGAGTACTGGTTTGCTTGAACAATATTAGTTGATTTCTTGGGTTGCATTTGGTTCCACACTTCCCATCTTCAAAATATCGCAAGATTGCTTCCAATTTTTCGAACATACAATAACACAAACAAAATCTTCGTGAGGTGTGGGATCTATTTAAAGCATTAAACGCCATCATTCAGATCATGTCAAAACAAGCTAAAATCAAAAAAGCCAAATCTTAAGCATCAACATCATCAAATAGACAAAAAAAAAAAATTGAAGGGAAGAACTATCAGCTATAGAAATGCGAAAGTTAATACCGGCCCTCACGTAATAACCCCGCGTTTCTTCACATCTTCAAATATTCAAGAAGAAACGCGAAATAGCATGCAAACCAATACGCTGCAAGAACTCCGCTTTCTTCATATCTTCAAACATTCAAGAGGAAACGCTGGATCGTTCGCCATAAGTAATCAGCTAGTAGTCCGCGCTTTCTTCACATCTTCAAACGCGGAAGAACATTTTTCCAGAAATTTTTCAGAAATCACAACAAAATCAACACAAAAGCATCAAACGTCTGATTTTAAACGTCAGAACAAGACTATGAGCCTTACCAAGGCTTTATAAACACAACATGCTCATATAACAACCAATAATCATCATCAAATGTCAAAACTTAAAAAACACATTTAAGACCTTGGTTCCACCAAAAGGTCTCGATTTTCAGCAATTTTCACCGTAAAAGTAATATATGGAGTAAAGGAAGACTACCTGATTCTGAGGTTTGAAAGAGCGAGAAGGAATCCCCAAAATTCCAAAATATTCACTAAAGAAAAAAACCCTAGTTTTATCTTTTCCTTTCTTTTCTTTTTCCTTTGATCTTCAATCGCTTTTTCTTTTTCTTCCTAATTTCTTTCTTCTTCTCGCAATCACCTCCCTCTCCTTTTTTTTTTTTTCTTTTTTTTTCAGGGAAACCCGACATGGGTGATTTATAGGCATTAAAACCTACAACCAAAGCTTTAGATGCATTTAGGGTTTTCTTGAGTTAATCTTGATCATTGGATGCGTTTTATTTGTGTCTTAAGGATCAAGGGTGATTTGGGCATTAACTAAAACGATTACTTGATGCCAAAGACACAAAAAAATACAGCTGGAAATGAGGAAGGAAAGGTTAGAAAAAAAGCGTAATTTTTTTCACTTGGTTCATTTGGTTACGCTGGATCGATCCGCTGTGAATAGCTGTCCAGCGTTTTGACTTTTCTTTCTTTTTTTTAAAGAAAACCTACAAAAATAAGAAAGATGTGTTAGAATATTCAAAAATAAATAACTAAATATTAATAGATAAAAACGTAAGAAAACAATTGAAATAGTCAAAATTTGGTGTCTCGACACCTGTTCTCTTTGTCCTGAAGTTTCAAGAAACTCTAGACAAAGACGTAGACACCAAATGCTTACCTGGTTTCGCTGGTTGTATCTGAACCGTTGTAAACAATAGGAATGTTAGATTGCCAATTTTCAAACTAAAAATGCATAATGTGACCGAACTCGTATAGAGTTGCCTACGTATCTCGCCATGAGAATCAGGTCAAACGTAGTTCCAATGCAAATGAACTGTGATAAAATGGGTACTGGATGTTTTTTTTTTTGAAAGTTTCAACAAGAATGTAAAAATTTGAGAATGGGAGATAGAAGGGTGTGCGGTGGACGCTGAGACTCACCAATAGAAATTTAAAATATCAAGAAGGGGAGGTAGAAGGGTGCCCGGCGGAGGCTGAGACTCACCAACCTCAAACCTCAAGGAGACATTTTGCCCCTCTCGATCCAATATTAGGTTTAGGTTTTGCATCCATATAGATAACATCCAAATATGATAAATTTTAAAATTAGAATTAGGAAATTTTTAACTAAATCATGCAACTAGCTTTGGCTAGGTTAGAAGGGTGCCTTAGAGACGAGTAACATCAAATCTTTGCCTTCCCTTCTTTCAACTGTGACCCCCGAACCTTTTTCTCTAGTTTTTCAAAAACCTGGAGTCGTCTAAAAAGGGTTTTCTTAGTTTATTTCCATTAATTAAAATTTTTGGGTGATTTGGTACACCTAAATTCCATACCAAGTGGCGACTCCAAACTTTTCTAAAAATCCTTTTCTAAACTTTTGTTTTTGGGTCCAAATCGTCACATTTTTGTAGTCCCATGACCCATTTCTTTTCAAAATCAAAAATCAATTTTAACCAAAAAAGCATTTTACAACTAAAACCGAATCGACGTTTGCATTTTCCCTCCCTTTCAAAATAGCGACCTCCCCATAATTTGTTTTCCAGTGTCTGAGTGGCAACGTGAATCGAGGAATTTAGTTCTTTTGTAGGATTTCCTCATTTTGTATAAGATTGTAGTAATTGGTGCATTTCGTGGAATATTGTACTTGGGAAATCATGGTATTGTAATTTTGATACAATTATTGAGCTAGTACTTTTGAAAGTTTAATTAGTAATTTTGATAAATCTTGATTACGATTGTAAGAACGAATGTTCGAAACTATATTTGGAATTTCGTAGTGAGTCCTGGCGAGAGTTGGACAGGCATCCCGCCGATACTCTTGGGTTCGCCCTAGGGAGAGGTGGGGGCGTCACAAATGAGACACACATTATC
Source organism: Gardenia jasminoides (assembly GCA_013103745.1). Taxonomy (NCBI): domain Eukaryota; kingdom Viridiplantae; phylum Streptophyta; class Magnoliopsida; order Gentianales; family Rubiaceae; genus Gardenia; species Gardenia jasminoides. Next base: position 11,375,715 of record CM023101.1, read on the forward strand.
ATCACCATAATTTTTAATCCTAGATATTTGACATTCATTTCTTCTTCAGGAAGAAATAATAAAGAAAGACATCCATTTCTTCTTCAGGAATAAATAATAAAAAGATTATTCTTCTTAAGAAAGAATTAATAAATGAACTTACAAATAAATATGAAAATTAATAAAATTTATAAATAACATAACTTATAAAGAAAAATAACAAATGACTAAATTCAAAAAAAAATATTGGGTATTTGGCATCAATTTCTTCTTCAGGAAGAAACTATAGTTATCACCATCATAAATCACACCATTAATTTACACCTTCAGGGTGTTTGATTATAATGCTTGATAAACATCAATAAGATATTTAGTTATACGACACATACGTGACTAATGACCTTTAATGCTATACAAATTATATTTCTTTTAGAATTCTTCTTTTCACATTCTTTCTTAATATTATCTCACTTCGGGTGGTATATATCTGCCTTCATTACACCCATAATCACGATTATAGTCATAATCTAAGTCACATTTATTTCAGGGAATAGACTAGATCCATTAAATCAGATTTTAAACAAAGACATATAAAAAGTTCAGAATATTTCTTAAATTTTTTCTCTCAATATTGCTACTTTTGGAGCATATTCGAGAAGTGAAACATAGAGAATATGTTTTCAACATATCTATATCAGTGATATTTTCTCCACACAATTTTGATTGAGAAGTAACTCTAAATATTGCAGAATATATTCAATAATTAATTCAAAAATTTGCAGTCTTAGATAAATTTATCATATTGGACTTTTATAGGAATGACCAATTTTTGGTAGTCAAATCTGTTTCTTTTAAAGGGCAAAGTGAATCCTTATGCATCATTATTTTCATGAATGGTGCCTCCAAAATCCATTTGCATCAAGATGTATTTCACCGTCTAATATTCATAATAAATAATTCTTTGATAATAAAAATAAATAAACAGAATTGAATAGAATCAATGTTACCTCAAAAGTTGCTCCAAAAATATATGTTCGAGTTGAATGATTATTCCATGGCAAATATTTGTACTCAAAAGTTAGTTATAAGAAAAGTAAAATGAATTAAAAGTGTGAATATTACCTCAAAAGTTTCTCAAATATTGCCTAAGAAAGTGCTCAACAATTGATATAACATTGGTAGAATTTTGGAGGAGTCTCGTGCTTTTCTTTTCTTTAGAGGTAGAATCTCGTACATCACAGTTGCATCATAGTAGTAGCTATTTTATCTTTACTCAAAGGTAGAGACTCGTGATTCATGCTCGCTCAATAGTAGAGACTCATGCTGATAATGTGTTGTAAAACAAATGCAAACATGGTGGTGGATTTATGTTGTAAGATTTGTTGTGTTCGTATAGTGGGCGCTATACTAATAAAGTCAAGAAAACTAAAGAACTGAGGAAAAGAGAAGAATAGAAAGGAAACTATTTTCTCATTCATTCAAATGAATTTTCAATCCTATTTTCATCACTGATACAAGAGGGAGCAGCGCCTATTTATGGGGGAATACATGAAGAGTTCAAAGTACATCTGTTAACTGTATGTCTTATCAAGATAGAGATAACATATTCTCTTAAATCGTGAAATGATAAAATAGTTATAACATTTTCTTGAAAGTTGTGTTTCTCAAAAATCATGCTTTTTAAAAGTTATACTCCTCAGAGGCCGAGATAATTTTATCATCTCGTAAAATGTGATAGTTCTGCTCTTATTTGAGAGATAAGATAAAAATGATAGACATCCACAATATTTAATTATTTCATAACAATGTGTAAATTGTCCCCACAAAAAGTCAAATATATGGGTTAGACTTTTTGTCTATTGAGGTGTGAAAAAATAGCCATACACTCACATACTTAATATTTGGAAAATTTATCCGTATGCAATGGACCAAATGTTGTCGTTAAATCTTTTTTAATTAAAAAGCATTGTGGTATCAAGGAAATGGTGGTAAAACAACATATGTAAACATCGTAAAAAATAAGATAAATTAGCTTTACCAACAAATTGTTTAGCTTCTTATGATAATTTATGATATTTGAATATTTTCCATAAGAAAATAACAGTACCTATTTAGGCATCAAAAGAAATTATTAATAAAGGGAAAAAAGAAAAATAAAACTGCAATACATTTTTATAAATGCTCAATTGGCTAGTTCTGTGTTGAGGAATTATCTTTAGTCCAAATAGACCAGTTCTTTAATGAAACAACAACATTAATTAGAAAAACCGAATAATAATCTTTAAGATTTGGACTCCATGCTGAAGCTACTAAAATGAAAAATTCCATGGAGGATGCAGCTTATTAATATTTTTTTATTAGGTTCCTTAATCTAAAAAATTGAGTACTTGTTATCAATAAAATAGTTATGTTTTTAATATGCTGTTTATCTACAAAAAATATTATAGTTGACTGCATGATGTAATGAGCACCAACTTTCCTCAAACTTAAATTGAAAAATTATGGGGTTGAGAGACAAACAACCATTTGTCTATAAGAGGCAATTTTTATATATTTTTTTTATTACAGGGACAATTTTCTATTCACCTAATATCATAAGGGGGCAATTTGTGATTATGCCAACTATTTAACAAGGATCTTTTATCAAAAAATATATATATATTTAATGAGTAGACTAGTTATGATGAAAGCTAGATTATTGATGACAAAGCCTAATAAATGAAAAGAAGGAGATAAATTTTGAGAAAAGGAACTGATACGAAAGACCTGAGCATTAAAGCTTATTAGTGGGCAACTAGTCTAAGAGTGAAAAGTAATACACAAGCAAAATGAGGAAATTCAAAAGGTGACCCTTCATGGATGAAAGTTAATACTTTTTTTTGGGGGGGGGGGGTTGTTAATACTTAATAAAGAATAGAATCTTTAAATTGGACTTGCAAATCATAGTAAATAAATAAGGCGTACGTGAAAAGTAATACACAATCAAAATGAGGAAATTCAAAGGGTGACTCTTCATGGATGGAAGTCAATACTCTTTGGGGTAGGGGGGGGGGATGTTAATAGTGTTCGACATAAAGAGTAGAATCTTTAGATTGGACTTATAAATCATTGTAAATAAATAGGGCGTATCCCTGAGCTGCCATATATTCTCGACCAACCTATTCCTAGTTGAATACTTGTTTTAATTGCTTTAAATCATTTTAATTGCAATTACACCATACATTACCTTATTTTATTTTAAAAACCTTGTTTAACCTTCAATTTAATTTTTCTATTGCTCAATTGTGAAAAACGACAAAGGCACATTTTTCGAGACAAACATTTGGACTGAGAGTGACGTAAGTTTGGAGAATAAGAATGATCATTAGTAGTTTTACAAAAGTTAATTGAGGGATTAGAAGTGAGTGATTAGGATTAAACTCCAATTGGAGCATTAATGAACTAGTGTTCATTGGTTGACTTTTGTACCAAAAAAATTTGTGGTTCTCATTCCTTCTTTCTTTTCCCCAATTTATTCATCAAAAATCACAAGAAAACTCTCATTCTTCTCTCTCTCACCCGAACTCCCCTTCCCCTTGATCCTTCATTTTTATCTTCAAAATCTACTCCAAACTCCATAAAATCCATCAAGGGAACTTGGGAAATCTTTCACCACCTCACTTGGAAACTTGACGACTAACTTGTCTTGAGGGAGCCGACTAGGAGCTTGAAGAGAGGGGTTGTTTTGGAGCCTAGACATATCACAAACAAGGGTTTCCTCTTGAGCCATTGAAGGTAATCTAGTTTCTTCAAATCTTTTCCTTTGATTTCATCTTGTAGCTTTAAGTTTTGTATCTTCTTGATATTATTCTTGTTGAATTTGGGTTGTTGAAGTGAGCTCTTGGATTCTCACAAGACTTGAATGTGTGGCTAATTTGGTGTTGATGAGATGATATGGTGGTGTTAGAGAGATAGAAAGAAGAGAAAGAGGCAAAACCAAAAGAAAAGGAAGGTTATGCTGCCGGTTTCATTTTCGATTTGCATACCCTATTTTGGCTGCGAAATTTCATGAGTTTCTTGGCTATTTTGAGAGCTGAAATGTTGGTCTATATGTGTGTAATTTTAGTTGCAAAAATCATTCCATTTGGTCTGGTAAAATAGCATGGAAAGAAGAAACCAAAATCTGGAAAATTTTCACTGTTTTCTGCTGCCGGATGTTCTCGCTTTGAACATTGACCTTTCCTACAAATTTTGGGCTGAATTTTGGTATGAACTTAATCTATATATAGGAGAGTTAGTATACCAAATTTGGTGATTTTTGAATATGAATTCGTCATCCAAATGATGCCCTAAACCTGCTTTGCAAAACAGGAATTTCGGAAAAACAGGAATGTCGAACCTACCCTGTTTGGATAGCTATATTTTCTTACTCAAGAGTTGGAATCAAATGCTGTCAGTGGCATTTGAAACTAGATTCATAGGACTATGAAATGTGTAAATTTCAGGGGTTGATTCATTTTTTACAATTTTTGGTGAATTTCCAAAATATACTGAAAAACCAGTTTGTTTTGTCCTGTCTTCATTGAAGCAGTAATCTTGTACGAAAATCTGGGCTGTTTCTATTTAGAATCTCACTGAATGTCTTCTCGAGAGTTTTATTTCATTGAGTCTATTTTATAACGGTGTAAGATTTGTAATTTTTTGACTCATACAACTCAAGTTATGATTTTTCAAAGAATGTCGCATAAAACTGAAAATTCTTCTAAGGAAGCGACGAAAGTTGAGAAATGCCTTGGAAACATTTCCTGGTTTTCAGGCGTAACCTTTTGAGTATTTGTACACCATTCCAAACTTGGAAAATGGATTTTTTCCAATTGCATAAGATTCTTCTTAATTTGGAATCGAAAAGCTTATTTGTTTGAAAATTTGACCTTGAATGCATACTTAGGTAATTTTGATTTTTATTTCTCAGGTGATCACGTGGACACCGAGAAGCTTGTTTGATCTCTTGAATTGCTCTCACTTGCTCTTGACTATTGGTGAGTGTCAAGTGCATGATTTGTTGAATTGCTTGAACTTGTTACATACTTGATTTGAACATGTTATTAAACCTGTCGAGACGGACGTGTACTTTATCTCGTCCTACCTCTCTTACTTGACCTGACATGCTTGCTTGTATTTGTTGTACTTGAAATGACTTGTCTGAACTGTACTTGTACTTGATTGATAATTGAGCGTCGTCTCATCATCCTACTTGCTACTTAAACTTGTTGGGAACGCCCAAAACTCATTGGTAAACCTTTCACCTCGGGCCGGCAAGGGCTTGGCCGAGAGATTTGGTAAGCCATGAGTCTTTATATATTTTCGTCGGTTGGAGTGCGCTCGCCGACTATTTGTCTGGGTATACTCGAGTATTACCAAATTACATATTTTGACGAGCGGGACCGGTTGGGGGGTGAAACGGTGGACGGAGATGGTTGACAAGAGGAGTTCTTCATGGATATTATGAAAGTTGACGGAGTGTCAACTATTTGGAATGTGATCAAGTTTCGTAGAACTTGGTTCCTGAGAGCCCCTGTATCCTTTATTTAATGTGTAATTAAATTCCTTATTTGCATTCTTGCCCAAAAGTATTGGTTACTTATCTTGTTTAATAAAAGTTTATATTACTTGATCTTGCTTGTTTGCATGTTTTCTTGGCCTCACTGAGCTTTGCTCACACCATAAGATTTGTTTTCCTTAACAGGTTTTGAAGCGGAGTTCGCTAACCGTAGATCTTAGTTTCTTTTGTAGGATTTCTGCTCTTTTGTATAAGGTTGTTTTGATTTGAGCACTTGATGGTTTATAGTACTTGGAGTTAGTACTAATGAAATTCGGATGAAATTATTGGGATTTGTAAATTCAGCTCTTGTATGTATTTTAGTACTTGGGACTTATTTTAGAAATGTAAGTTGAACTTTAGTTTCTTTAAATAGTTGGTTTGGAATGTGAAGTTAGTTATGTTGGGAATTGTTATTTAGGTTAATTGAGCGAGTGAGTCATGGCGAGAGTTGGGCAGGCGGCCTGCCGAACCCTTTGGTTCGCCTTAGGGGGAGGTGGGGCTGTCACAACCACAACACTAAAGGTTTTTTGCATATAAAGAGTGTAAGGCCCAAATACAACCTAAGAGGGGGGGGTGAATTAGGTTGACTAATAATTAGTCAAATATTACCTCTTTTTCAAATTTTAATCACAAGCTCTTCAACAAATGATTTATCAAACAAGTAGACAAGTCGAGACCGATAAATATAGATGAGATTTCAAACAATGAATTTGATACGTAAACTAAAAGAGTAATTATGGAAAGCAAACCAAACTTCTTCAAGACTCCACTTGAGCTTAAAGAGAATTCCTCAAAACAAGCTTCTTCAATTTGGTGAAATTCGATCACTCTTGTGTACAATAGAAGGATCACTTCCTCCTTGCCCCAAGCTCCACTTAGTCAAGCTAGGAAGTTTTACACTCTTTACAGAAAACCCTCACACAGCTACACAATTGATGAACTCACTCACAATTGAAAAGCTTCTCAATGAACTCACACTACAAGACTAACAATTCTTACTCAAAATGAGTATTTTCTAGCTAAAATCACTCTTAAGAACTTGTTATCCAAGTGTACAGTTGTAGTTTGATATTTAGACAAAGGCTTGTATTTATAGGAGACAAAAGTGCCTAGAAAACGAGGTCAACGGATAGTAGAAGCTGAAAGGTCAACTAGCCGTTGGAGCTATCGGACGTCACACTTTGCTTTCGTCCGATAGGCAAGTTTCGAGTCTTATCGGACGGTCGATGGATAATTGCGTCCGATAGCTTTGCGTCCGACTGGGGCCAGTAAGCTCAGGAAATTTTCATGGAACCGATCGGACGGCCGATACATGTCTTTGCGTCGCGTCCGAAGCTCATCAAATTTCTTGGATATCTTTGGACGTCCGATGTAGTTGTTGTGCGTCCGAAAGAGGTGTCCGACAGATCCCCTGTCTATCGGACGTCCGATACGTCGAGTTGGCGTCCGATAGGAAAGTTTGAGTTTTATCGGACGTCCGATACAAGGTATCGTCCGTCCGACTGCCAACAGTTTCTTCAACAGGTTTCCTGCCTCGATGTCCTGTCCTGTCAAGGATCTCACTAGAAAACATTAGACCAATTTCTTCAATTGTTTTGTAATTATCAAAATTCGGGATCACGATTAACATTCTCCCCCTTTTTGATGATGACAAAACAATTGAATGTAATTTAACCAATATTGAGTTTAAATAAAGAACTCCCCCTTACTTGAATAACTATCTACTCCCCCTTACTCGAATAACTATCTGCTTAACTATCTACTCCCCCTTACTCGAATAACTCATCTTTATTTAGTCTTTTTCTCCCCCTTTTTGTCATCACAAAACATTCAACACAAAATGTGCGAAGCAAGCAGTGAAAACTTTAATGACAAATATGTAGCAGAATCAGCATAATGCAGTAATATAAGTAAGCAGTGAAATCTCCAAGTAGAATTCAATTACATCAGGTAACATCATCCAACATAATCCAAAATCATTTAAGGCCATCATCATTAACTGAAAATAATGTCAACAAGAGTACTGAAGTGCTGGTTTTACAAAAGACTTAGAGGAAAGCAGTAAAATAGATTGATACACTTTCACACCAGCAAAAGGGAACAAAAATAGATTTGTGCATTCTAATGTGAAGTGTAAGTACATCCTAGTGTGCCTAAAGGGTGAATGTTGATCGAGTTCCAGGTCGCCTTCTGACAAGCCGATATGTTGAATCATCCTCTTCTGGAGTCTCTTCCCCATCATCCTCGTTTTCTTCATCTTCCACAACCACTGGTTCTTTTCCCTTGTCAGATGATGAGGGATCACGCTGTGGATTTTGCGATTCAGTCATCTCTTGGTCATCCAATAGAGGATCAGTTCGTGGCTCTTTGGCTTGGGAGGTGTTTTCATCCACGGGAGGAGGAAGTAACAGGTTTCTTTTGTCAAGAAAGTCAGATTTTTGGTCAAATGTCATGGTTAACATAAGACCATGTTCGAGTAGAAGAACATGACTTTTGAGCTCATTTAACAAATCCATGACTTCAGATTGAGAGGAAATCCTAGAGGCTGACTTCCTAGGATGAATTGATGGACCTGGAGTAAATCTAAGAGTTCTAGCAATACTAGGAGAGAGAGGAGCATCATGTCCTTTCTTTGAACGAGACTCAGAGACAGATTCCTTGGTGCACCAATTACCATCAAAGAATTTTAAATTCTTTCTTTCAAAATATTGTTTTGAAAACACAGATGTGGTTAAGTCCTTAGGACATACACCACTTATAGGAACTTTGAAATGTTCAAAGATGGGAGTTAAAAACTTCCCATAAGAAAGTTTTCTTCTTGTATCAGTGGAGAGTTTCATCAGAAACTTACACATGACAAACCCAAAATCTATTCGGATTCTTTCAACAAAGCAATAAAACAGATATAACTCCATTTTGTCTGCATCTGTCCGATGACCATCAGTTGGAACAAGCAAATTTGAGATGATTGAAAAGATGATCAGATTTTTAGGACTCAAATCTTCCAACTTGGCATCAACAGGGGTTTGAAAAGGGGATTGAAAATAAGCCATTAGTTTTTCAGCATTGAAATGATTCAAACTTGTTGGAGTTTCCTCATAAGAAAAGAAGTTTGCAATCTTACTTTTGCACCCAAACTCAATGGTGGTTTTTAAAATTTCATTCACAACATCAGAATCAAATACCAAATCAATTCCATTGACACGGGATTTAAGCTCATCACGAGAATTACCCTTCCTAAGATTAGCAAAGAACTGATACATCATGTCAGGGTAATAGATATTAGGCATAACAATGATGTGAGACCATTTCTGAAATTCAAATAACTTAAGGACAGACTCTAGATCGATTTTCTTAAACTCAGATGGAACAATGGATCGCTGAATAATGAAACCTTTTTGAGAGAATAAGGCAAAGTTAGACTTCGAATCTATGAATTTGGGTAAAGGAGCGGTTCTTTATAACACCGAGAATCGAGAAAGAAGTAGTGAGGTGGTTGATTTGTAGCGAGCCACGTCTTGTTCTTTTGGAAGTGCGTTTGCCAGTGGGAGGAAGTATCTTCATCTCTTGGCATCTTCTTGCGTCCGGTAGATGATAGAGCTCCACGAGTGCGTACCATCTTGCTTGTGTTGTGTGATTTGAGTGATGAGGAGTTGTTTACGCGTAATGCAGAGTGACACACTTTTAAATTAAGTGAAGATGTATCAATTTTTAAAGCCAGAAAGAGGAGAAAAGAGAACTTAGGGTTTCTGGTGTGATTTGGGAGTGAGAAGAGAAGTGATTTATAGTGAAGATGATTGATGAAGATTGGACCGCATATAGGTGAGTGAAGTCTGAACTTTCAATTTTGAAAATGGTGAAAGTTTTGCTGGGAATTTGGAGTTTTGAATTGAGGTGGTTGGGAAGATGCGTCCGAATTAAATGTGGTTGACTGATGGAAGTGAAGTGAAATGACCTGATTCAAGTGCGACTGTTCATGTGTCGGACGTCCAACGCTGAAGCGTCCGACCCATGCGTCCGATAGCATTTTCGGAAAATGACCAAGAACCGGACGTCCGTTCATCAGGATCGGACGTCCGATAAGTTTTCACCAGAAAAGCTTAAGGCTCATTTTCTAAAATACCCAATTTCGAACGAAGATGTCTAAATTGTTCTAAGGGTAGTGCTTTTGTGAAAATATCAGCAATTTGATCATTTGAGCAGACATAGTTTACACAAATTTCACCTTTTTGAACAAGATCACGAATGAAATGATGCTTAATGTCTATATGTTTTGTTCTAGAATGTTGAATGGGATTTTTTGTCAAATTAATTGCACTAGTATTATCACAAAAAATGGGCATATTATCATATGTCAAACTAAAATCATTCAAGGTATGTTTCATCCAAATTAATTGTGCATAACATGCACTAGCAGCAACATACTCCACTTCGGTTGTTGACAAGGAAATGGCATTTTGTTTCTTACTAAACCAAGAGACTAAACAATTTCCAAGAAAATGACAAGATCCATTAGTACTCTTTCTATCAATTCTACAACCGCCAAAATCAGCGTCCGTATAACCACACAAGGTAAATTCATTACATTTAGAATACCAAAGACCAAAATTCATGGTTCCTTTTAAATAACGAAAAATTCTTTTAACGGCATTCAAATGAGATTCTTTCGGGCAAGATTGAAAACGAGCACATAGGCATACGGCAAACATAATATCCGGTCTACTTGCGATTAAATAAAGAAGGCTTCCGATCATACCTCTATACTTTTTCTCATCTACACTTGTACCTTCTCCGTCCTTTTCAAGCTTGGTGGACATACACATTGGTGTTCCCACTTGCTTTGAATCTTCCATGCCGAACATTTTGAGAAGTTCTTTGGTGTATTTTATTTGGTTGATAAAGGTTCCTTCACGTGTTTGAAAGACTTGGAGTCCGAGAAAAAAATTCAATTCTCCCATTAAGCTCATTTCAAACTCATTTTACATAATGGTGGAAAAATCCTTGCACAAGTCCTCATTAGTAGCACCAAATATAATATCATCAACATAAATTTGTACAATAAGAAGATCATTTGATTTTTTTTTTTGTAAAAAGAGTTGTGTCTACTATGCCTCTTTTAAAACCATTTTCAATTAAGAACCCACTTAAACGTTCATACCAAGCCCTAGGGGCTTGTTTTAGGCCATATAATGCTTTTGAAAGTTTGAATACATGATTAGGAAACTTTTCATTTTCAAAGCCGGGTGGTTGATCCACATACACTTCTTGATCAATGAAACCATTTAGAAAAGCACTTTTAACATCCATTTGATACAACTTAAAACCCTTGAAACACGCAAATGCAAGAAACATCCTAATAGACTCTAATCTAGCAACGGGAGCAAACGTTTCATCATAATCAATACTTTCTTCTTGAGCATACCCTTTAGCCACTAATCTAGCCTTATTTCTTACAATTTCACCTTTATCATTTAATTTATTCCTAAACACCCATTTAGTGCCAATGATAGGATAATTTTGAGGTCTTTCAATTAAAGTCCAAACATTATTTCTTTCAAATTGATTTAACTCTTCTTGCATGGCCATAATCCAATAGTCATCTTTTAAAGCATCATTGATGTTTTTAGGCTCAATATGCGATACAAATGCAAAATTATCAAATAATGGCTTTGATGAGGAACGAGTTCTTACCCTCTCGGATGGATCACCAATGATCAAATCCTTTGGATGATTTTGAATGAACTTCCAAGCTTTAGGAAAATCCTTTAGTGATTCATTATTCTCGTCTTCTTCATCTAGCCTTCGGATTTCTTGAGAATCACCATCTTTTGAATTTTCTTCCATATCACAATTGTTTTCTTCTTGAAGTGTGAGCTTCTCGAGATTCTTTTGAATACCTACATCATCATCTACACAAGTACTATTTGAAGAGTTGCCATTAGATTCATCAAATGAAACATGTATAGCTTCTTCAATCACAAGAGTTCTTCTATTATAAACTCTATATCCTCTTTTATTTTCACAATATCCCAAGAAAATACCTTCATCGGTTTTCTTATCAAACTTTCCAAGGTGTTCTTTGATATTTAAGATAAAACATTTGCATCCAAAAACTTTAAAATTACCAACAATTGGCTTTTTATCAAACATCAATTCATATGAAGTTTTGTTCAAAAATGGTCTTAGTAATACTCTATTCATTACATAGCAAGTTATTTACGGCTTCCTAAAATATTTTGGTAAATCATTTTCACTTAACAAGGTTCTTGCGGCTTCTACAAGTGTTCTATTTTTCTTTCAACAACACCATTTTGTTGAGGGGTTTTACAATAGAAATTCATGAGTTATTCCATTATGATCACAAAAATCGAAATCCACAATATTTAAATTCCGAACCATTATCACTTCTAACTTTGATAATATGCAATCCAAGTAAATTTTGCACTTTTGCAAAGAGAGAGACAAAACTTTTAAAGGCATCATCTTTATGAGTAAGAAAAATAGTCCATGTATATCTAGAGTAATCATCAACAATAACGAAACAAAATCTTCTACCACCTAGACTAGCAATAGGTGTAGGACCAAATAGATCAAGATGTAAAAGTTCCAATGGCTTAGATGTAGAAATGTTTTTCTTAGGTTTAAAAGATGTTTTGGTTTGTTTCCCAAATTGACATGCATCACAAATTTTATCCTTTTCAAATTTAATCTTAGGAAGTCCTCTAACAAGTTCCCTTTTTGAAATTTCATTTATCACATCCATGTTAAAATGACAAAGTCTTCTATGCCACAACCAAGGATCTTCATTTGAGATTTTAAGGCATTTAAAACTAGAAGAGTCAATTTTCTCAAGAATCACAACATAGATGTCATTGTATCTACTTCCTTTAAAAACGATATTAAATTTCGAGTCAAGAACCAAACATTCATGCTTTTTGAATAAAACAAATAGATCTTTATCACAAAGTTGACTAACACTAAGCAAATTATAACTTAGATTATCTACTAAAAGAACATTATGCACAAATGTTTCACCATTCTTACCCACATCACCTACTCCAATTGTTTTAGCTTTCATGTCGTCTCCAAAAGTTACTTTTCCACTTGACTTTGATTTGAGCTTGATGAATTGTGAAGGATCGCCGGTCATGTGCCTTGAGCATCCACTATCAATGAACCATTTTGATTTCTTCATATCTTTTTCAATTTTTACCTACAAGAAATACAAAGTTTGGTACCCTTTTAATTTTTGGGTCCTTGATGGTTAGAGTCATGTTTGACTAACCACATGCATCTCATTCCTTTTCTCATATTTCTTTTCACATAGCAATCATACTTCAAGTGACCTACTTGACAGCAAAAATCACACATAATGGTAGAGTCGTTTACATCAACTGATTTAATGAATCTAATTCCACTTTTTCTATGAATTGTAAATTCATTTGCACTAAACATAATTTTTCTTTCATAAGGGTTAGAATGAGACTTAAACACATTTTTTGTGAAACTATTTTGTTTCTTGTTTTGAAGGATCACGTCAAGATTATCCATTCTCTTTTTCAAGTCATTTTGTCTTTCTTTAAGCATTTCACAAAGGCTTGTTTTTCTATCAAGTTCATATTGCAATTCCATTTCAGTTTTTACTAGGCAATCATTGTCATATTTTAACTTCTTGTTATCTTGAAACAAGTTTGCATTATCTTGCAAAAGAAAAGTAATTTTTTGTTTTAGTTCTTTGTTTCTAACATAAGACTCTTTTAAACTTTCATGCAGTTTTGCAACAAATGATTCTAAATCATCATCATCATCATCACTATCGTATTGTGGATGAGAAGTTACCTCATTGTCACCAATTGCCATAAAGGCAATTTGAGCTGATTCTTCTTCTTCTTCAATTTCTCCTTCCGAGTTGCATTCGTTCCAAGTAATTTGAAAGTTGTTGAACTTCGGTTTTCTTTCATTCTTCATATCTTTCTTCTTCTTCAATGGACAGTCCACCGCATAATGCCCGAGCTGCCCACACTCGAAGCACTTATCTCCTTGCTTCTTGTTTGCATCATATCTTGCTTTGTATTTTGTATTGAGTTGATTGTTGTTTTGATTGCTTGGTCCTCCTTTTCTGAATCTTCTCTTGTTGAGTATTCTTTTGAAGCTTTTTGTGATGAGTGCAAGATCACTATCATCACAGTCACCATCTTCTTCATCTTGTGAAGCCAAGTCATCCTCATCTTGAGCAGCCTTTAGAGCAATGCTTCTTTTAGCTCTTGCTTCCTCTTCATTTTGAACTTTGCTTTTGAGCTTTAATTCATAAGATGTTAGAGAATTAATGAGAGACTCAATAGACATAGAGTTCAAGTCCTTGGCTTCCTCAATTGCAGTCACTTTGTTCTCCCATTCTTTAGGTAGAGCATTCAAAATTTTCCTATTCTTTTCACCAAGAGTGTATTCCTTTTCCAAAACCTCTAGATCTTTAATAAGATCATTGAATCTACAGTACATCTTATCAATGTTTTCATGAGGTTCCATTTTGAATGATTCATATTTAGTAACAAGAATGGATTTCTTTTGCTCTCTTACATCCTCACTACCTTCATGAATTTCTCTTAATTTATCCCAAATTTCTTTGGCAGATTTACACCCTTTTACTCTAATGGATTCATTCGAATCTAGTGCACTATAAAGAACATTCATGGCTTTTGCGTTAGATGTGAGATTAGCTCTATCCTCTCGATTCAACTCATCTCTAGTTTTTAATCTAGGAACATGAGTGATGGGATCATTTATAATGGCAGTGTAAGGTCCTTCACTAACAATAAACCATAAATCAATGTCAATAGATTGCAAGAAAATAATCATACGTTCTTTCCAACTTACATAGTTTGATCCATTAAACATTGGTAGTCTAGTAATTGATTGACCTTCACAAAACATGGCATTGTTGGTTGTCATCTTTACTCTAAGCGGTTAAGTTTGATTCTAGAGACCACGCTCTGATACCAATTGTAAGGCCCAAATACAACCTAAGAGGGGGGGAGTGAATTAGGTTGACTAATAATTAGTCAAATATTACCTCTTTTTCAAATTTTAATCACAAGCTCTTCAACAAATGATTTATCAAACAAGTAGACAAGTCGAGACCGATAAATATAGATGAGATTTCAAACAATGAATTTGATACGTAAACTAAAAGAGTAATTATGGAAAGCAAACCAAACTTCTTCAAGACTCCACTTGAGCTTAAAGAGAATTCCTCAAAACAAGCTTCTTCAATTTGGTGAAATTCGATCACTCTTGTGTACAATAGAAGGATCACTTCCTCCTTGCCCCAAGCTCCACTTAGTCAAGCTAGGAAGTTTTACACTCTTTACAGAAAACCCTCACACAGCTACACAATTGATGAACTCACTCACAATTGAAAAGCTTCTCAATGAACTCACACTACAAGACTAACAATTCTTACTCAAAATGAGTATTTTCTAGCTAAAATCACTCTTAAGAACTTGTTATCCAAGTGTACAGTTGTAGTTTGATATTTAGACAGTGCTTGTATTTATAGAAGACAAAAAGTGTCTAGAAAACGAGGTCAACGGATAGTAGAAGCTGAAAGGTCAACTAGCCGTTGGAGCTATCGGACGTCCGACACTCTGTTGCTCGTCCGATAGGCAAGTTTCGAGTCTTATCGGACGGTCGATGGATAATTCTGTGTCCGATAGCTTTGCGTCCGACAGGGGCCAGTAAGCTCAGAAAATTTTCATGGAACCGATCGGACGGCCGATACATGTCTTTGCGTCCGAAGGCTTGCGTCCGAAAGGGTCCAGTAAGCTTATCAAATTTCTTGGATATCTTCGGACGTCCGATGTAGTTGTTGTGCGTCCGAAAGAGGTGTCCGACAGATCCCCTGTCTATCGGACGTCCGATACGTCAGGTTGAGCGTCCGATAGGAAAGTTTCGAGTTTTATCGGACGTCCGATACAAGGTATCGTCCGTCCGACAGTCAACAATTTCTTCAACAGGTTTCCTGCCTCGATGTCCTGTTCTGTCAAGGATCTCACTAGAAAACATTAGACCAATTTCTTCAATTTTTTTGTAATTATCAAAATTCGGGATCACGATTAACAAAGAGTATAACAACCATTTTTCTGTATGATAGAAATTAAATGATACTCCAATGCAAATAAATTTCAATAATTACCTGACAAAAGTGATTATTAAAAGTGTGTATGCTCTAAAATCAATCAACTTCTGGGGTTTAATATGCATTTGAAATATTTATATTATAATAAATTACATCTTTATGATATTGATTGCTTTTATATATATATATATATATATATATATGTATGTATGTATAGATATATTTATTTATATAAGTATGATAAAGTTAGAGTAAACTTAATCGATGAAATCATAAGAGTTGTGTTGATAAAGTTCATTTGATTATACATAAAGTTTATTCTTAAATATCTCTAGTCCAAGTATTTGTATAAGTCATCCTTGGACTTAAGATTATCATGATATCTTGAATATGGACAGTTACAATTTGTCTGAAGACCCGAAAATTTTATTTTTATCTGACCTAATTAATTAATTAATTAATTATTTTCTCTGAATAATTGACTTAAATTATTTTAATTACAATTGTACCATACATTACCTCATTTTATTTTAAAAACCATGTTTAACCATCAATTTGATTTTTCTGTCACTCAATTGTGAAAAATGAGAAAAGATACATTTTTCGATGCAAATATTTGAACTAAGAGTGACGTAAGTTCGGAAAATAAGAATGATCATTAGTAGATTAAGAAAAGCTAATTGAGGGATTAGAAGTGAGTGCGTGGAATTAAACTCCAATTGGAGCATTTTGTCTAGAAATTAAAGTTGACTTTTGGGGCACCATAAAACAAGGCTTTGTGTCATTTCTTCCTTTCACATTTTCACTTTACCAACCTCATCTTGTTTCAGCTGACCTCTCCCCCTCCCTCTTCCCCTTTGATTTCATCTCCAGAAACTACCCCAAAACCTCACTAATCCACCAAGAACTTGAACCAATCTTGTCAACCTACCTTGGAGCTTGAGCATCATCAAAGAGAGAGAGTGTGAGCCGAGTTTTGGAGGAGGAAAAGAGGAGTTTTGGTGCAACTCTAGACCACAATCAACTTAGGGTTTCTACTTGAAAGGAAGAGGTAGTTTTCTCCAACTCAACCTAGCTCTCTTGATGTCCTTTTGTAGCTTTAAGCTTTGATTATTCAATGTTGTTGTTCTTGATGAATTGGATGGTTTTGTGGGCTCTATGAAATCCCACATTCCTTGATTATTATGATGTGTGTATGTGTGATGGAATGAATTTGTATTGAGTTCATAGAGTTGGAAAGCTAGGAAGAAAGGAGGAAGGAAAATCGAGGGAGGAAGAAGGTGCATGCTGCCGGTTTCTTTTCAAATTTCTTAGCTCTGTTTTAGCTGTGTATTTTTGTGAGTTTCTTGGCTGTTTTGAGAGCTGAAATGTTGGGATATATGTGTGTAAATTTAGTTGCAAAAATCATTCCTTTTGGTGTGGTAAAATCGCATTAAAAGAAGAGGCCAAAATCTGGAAAAATTTTCACTGTTTCTGCTGCCCTATTTTGGTCACATTAATCACTATCTTCCCGTGTGATTTTTTGGTTAAATTTTGGTACAAATGTAGTTCACATACTGAGGTTTATTCCTGAAAAATTTGGTGATTTTTGAATAAGAATTTGTCATCCAAATGATGCATTAAAACTTACCCTGCAAAACTGGAATTTCGAAAAATCAGGAATGACGAACCTGCCCTATTTGGACAACTATATTTTATTACTCGAAAGTTGGAATTGAGTGCCAGTGGTGGAATTTGAAACTAGAGTCATAGGACTATAAAATTTATAAATTTTAGGGGCTAATTCATTTTCTACAATTTTTGGCAAATTTCCAAAATATACTGAAAAACCAGCCTGATTTGTCCTGTTTTCACTGAAGCAGTATTTTTGTATGAAAATCTGGGCTATTTCTGTTTAGAATCTTACTAAAGTGTCTTCTCAAGAGTTTTAGTTCGTTGAGTCTATTTTCTAACGGTATAAGATTCGTAATTTTTGGACTTATAGAACTCAAGTTATGATTTTTCAAAAAATATCGCACAGAACTGAAAATTCTTCCAAGGAAGCGACGAATGTTGAGAAATGCCTTGGAAACATTTTCTGGTTTTCAAGCGTAACCTTTTGAGTATTTGTGCACCATTCCAAACTTAGAAAATGGATTTTTTTTCCAATTACATAAGATTCCTCTTAATTTGGAATCGAAAAGTTTATTTGTTTGAAAATTTGACCTTGAATGCATATTTAGGTAATTTTGGATTTTTATATTTCTCAGGTGATCACGTGGACACTGAGAAACTTGTTTGATCTCTTTAATTACTCTCACTTGCTCTCGACTATTGGTGAGTGTCAAGTGCATGATTTGTTGAATTGCCTGAACCTGTTACATGCTTGACTTGAATATGTTATTAAATTTGTCGAGGCGGACGTGTACTTTATCTCGTCCGACCTCTCTTACTTGACCTGACATGCTTGCTTGTATTTGTTGTACTTGAAATGACTTGCCTGAACCGTACTTGTACTTGATTGGTAATTGAGCGTTGTCTCATCATCCTACTTGCTACTTAAACTTGTTGGGGATGCCCAAAACTCATTGGTAAACCTTTCACCTCGAGCCGGCAAGGGCTTGGCCGAGAGATTGGTAAGCCATGAGTCTTTACATATTTTCGTCGGTTGGAGTGCGCTCGCCGACTACTTGCGTGGGTATACTCGAGTATTACAAAATTTTCAATTTTGACGAGCGAGCACGGTTGGGGGGTGAAACAGTGGACGGGGATGGATGACAAGTGGAGTTCTACATGGTAATTATAAAATTTGACGGAGTGTCAACTACTGGAATGTGATCAAGCTTCGTGAAACTTGGCTCCTGAGAGCCCCTGTATCCTTTATTTAATGTGTAATTAATTTCCTTATTTGCTTTCTTGCCTAAAAGTTTTGGTTACTCATCTTGTTTAACAAAAGTGTATGTTTCTTGATCTTGCATGCTTGCATGTTTTCTTGGCCTCACTGAGCTTTGCTCATACCATAAGATTTGTTTTCCTGAACCGGTTTTGAAGCAGAGTTCGCTAACTGGATCTTAGTTTCTTTCGTAGGATTTCCGCTCTTTGGTATAAGGTTGTTTTGATTTGAGCACTTGATAGTTTGTAGTATTCGGAGTTAGTACTAATGAAATTCGGATGAAATTATTGGAATTTGTAAATTCAGCTTTTGTATGTATTTTAGTACCTGGAATTTATTTTGGAGATGTAAGATGAATTTTAGTTCTTTTAAGTAGCTGTTTTGAAATGTGAAATTAGTTATATTGAGATGGGTGGAATTGTTAATTAAGTTACTTGAGCGAGTGAGTCCCGGCGAGAGTTGGACAGGTGGTCCGCCGAACCCTTTGATTCGTCCTAGGGGGAGGTGGGGCTGTTACAATTTGTTTGCTATGTTATTGCTCCTGTAATAGTGAATGCTCACGTCATGAGCAAATGAGTATATATTTGAAGTATGGAAATATGGTAAATAACCTACAAGGATTTACCAACTCTTATAGGGGAGGAGTTATCTCATGTGTGGCCACTTGTAGAAGTATAATTCAAAATCTTAGCAGTAAGTGGAAGAGTCTTAGAAAATGTTTGTAAGTAATTCTTCATTAGAGTTACATTTTGGTACAAGAAAAGAGCATTAATAACATAATGGAATAAGTACAACTTATTTTAGGATGAATGTGAAATAAGTGTGATAAAAGGATGTCAATTAAATGATAAACTTTTACTCAAAGGTGACGTCATGCACTTGAATTTTCTCGTCACTTGGGTAGCCATGATGCATCGTTAGATGCCAATCTTGATCTATAAGAATGAATTGATTGATTAGTGGAATCGTTGATAAATTAAAAGCAGTTTTAACTTATCTAGTTCTTACTTATTAAGAATTATAACTCATACTTAATGCCAATGTATATGAGAACATAGTGGATCACACACATTAAAAACTTTTTTAGCTGGATTAAATGAAATTCAAGTGGGAACTTGATAGATAAGTTTTTATAACTTATAGTTTAATTTGGGAGATAAGGGAGACTTATACTACAAATAAGTTTATGTCTTCCAAGTACAAGAGTTGTGTTAGTATAAGAAAGCTGGATCGTATTGGAAACTAGTTTCAAGTTTCCATAAGGATTCGACAACTTATTTGTCTATAAATACTTACTAAGTTTTTACTAATAAGATGAATGAACACACAAATTGTCTTGTGAGATTTTTGAGAAAAATATCCAAATTTTGTCCAAAAAAAGAAGGAAAAATTTGCATCTCTTATTTCTCTCTTTGGAGCTGGTTTCTCATGGAAAAAATTAGGATTTTTCTCAAACGATTTGTGTGTAGTTGTCTTGACAATGGTAGCACTAATTTAGTTTAAATTGATTCGACTTTGGAGCTTCTAGTTAGAGAGGTTTGTGTGGATCATGTTAGAGGTCAGACACTTATGCAGTTACGTGGATCACTTTGCCATTTTTTGTGTCAGATCTTCATTGGATCAAGAAAATCTTCATGGTTGAGGTAATTTTCTCAAGCTGACTTTGTGTTACGTAGATTTAATCAAAGGATGATCTATTGAAAGAAATCAAAAATTTTAAATTTCTGATGCATTTATCTCTATGATTGCTTACAATTATACGGGGAAAGGCCCAGCTAAGTACGTGGTAGAGCTCTTCTAGCTAGAGAGCTCTGTAACTCCTACTAGATGCTGGCCATGCACATGATAATGTACAACTATATCATTCTTCAGTTTTATGGTTTCATACTATATCATACATTAACGGGTGATTATTGTTTTTCTCGTTTCATACATTTGAGGACAAACCATTTAGAAATGTTTAAGATTTCTCACCAGATTATTATTTAAACTTGTGTTTAACTCCAATTGGCACGTAAAGCATAACAACCAGTTTTATGACTGTTAGATTAGTAATTGTATAAATGTTTTTCTTTTCCTTTTTTCTTTAGTATGTAAGGATCTTAATTGCTCCAATCTATATCATAACTTAAAAGATCATAATTTTTTTCCATAATATTCCTACGTCGGCATTTAAGAAGGATATGGTAACACAAAAATAGCAATTTGAAAATAATTCACAAGCGCCATTCATTGAGATTTTTTTTGTGATATAATGTGCAATATAGATAGGTGGTTAAAAAATAAAATTGTAGCATGGGCTCCTAAAATGTAAACTTGTAGTCTCAAATTAACCCCAAAAGTAAAATGTTAAGAAAGAATTGTAGTTTCAATCCTTACTATTTGACCTATGTGCTAAATTGGTCCTTAATATTTTGTCTAAAGCAAATTTAGTCCTAAAGTTTTGATTTTAAGGACATTTAGGATAAGTAATGGAAATTCAAGCATGACTAATGGTCAACATCCAATTGCTATTAGTCAACAACTTTGAATTTGCACTTTTAATATCCAATATTTTGATTTTGAATCATTACATTTCCCTAAATATTAAATAGTGATATTAAGGGTTATAGGATGAAATGAGATAAAAATTAGAGTGAAACTGTATTAAGTGTGTAATAAGAATTCTAATTAAATTTATTTTCTATCCATGCCACTAATATGTCATTTTTTGTTCTCTTTTGCCTAGGTAGTCTCCAATTTCATATAATATATGAATTGTATTACACTAGTAATAATTAAAAATAATGAAATCTATCATTTTTAGCAATAATTGAATAGCTAGTTGAATTTTCCTTAAAATATATTAAATATTAAATTTTTATGTACTATTTTTTTTATTTTTCTAATGGATGCTAGTGGGTACTTATTAAAACACCTAAATTACAGATAACCTACCATCTAAATGCACACAGCAATAATTATTTCCCTATACAGCATTTATAATTTGAATTATTAAATGATTATCATGGTATACGGTTATTCTAAAACTATAGTGATAGAATGTTAGATTTTAATAGGTAGGAAAGACAATAAAAAATAAAACAACAGTTTTTCCAAAAAAAAATCCTAAAAGTGCCTCACATTGTTTATTTACCTTCACTAGTTTTTGTAATAACAATGGCTGATTACTAGAATTTGAAGCTACATGCATAGTATATATAAGAATAAATAAATAAATTCTGTTGATCTTGATTAAATTGAATTAAATTAAATTATGGAAATACATAATGTTTTGGATTGACAAATTGGGCACAAATTGGGCTAGGATTATATGGACTATTAAATCAAATTAAATTTGTGATATTCATTTAAACTAAGTAGATTACTTGACAAGTCAATTCACAATGGACTATTTGGGCCCCAATCAATGAATTTCTTGAAAATCAAACAATTCCTTCCATTAATGTTGAAAGTTTGAAGATTGAAGATTCAAGTATTCAATGTCATCATCAAATCATTCATTTTGTCTACTGAAAATGTATAAAACACCATTTTTGATCGAAGAACAATCTCTTCAGCCTTTTGATTAAATCCTTTGAAGAGAAGAATCAAGGGATCAATTTCTTTGATTTAAAAATTTTCAGAAATTGTAATCCTTTTCTCTTTGATTCGATATAATTGATATACGTGTAAGTTTTCTCGTCTTTTGTCTTAGGCAACCAAATATGTGATACAAATTTCTGGCATGTCTAGTGGGACAATCTCTACCTCTCATCTCTTCTCTTTCAACGATTACCTATTTCAAGAACTAATGGAGTCCAAGAAAGTAGGTTTTAAAATGCCACTGCAGCTTAAGAGATGCAGTATGGTGCACCTATGACAAGGAGCAAGGCTAATCATTAGTCATTAAGGCTAAGGCAAATGCTACTATTGAAAGGAAAAATCTTGTAATTTTTCCAACAAGAAGGGAATCCATGACGAATCTGCTAATAGCTCAAGTGACTCAGCCATTTCTTTAGTGATGCCTATCATGATAACTAGCACCATGACTGTGAAAGATCAAATTTCTGATCTGGCCATGATTGTTGAAACCCTAGCAGTTCATGTGTAGAATCAAGATGTTAAGATAGCCAAACTAATGTCAATAGTGGAGAACATTGGCGAAAATAGTCTTAACATGTCCAAATAAAAATCCAAAATGCAAGATGAAGGTGACTAATCATCAAAGGAGAAGGAGAAGATGATGCAAATTTGTATATAACAAGGAAGTTCACTATATCTCCTAATGGCACAATTCATATTGATAACTTGAAGAAGTTTATTGAAGACTCATTAAAGACAAGATTGGTGGAAGTGGTAAGTTAGACATGTGACGCCCTCACCTCTCCCTAGGACGAACCCAAGAGTATCGACAGGACGCCTGTCCAACTCTCGCCAGGACTCACTACAAAATCCAATTATAAATACAAGTATTCATTCTTAAAACCATAATCGAAATCTATCAAACCAATAATGAAACTTACAAGAATACAATCCCAATTATATCATCAAAATTACAAAAGTTTGGCTTCGAGCACAATAATCCATCAAGTTCACAAATCCAAATATTCTTATACAAAAGTATAGAGATCCTACAAAACTCCACTTCACAACCTGTAAAGGAAAACAAACTTAAGGGATGAGCAAAGCCCAGTGAGATCAAGAGAAACATGCACAGGCAAGACAAAGCGGAAAAAATAAGTAAGTAAAATAGTAAAGAGAGTAGAACAGTCAATTTAGCGTAAAACATTTAAACAGTATAAATTGAAGGATACAGTTAGCCAGCTCCACATTTTCGCAATTTCTGCAATTACCCTTTTTCACTTCACAAGCATCAATTTCAGGTCACACGTTGACACTCCATCAACCACTCACTCTCACAGTCTATATTCACCACTTTACCCCTCTCCCGTCTACTTACACCCCCTTGACAGAGTCCGAACTCCAAAATTTTAAATAATGGTTGGCAATACCCACTATGAGTATACCATAGTCCATGGATTCACTCCAACCAACATAATTAAACAGGAATAACTCTTGGTTCACCCATCCCTCGCCCTAGCTCCTATTGCCGGACGAAATGAAGGGATTCCTAATGGGGTTTGGACATCTCCATAGTTATAAGTAGAAATAGGCAGTTCAAGCAGTCAAGAAATTAACAATTCAAGCAATTGAACTCATTTAGAGGCAGATCAAATAAGGTGAGTACGGTAAAGTACACGTGTGACGACCCCACCTCTCCCTAAGGCGAACCAAAGGGGTCGGCGGACAGCCTGCCCAGCTCTCACCGGGACTCACTACAGATCCTCAATCAAATTATAGACCTCAAATAATGACAATGCAAGATCTTCAAATAATAATTACATTTCCAACTAATCCAAATACACCAAAAGTCCAACCGTCCAAGATTACAATTAGTACAAGAGATAATCCTGCTAGTCATACTAAGAAAGATCACTTCTTGCTTTCCTTCATCTCGAGCCTGTGGGAGGGGGAGGGAAATAAAATATTTTGGGGTGAGCTAGAAACTCAGTGAATGTTCAATGAAAACAAGAAAATTCACGTTTTATCAAATTCATGGACATTTGAATTAAATAGCATTTTTTAAAAACATTTGATTCTTTAAAAGAGTAACATGTAAGTCGAGAACATGGTCACACATTCACATTGAAAATATTTAAGAATATTTTGTTTTAAAAGATACAGGAAACAATAATTCCTTAAACATTCATTCCATAAACGCTTAAATTAGCAATCATTAATGCAATAAACAATCATTCAATAAACAGTAATTCAATAAACATTTAATTCAAATATTGAAAGGATACGGGTGCTCAATTGGAGCTATTTCCACCTTATAACTTCCAATAAACAATCCCCTACATTTTTCCACCTTACAACCTTTGAACTCCCACCTTATGACCTGCAAAACAATAAACAATCCCCTATCTCGATCTCACCTTATGTCCTCCAAAATGATAAACAATCCCCTTATTTAACATTGAACATTGGATATAGTACTCAAGGCCTTTCAGCAAAGAGTTTTGAGCTTTGCACTTAACATTGGTAAGTCATTACTCAGGGCTATCCGGCTGATTCGATCTCACGATGGCAGGTCTAGGATAAGCTGTTGGCCTACCTGACCTCACGATGGCGGATCAAGGATAGGGTTCCAGCAAAGAGTGAGTTCAGTTCAACTGATGCGATAAAGTACACATCAGCCTACAAACATGCACATTTAACAAGCCATCATGCACAGGCAACTTTCTGAGTCAAGCAAGTCACATAGTTGAACAAGTTTTCACTTAGAGATCATTTTGTGAAACTCATTTCATTTAGAATCATCTCAATAGTAAATCATATGAAATCATGTTTGGAAATGATTTTAGTTATAACCAAGAGTTTGGAAATGAAGTTTAGGACTCAAGTTTGGTAAATTTAGAAATCAAGACTAAAACCAAGTTGGTAATGATCTGAATTTTAAAATCAAGTATGGCAATCATTTTTAGAAATCAGGTCGTGAAAATCATTTCATTTGTAAAAATCAAATATTTCATTTGAAAATCAAGTTTAAATCACTCACAATACTCACAAATCATTTCACTCGAAACAATGGAAACCATCTCTTGTAGGAACAAGAATAAACCTTTTCAATCGTAAAGAGATTGGATCACTCACTAACAGTTTATATCACATTTATTTAGATAACATCCCAAGCAACAACTCACACTTCGATTAATCAACTTAAATGCACTTATAAATCATTTCAAAGGTAAATCAAATCATTACACTTGTAAACCAATGCAAGTCAATAGTAAATTCATGGTAAAACATTTCACAAATGATTTCCTTGAAACAATAGTAACACAAAAGTATCATAGTGGAACATTTCCTTTAAAACAAGTTAGAACAAAACAGTAATAAAACTATCAATTGGAAAGAGTTTGGAACACTCACCGATTTAAGTAAAGCAAATTTTGGTATTGGTTTCGGAATTCCTTCAGTTTCCACCGTCAATGCCTAATTGTAAACAAATAAGAGATATTTAGGTCACGCAAATATAGATGAATCGAAAATTCACGTTCTAAACGTGTCTAATAGCAACGAACAAAGGACGCTTTGGTTTAACAGCTTTGACACCTCTCGGCGTTTTGATCACAACTGGTGCTATGCCTATCAGATTGAGATGAATTTTATGCGTTTGAAGCTAAGACGTAGAGATAAAACTTTCATGAAGAGGTCGAACCACAAATTAGACTTAATCAAGGTCAAAATTGGCGAAAACAGAGACACTAGAAAACTATCGGCTAGGAATAGGTTGGTCGAATAGTCTCGGAAGAACGGACATAACTTGATGTAGAAAAATCAAAATCGACCTCCATCAGTAGCGTTTAAAACTAGGTTCATAGATCTTTCCAACGGTATAAAGGTCAAGTTCTAGTTCAATTCCTATAATCACCAGCAAGTTCAGCAAGTTGGCTGAATTCCATTTCTGATTTCATGTCAAAAATTCCTTCTTCTACATGATTGCTATAGATAACCTTTCAATGTTATTTCTAACCTTCAATAGGGTGTTAAACATGCCAAAACATCCAAGACAACCATTAGTAAAACATCACAAATCCTTAGGCATTTCATCAAACACTTGGTGGTTATAAACAAAGGTCTAAGTTCAAGTTCTCAAACACAAAAATTCCTTCCATAACTTTTCCTCCCAATCAACCTCAAACACTTTAAACTTAACTAACAAGCATCCTCTTTGAATTTGAAGATCATTAAAGCATAGATAAGTGTGAGTTACCTTGAGAGTTGAGAGAGAAAATCCACCCAAAAGCTTCAATTCTTCCAACCAAGCTTGATGACTAAGTAGCAATCCAACCTAGGGTTTCACTTGAAGATGTTTTTCTTCACTAAAATTGCTAGATTCTAGCTTAGGGTTTTGTGGTTTTTCTCCTTGATGTGGCCGGACAAGAGAGAGAAGAGTGGAGGGAAAATTAGTTCAATTTTTTTTTTGAAAACAAGAAGTTAAATAAGAAAACTTATGTCAAGACCTTGTAGGTGGTTGACAAGTGGCTCAATTTTTGGCCAAGAATTGGATAAAAATCTTTGCAATTGTCTTCTAATCATCCCTCAATTTAAAATATAACCCACTTAATACCATATAAGTTTTATGTATTTGGTTACATGAAACATGTAAAATGCAATTCCAAATTAATGTCTCACAATACATACAAAATAGGGTACTCAAAGGAAAATAATGCACTTGATGAAACTTTTGTGTTACCAATGTTTAAAGAAAATGATATGCACTTAAATAAATACAAAGACAAATAATTCATAAAAACTTTAGGGTTCTCGCAAGAAATATAAGCAAATAATTCAAGAAATTTTGGGTGTATAATTCAAGAAATTTCGGGTCCTCACAACACGCTCACCGAGGCACACTAGCAGGCTTTTCGAATCAATTGTAGATAGTAAAGCAGAAATAGACAAGCACTTGAACACTCACCTATACAATTACTCAAGCACGTAAGCGAGATGATTAAGCTTTGGAAATTGGGTCAACTTCAGCAACCTCTTGGTCACTTAAGCCAAAACGGAACTATCATACTCAATCCAAGCGGCTAAACTTAAAATTTAACCCAACTATTCAAGTTCACCAAAGTCTCTCAACTATAGTCTCTTTCTCAGGCCATAACTCACTCAATATATATCAAAATTGGACAAGACTTAAAGCTACGGAAACTAGATTCAATATTCTAAAAATCACTAGAAGACTTCGCTTAGAGATTCATTGAGCAAGATGGACTAAGATAAGCTGGAAGATCTAGCAGAGAACAAAAGACAGGAAATTAGACTGTGAAATCAACCATCTTTGTGAATTCTCTGGTATTGATGGGGAAAGACCTAGCACGCGAGTCTTGTACCGCTAGAAAGCTTGTGAAATGTAGTTTCAAACGCCACTGACGGCAATCGATTTTGACTCTCGAGCAAGGAATTACAGCCAATAGAAGTACAGGGGTTCACAGTGGTTGATGGCAAAATTTCCAAATTTGAAGAGCTATTTTTGGGACAACATTTGGGCATCAAAATGCCACTAGAAAATTACCAATTTTTGTACACCCAAAATTGGGCCAAAAATTTGCACAGGAAGGTAACTTTTTAGATAGCCAAAGTTTGCGTAACATTTTGGAACTAAGTTGCCAGGTTTTCTTTCTTCGATTTGGAAATATTTTGTTCAACCAAATCAGCCCCAAATCACTCAAATTTTGATACAAAAACTCTAGCAACATTCCTTTAACAAATGGGAGTGAACTGGTAGCAAAACTTTGAATCAAAATGCTTCAAAAATAGGGCAATAGTTTGGCAAAGTGTGAAGAGGTAAAATTTCCAGATTTTTAACCCAACGTTCAAGAGCTTTTGACACACCAAATGAACTCACATTTGCAAAGCATTTTACCCACACATAGTGCAAAATTTAAGCTTTCAAAACAATCAAGGAATCCACTAAAATAGAAGTCCAAAACTGAGCTAGAAAAAAATCAAAGTGGACCGGCAGCATCAAAGAAAAATTTTCAGGTTTGGTTCTCCACTTTTCACAAGCTTTTGCCAAACTTTTGATGCTCCAAAATACTCAGTTTTGCAAAGGGGTCTAGCCCTCATCTAGGCCATCATTTTAGCAGTAAATGACCACAAGAAAACCAAGAAAATGGTGGAGCTAAAACAGGGCAAAACAACCCAAAAGAAAACTGGCAGTCTAGGCATGCAAATTTGCAGATATTTAAGCTTTCTTTCTCATTCATATTGCTACATCAAACAAAGCCATTTTTACATGAAGTTTCTCCCATACTTAGGCCATCAAGTGAGCATCAGAATCAGGAAGAGAGACATGGAATCATTGAGCTAAAAATAGAGAGGCACTCAAGCTCTCCCTCTCGGCTCCTCTCATTCTTTTCCTTCTTTCATTTTTACCAACAAATCTCCACAAAAAACACCGCACACACACATATTAAGTCAACAACAGCCCAAGTTCATACATGGTGGGATTTCATATAGCCCACTTTTCATCCAACAACAAAAAAATCCATCACAAAGAGTTACAAACTCTCTTAGCCAAGAAATGAAAAAAAAGAGCAAGATCTTTGGTGTCTAACAAGCTTACCTCAAACTCAAACAAGATGCTTAGTTAATGGTGGAAGAAATAGCTCACAACATCCCCTCAATCTTCAAGCTTCACAGCCAGCTGTTCCTGTGACAACCCCACTTCTTCCTAGGGCGTACCCTAAGATATCAGTGGACCGCCTGCCTAACTTATGTCAGAACTCACTCACATAATGATCACTAAAACATCAAACTTCAATACCATTATCAAACCAAACCAAACGGTAACTCACAAATACATCGTTCCAACCTTACAATCCAAAATTACATAAAGTACTTAAACATACATTCGAATTCTCATAATACAAAACCCTCAAATTCACAATTCAAGTTTTTCAAATCCAATACAAAAGTGAACCCTAAACCTAATGATTTGTTCCTTCACTTGGGTTCTCAGTCCTTGTTAAGGAAAATAAATTGGAAAGAATGAACTAAAAGCCTAGTGAGTTCCAAAAGCATACAAAGCACATAGCATATGACATTTTACCTCAAATTCGGATTTAGTAATAAACACATAAGGAAAGCAAGTAACATTAAAAATGGAGGATACAGGGGCTCTCAAGAGCCAGGATCCACAACGCTCGATCTCGAACCAGGTAGTCGACACTTCGTCAACTTTCATACATATAAACCATGTAGACCTTCACTTACTCCTTACTCCTCCAAACCCCCATCAGGCCCGACTCCAAACACTTCACTTTATATCACTGGCTTAATGCTCTCATCTGAGACAAGTCCGTATGCCAAGTCTCGAGCATATATCACTGCACTTCACTTTATATCACTGGTTTAATGCTCTCATCTGAGACAAGTCCATATGCCAAGTCTTGAGCATATATCATTGCACTTCACTTCACTTAATTAATCCTAGGCTCATCCCTTTCTTCTCGGCCTAGGCCTAGCCTCCGGTTCGAGTTGAATGGCTCACCAATAGGTCTCAGGATTTTCCTGACTTTTCACATACACACACAAGTCACTGTAAAACACTTTCACTTTTCTTATATTTCGAATAGAGGTAAGTGCGATGAAGTACACACCACCTCACTTAATGGTTTGAAAACCCAATTTCATATCGAATCACTTGTTTAACACATTTCGAATCATATACACATAAGCACATAACAAACATTGAAACTCACCATAATAGTAAAGTTCGTTTTCCAAGGTGGGATCTGGTTCAAGTCCTTCCTCACCTCCTATTATCACAAAAAAGGAAGAAATAAGTTTCGCCTCACAAATAGAGAAACTAAACTCAAATAACTCATTCACTTGTCTTATCAAAGTTCTTTACAAAATTCCATTAACTCTTCTGAAACGAAAAGTAATCACTCGAGTCGAAACTCATTTTATAGGATTCCATTTTCAAATCAAAATTTCACATAAACAACAACTCTATCGATGCACTCCATCCAGGCGATTTCTAATCTTTAGCACATTGAAATAAAGTGAGGTATTCACCTCCAAATCACTCATTTGAGCTCAAACTTAACACTACTCTTTTAACCAAAGTTCTAACACATTTTTCAAACGATTTTCACTAGGTTTCAATGCACGAATTTCATGAAAATTAGCTAAGGTATTTCAAATCCACAAATTTATCCAAAATGGCACTTTTCTCTCAAAGCTTAGTGAAATTCAATTTCTCACCATAAAAGTTCAAGATTTTAGCTCTTTTAAAACATGTACTCATAAATGACCATAATACATATACACTTAAGCAAAATCTCATCAATAAACATCATAAAATTTCAAAATCACACATCAAATTTGCCAAGAAAGGTTCGGCCAACCCTTATCATTTTCCTTCAAAATTTTCAACTACAAAATCTACTTTCTATCCACAAAACAAACTCATTTCATAAATAACGAACACAACCACATTCAGTTCCTCAAGTCCACTACTTAAGTTGGGAATCCAAGAGTCCAACTCAAATGCTTCATACATAAGCATTCTCAGCAAAATAAACCGTAGATCCACTATATTTAATACTAATCAAGTTAGATCTAAGAGGTTTGAATCTTATACTTTCAGATCTATCTAGATCTAACAAGATCAAACAAGATCTTGTGAGCTCTCCTCAAGAATGATATTTCCAAGCTTAGCAACTCCAAGAAGCTCCAACCTTAGCCCACGATCCACTTGTTTTGATGATAATTTCCGACAACAAGCTCAAGAACAAGAAGGAGACAAACCACACAAGCTTTCTTTCCTCTTCTCTTCTCTCTCTAAACTTCGGATCTCTCCCTCACTCTCACACGGCAGCCAAGGAATGGAGAAGAAGCAAGAGCCAAGTCTTCAATGGAGTCTTCAAACTTGAGGAAGAAGATGAAGTTGGGAGAAACCTCACAAACTCTCTCTCTTTTCTCTCTCTTTGGTTCGGCCTCCCTCTCTCTCTATGAGTTCTAAGAGTGGTGGAAAATGAAGCACAAGAAGCAAGAAGAATGGCTTTAAGGGAGACAAAAAGGTGCAAATCCCTTAAATCATGGAAAAGTGGTCAAACGATCACTTTTTATCGCGTCGCACGCGACAATCTAACTTTTTTTATTTTATCTCATTCCGACACTATCCAACCTTAAATATATACCTGTAATATCTCTACATATGCTCGATTTCATCTTAAAAATGACTATTCACACTTCGAAACAAAATTTAGGTGCTTACACTGGCTGAAACCACACACCAGCAAATAATTCTTGAAAAATTCTCTAAATTAGAAAATAATTACTCAAAACATAAATTCACTCATATTTTAATGAATAAACACAATATAAACATTATTATACATTTTAAAATAAAAATCTGAATTTTGAGGCTCTTACAGTTCCTCTCTCCAAGGTGGTCCAAAAATCACCAAGAAAGACTAGCAAGATCCTCAAGCTTTTTCGTTGCTACAATGGAGGTTTGTTGGTGGTTTTTGAGAGAACAAGAAGAGGAAGAAGAAGATGGGTGGTTAGCTGTTTGGAGGGAAGAAATGGAGGAGAGAGAGTGGTGAGCTTTTGAAGTTCAAGACAAGTGAGTGATGGACAAGATATGAGGCCTCAAAAGTCAACTTTGGTAACTTTATGTCGCGTTGATGTCGAAATCGTGTAACGCAACACCCCGATCCCGATTTCTCTCATTTATATACTCCAAATACATATTCTAACATTCAAAACTTATGTCTAGTGATCGATCCTAGACCCGAGTATGAAATTTAAACATTCAAATAATTCAATCAAGGACATAATTTAAACGTGCACAATGCATTTTAAAACTTTTCGTGTCGATGCAACTGACATACGAAAATCAAATAATTCAAACTAAAATAATTTTATGAAAATATGGGATTTTGTAATTTATAATTTAAATTGATGGTATGGGGCCTCACACAGCAGTTAATCAAATTCTACACTACAAGAGTGGAAAGTTTGAGAATGCTTATTGGATATTAACCTCCAAAATTTCAATAATTTGATAACAAGGGCAATCCCAAGTACTATGTTGTGCACTTTGTGGAAACTTGTAACAATGCTAGTACTAATGGTGATTTGGTTCTTAAGAAATACATTTGCTCACTGAAAAATAATGTCTTCGATTAGTACAATGATCTGAAACCCAGCACCATTGAAAGTTGGGAGTAGTTACAGCAAGAGTTTCTCAACTTCTACAGCATACAGAGTATTGTTAGCATGACTAAATTCTCAAATACACGCCAGTAGAAGAACAAACCTATCTTCGATTTTATTGATCATTGGAGAACTTTGAGTCTCAACTACAAACATCAAATTTCTAAGTATATTCAAGGCATGCATTGGGGATTCAAATATGTTTTGTAAGTTGTATAGACAGAAACTTTTGATGAATTATCTACAAAAGCCCACAAGGTAGAAATCAACCTTGATAGGCAAAAGCCATCTATTCCTAATCCAGGGACAAGTCTCTGGTCAAAAGTGAGGAGAAGGAGATCATAGCTCCAAATGTAGCACCTTCAAAATTGTACCCAAAACTATTAAAAAAGAAAACAAGAAACCGAATGTCCATCAAGAGTAGAAAAGGAGAAAACTAACCCTCAAGGAAATGCAAGACAAGGAGTAGCCTTTCCTTAATTCTGATGTTCTTGACATGTTTGTTGATTTGCTAAGCACGAACTTGATCATGCTTCTTGAGATGAAGCGAACCAATGAGGCCAGGAGTATTGATGACCCAAACTACTGCAAATACCATCATTTAGTTAGTCATCTTATTCAAAAGTGCTTTGTTTTCAAAGATAAAATTATGTAGTTTGTAGATAAGGAAAGATTCGCCTTCACGATGACAAGGTAAGTGCAAATCAAACTACCATTTATTTGCCGTAGTCTATGGAAGTTGAGAAGCTTATCGACGAAGTTAAAGACGTCATGATGCCTGCATCACCAACCATCCAATTTGGATCCTTTGATCATATAGAAATTGAGCAAAAAGTTATCTGTTTATCTATTCAAGAACATGAATATAAAGATGTGAAGTTCTTACAACTAGATATAGATGATGAAGGATGGATTCTTGTCATGTGAAGAAGGAGGCAAATCCATCTTATAAAGCAAATAAAGCCTTAGCAAGAAGCGGGATGGTTTCAGAAAAGAAAGAGATGAGCAAGGGAAAATGCAGCAATATCTATAATCTCCAATAAGCTCATGTTTTTCATACCCTAAGAATTCTTTAATTTTGATGCTGTCTTGTGTTGTGTGACACAAGTTCAATATATTAATGAATGAAAGAATGATTTAATAAGTCTTCGTATAAGACAACTCATGTGCCTAACAACAACGAAGAGATGGATGTCACAAACATCGCCTTCAGTAATGAAAATTTGTTACTTGGGTCAACACCACATAATCTTCCTTTATTTATAACTGATTATGCAAGAGAAAATATGTGAATAAAGTTTTGATAGATGGAGGTTCTACTGTTGTCACTAATTATGCAAAAGAAAAAATGTGAATAGAGTTTTGATAGATGGAGATTCTACTATTAATATTCTACCACTAAAAACTCTAAAGCAACTTGGCATTCCTATTGATGAATTATCGAATAGCCAATTGATGATTCAAGACTTCAACCAAGGGAGGCACAGAGCTATTAGATCACTAAGTTTGAAGATAGTCATTGATTATATGTTGTCTAGAGCATTGTTGTATGTGATAGATGCTAAACAACATATAATATGCAACTGGAAAGGCCCTAGATTCACAAAAATAGGGTCATACTTTTGACTCTTCATCAATGTTTCAAATATTGCTAAAATGGAGCGGCAAAAAGTGTGAAAGCTGATGATAGTACCTTTGTTGAAGTAGAAGCACATATAGCTGATGCTAAATTTTACATCTAGAAATATGATATGAAAGATAAGCCTGAACAACCTCTATCTGTGGCTAATGCCACTACAAGAAATTAGGTCATTAGTGACAACATTTCCTAGTGATGACACAAAGTCGTCACAAAAGAAGGACATTTAGCTATGACTTTCTATGTTGTCACAATTGATTCATGATAGCTAACTCTTCAGTGACAACTTTAAATTGTTGTCACAAACTAGTTTTGTGACAACCCTACCTCTCCCAAAGGCAAGCCAAAGCATTCGGCAGACCGCCTGCCCAACTCTCGTCAGGACTCACAAACAATCCTCAATTAAAATATTGCAATTTCAAACTGTCAATATACATATAACATTCATGCTTAAGTACAAACTTCTGAAAAGAATTTGAATCTGTCAATCCATACATATAGAATCACTATTAGATTACAAAAGCCAAATTTGCCCAAGTTCATATATTCCACACTTATGCATTCAAATAATAATTTTACAAAAGATCACTAATATAATTAACCACAGTCTCAATCTACTGCCAATTTACCATGCTGCTAGTCCAAGTGCTCAGCCCCTAAAGAAAATATATTAAAAATGGGTTGAGCTTTCGCTTAATGAGGTTCCAAGGCATGCACAACATATAGGCATTTCTATATGTATCAAAAGGAAGATGGACATATAACATAATTAATTCAAAGAAAACAGTGCCATAAACATTATTACTGAACGGATCTCTAGAGGTGGCTCCCGTCTCCAAGGACGTAGCACATAGCTCCGCTTAGATAAACATTTCAAGGAGTGAGATGGATCTCTAGAGGTGGCTCCCGTCTCTAAGGATGTAGCACATAGCTCCACTTAGGTAAACATTTCAAGGAGTGAGACTGATCTCTAGAGGTGGCTCCCATCCCATATGGACATAGCACATAGTTCCGCTCAGGTAAACATTTCAAGGAATGAGACGGATCTCTAGAGGTGGCTCCCATCCCACATGGACGTAATACATAACTCCGCTCAGGTAAACATTCTAAGAAGTGAGACAGATCTGTAGAGGTGGCTCCCATCCCATATAGACATAGTACATAGTTTCGCTTAGGCCACAAAACTCAAAGCAAATGCATGTATATCATTTCATAGATCATTGACAACAGTAAAAATATTTTATATGGAAAACAAGTTGGAATGCTCACAAATTAGTCATAAATCATTTCACTTGTAAAAACAATTTTACTTGAAAATAACAGTAAATCATTTCCTTATAAATATTAGAAAATCATTTCAACAAATCATTTCTTTGCAAACAATAGCAAGATTTTTCATTTGAAAAAGAAGTTGGAACACTCACAAAAGTGCAATCAAACAAGCAAGTCCTTCACCCATCCATCTCGGGATTCCCCTCGTAACCCTCTTGAGCACCTGAGGCAATTACAACCAATGATCACTTATAGCAAACCATCTCTAGCCAATTCCCCCCTTAAACCATCGCTCATGTATACACTAGGTTACTTATCAAACGAGGAGGGAAACTACTCAATTTATCAATTAAAGCAACACTTAAGAGGGGTTCAAGGTTATTTCACTTAACAACCAAGAATAAGGAGAATTCTAGATTGAAGATATGGATGAAAACCACAAGGATTCTAGCAAGCTACACAAAAAGAGAAAATGGCCTTCAAGCCATCAAATTCATAGTTTTTGGTCAAAGGTGTTGGTATACGTTGAAATTGATTACTAGTGAAAAGAAATGGTCAAAGCCTTTGGAAACCACCATTCGAATTGAGAAGTTCAAGCCATAAGAAACCTTGTTTTCATTCATGAATTTAAATGCAAAACAGATCAACATTTCCAAAGTGAAGTTGGAAGTTCCAAAGATATACTTTTACTTCAAAATCAGAAATTTTCCAGCTTGCGCGATCTTATTTGAAAAATCATTTCTTGAGTTCTATAAGTCAAAAAATCATGAACTTTATGCCATTGGAAAATAGACTCAAGTACTAAAATTGTGCAAGATACTTTTGTAAGATTAAGTCCATAAGTAGATCAAATTTTGACTTCAAGTTGCAGTTTTGACAATCATCCGAACAAACAGAGTTGTAAATCAATCAAATTTGCAAATTCACCAGCACGTGTAGAAATTGAGTAAAAATATGAAATTTATATAGTTAAAATAGTTTCATGTCTAGTTTCAAACGCAACCAACAAAACTGGATTTAGATGTTTCTACACCAAGATACAGTTATTTTTCCAAAGTTGGTTAGTAACCCTGCGAGAATTTTTTTTTCTAGAAATTCAGGTTTGAGAAACCTTCTCTTTTCAACTTCTAAAGTCCAAACTTTTTGCTCAAACTTAACACACATACTCTAGATGTGCACTTGCTTTTCAATGAGAAACGCAAAGCTGGATTTTCAAATGAGAAAAGCTAGAAATTTGAAGAGGGGGATTAATAGCATTACCTTAATCCATGTGCACTTGCTTCAGCCTCGTTGAGAAGAGAAAAATCCCCTTGAGCAGTCCAGATGTCCTGTCTCTACTGTAATCCATGCGAGAGTGATGCCTGGATCGTCTCTATTTAGGTGTGAGAGTGAAGAAGGTGCTACCCTTCTTTTTACTCTACTTTTTGTTTTCTCTCTACGTATGGATTTTCACAAAAACCCGAACCTCTCTATTTCTGTCAGTCGTAACAGACGTATCGTATAGTCTATATATATTGATAGGATAGAGAGAGAGAGATAGGTTTAGGTTGTTTGATTCAAAATCAAACATCCCGTAGTATCTGACCCTAACTCTATCTTTTTAACTATCTGCAAATATAGGACAACTAATTTTATCCTATTTGCTCAAATAGCTCCGAAATTTATTATTCCTTGTAATTAAACCCCAGAAGATTTTATTTCCAAATCTTTACTTGGATACACAATTTTAATCCAGAATTCAGTCTCTAAATATGTGATTCAATAGGTTCCAAATACACTGATAATAATTATAACTAATAATTCTCGAAGAGAATCAGATAAAATAAACAACTTTATTTTACCAGTAATTACAATAATTAATTCATTCATAATTATAGATTGTGAGCGGTGTCTAACAACACATCACAACCATCCAAGTACTTGAAATTAGTCAAGGAAATTTTGACCTAACCTTTCCATGGAAAATTACCATGTAATTATTATCCTTTCACTATCGATATCCTATTAGTCAGGGAATAAAGAACAAGTGCCAATTCCCTAATGACTAATGAATTTCCTAGCTCCTGGAATTAACCCTAGATTAGGCTAACTTAAAGACATTGTTCAATTAACCTAATGTAGTCAACTATTAAGGTTAATTTCCCAGTAGTGGCCTTTTTGGATATCAACTTCTACTATCGGAGTGGTGAATCTTTTCTTGATCACTCACTATCTTTCCATGCTTCACACTACACCTAATCTCTATTCTTTAAGTCACTCTTGGTAAGTAACAAGCAATAGAGTCAAAAGGCAGTGATTCACACTCAAGATACTATGGTGATTTCAAGTCGAGGATCATTTACACAATTTCCTATAAGAGATTCAATTATTGGCACTAGATAGATATCCTAATGGGATCTCTGAGTGGATCGCTCCAATGAACTTGTACTTTACAAGTCATCTACACATTAGTCTAGGTATCCTTATACCACGATTGATGAGAACAACCACTACTTACACTAAGTAGAGGCTAATTTTGTACTAATCTTTCCGTATTAATGATGTCTTGTCTCATTAGTACCACGACTAGGGAATTTTAAGAATATTACTATAAATGTGTTTGATATCTCATAGTCATCAACTCTTGTGACTACCATCACATTAGTCAATATTCTAAGGATTTTATCAGTTATATCTAACATTTAATAGATAAAGTGGAAGTTCATAAAATACAAAACATAATAAGGAATGTATTTAAACAAAATAATTGTTTTAGAGCATACATTCCAACAACCTCCCACTTGCACTAAAACAAGTCATTCATGACCTTTAGTTCAAATGAAAGTACATGTCTATCATATTTCTTTTGGGATAGTACCTTAGTAAGAGGATCAGCTTTGTTATCTTCTGTGGGGACTCTCTCTATCTTTACATCATTCCTGACAATGATTTCTCTAATTAAGTGAAATCTTCTAAATACATGTTTGGATTGCTGATAAGACCTAGGTTCCTTTACTTGAGCAATAACCCTATTATTATCACAGTACAGAGTTACTGGATTAACAATGGTTTGAACCACACCAAGTTCGGACACGAACTTCTTGATCCAAACGGCTTCCTTAGCTACTTCCGGGGTTGCAATGTACTCAGCCTCTATTATAGAATCAACTGTGGTGTCCTGTTTGGAACTCTTCTAGCAGACAGCACCTCCATTAAGAGTAAAAATGAAGCCTGACTGTGACTTACAGTCATCCTTATTTGACTGAAAACTCGAATCAGTATAGCCCTTAAGTTCCAACTCACCTTTTTCATGTACTAAGAACAAATCTTTAGCCCTTCTCAAGTGATTAAGAATGTTCTTAATGGTTATCTAATGACCTTCACCTGGATTAGTCTGGAATCTGCTCGTAACACTCAGAGCATGAGAGACATCTGGTCTTGTACATAACATAGCATACATTATTGACCCAATTGCTGAAGCATATGGAACATTATGCATCTTATTAGTCTCAACTTGTGTCTTACAACACATGTTTTTAGAAAGACTTATACCATAAGTCATAGGTAAGAAACCCTTCTTGGACTGATCCATGCTAACTTCTTTAGCACTTTATCTATGTATATAGACTGTGAAAGACCTATCCCTATAGATCTTAATGCCTAGTTTCCTCTCCTAAATCTTTTATGGAAAAGTTCTTTGACAGCCAACCCTTCACTGATTGTAACATCGGGATGTCATTTCCCATTATTAATATCTCATCCACATATAATATAAGGAAAATGATTAAACTTCTACTAAACTTTTTGTATACACAAGATTCATCCAGATTTTAGAGAAATCCAAACTCTTTAATTGTCTCATCAAATCAGATGTTCCAACTTCTCGATGCTCGTTTAAATCCATAAATAGATCTTTGCAGCCTATATAGTTGACTAGGATTTGATGATGTAAAACCTTCAGGCTATGTCATGTACATATCTTCCTGCAAATTTCCATTAAGGAATGTAGTCTTTTCATCCATTTGCCAAATCTCATAGTCATAATGTGCTGCTATTGCAAGCAATATCCGAATAGACTTAAGCATAGCTACTGGTGAGAAAGTTTCATTGTAATCGATTCCCTCTTTCTGCTTGTAGCCTTTGGCTGCTAGTCTAGCTTTATAGGTAATTACATTACCATCCATGTCAGTCTTCTTCTTGAAGATCCATTTACATCCTACGGGCTTTACTTCTTCAGGTGGATCAACTAAGGTCCATACCTTGTTGTCATACATGGAATCCATTTCGGAATTCATGGCTTCTAACCATTTGGAGGAGTCTGGACTATTCAATACCTCTTGGTAGGTAGTAGGTTCATCATCTTGAAAGAATAGTACATAATCACTTTGGCTCACAAGAAACTCGTTTCTCTTGAGAGCTGAGCGTACTCTTACTAACCTACGGGACTCTTGAATATCCACAGCTTCTGTATGCGTCTCATCATTATATGGCTGAACCCTTTCTTCAATAGGTTGTTCAATGTTTGTTTGATTGTCTTGAATTTCTTCAAGTTCCATTCTACTCTCACTGCCTCTTTCTAGAATAAACTCCTTCTCTAGAAAAATGGCATGATTTGAGACAAACACTTTATGCTCAATTGGGTTGTAGAAATAGTATCCTATAGACTCTCTTAGATACCCTATAAACAAGCACTTGTTAGATCTAGATTCAAGCTTATCTGACTCTGCCTTCTTCACATAAGTTAGGCGGCCCCAAACCTTCATATAAGATAGATTTGGTTTCTTTCCTTTCCATATCTCATATGGGGTGGAATCAACAATCTTAGTGGATACTCTATTAAGAGTATAGGAAACTACATCCAAAGCATATCCCCATAACGATTTTGAGGCACTCGAGTGGCTCATCATAGACTGCACCATATCTAATAAGGTTCGGCTTCTCCTTTTAGATACACATTTAGCTACAGTGTCCCTAGAGGAGTTCATTGTGGGACTATTCCACTATCCTTTAGATAAAATCAAAACTCATCGCGTAAGTATTCTCCACCACGATCAGATCGTAGTGTCTTAATACTTTTACCGGTTTGTTTCTCTACTTCAGACTTGTATTTCATTAAATACACATAACCATATCTAGAATGGTCATTCGTGAAGGTAATGAAATACAAAAATTCACCTCTAACTGTGATTGTCATTGGGCCATATACATCGGTATGTACCAACCCAAGTAAATCACTAGCTCGTTCCCCTTTACCCGTAAAGGGCATTTTGGTCATTTTTTCAAGTAAACAAGTTTCGTATACATCATATGATTCATATGCTTCACATACTATGGTGATCTCAAATCGAGAATCATTTACACAATTTTCGTAAGAGATTCAACCATTGGCACTAGATAGATATCCTAATGGGATCTCTGAGTGGACTCCAATGAATTTGTACTTTACAAGTCATCTACACATTAGCGTAGGTATCCCTATACCACGATTGATGAGAACAACCACTACTTACACTAAAGTAGAGGCTAATTGTGTACTTGTTTCCATATTAATGATGTCCTGTCTCATTAGTACCACGACTAGGGAATGTTAAAAATATTACTATAAATCTGTTTGATATCTCGTAGTCACAAACTCTTGTGACTACCATCGCATTAGTCAATATTTTAAGAACTTTATCAGTTATATCTATCATTTAACAGATAAAGTGGAAGTTCATAAAATACAAAACATAATAAGGAATGCATTTAAACAAAATGGTTGTTTTAAGGCATACATTCCAACACTTCAAGCTTCAACCGAATTGAACCTTACTTCCAAAAGACACCTAATCGACTCTTGTTTGCAAAACGCAATCCTTGATTATTTGGAATCTAGCACATGTTTCGTTTCCAAAATAAATTCAGCTTTTAAGTCACTTCAAATCAGAATTTGGAAACTGATCTTGACCACCTTTGGAAAGGGATTCCAACCACCTTAAACTTGCCAAATCCGTCCAAGTATACACCTTAAACAGCCTAGGAATCAGTTTTATTGAAGTCAACTCCTAGTTTCCTAAATTGAGTCTAGTCTTGTCCGAAGTCAAAGCAGATTTGTAGCTTGATTTTCCAGCATCATTCACGTTTATTCCTAACCTGAATCTTCAGCATAACTATGTGAAATTGCTCTACAGAATTTCGACTTAAATCAGCCCAAAAGGGTCGAAAACAGTCTTGGTTTCTTAAGCCGTCAGTAGGGTTTTCCTAGAGCTTATAGGAATCGTTTTCTTGCATTTAAAATATGAGTTTTTCCCGCTAAATTCCATCTTGTTTGAATCACAAAATTCGATCCAAATCAGTGTCTAAATTCAGCTTCAAGTGAACCAAATTGAAACATCACTTCCTTGTGCATTATTGGCGATAAGTCGTGAACCACTTGATAATTTCTGACTTGTTCAAGTCGGATCTCTCAAGACAAGAGAATTGCATAAAACATACAAGTAAATGCTAGAAATTTTTTATTTCATATTTGGTTGAACAGGTTTTGATCTTCCTAGTTTTGCAGGTTAAGCAAGGTAACATTGAGTTGATTATGGCTTGTTCAATTCCTAAATCCATTTGTGAATTTTATAGCTTTCATGGAGTTTGTGGTGCTACACATATTTGTTATCAAGTGAGTTTGTGGTGCTATACATATTTGTTATCAAGTGCTGAGGTTATATGTTTCTCAGAATGCTTTGTCAAATGGAGCAAATGAATTAGCCTCAAAAGGAGCACTTGTTTCCATATCTTGTCT
This sequence comes from Gardenia jasminoides, assembly GCA_013103745.1. NCBI lineage: Eukaryota > Viridiplantae > Streptophyta > Magnoliopsida > Gentianales > Rubiaceae > Gardenia > Gardenia jasminoides. Next base: position 11,417,732 of record CM023101.1, read on the forward strand.
TATGTTTACTTATCAAGTTTCTCAGGATTTTACATTGTTTTACCCTCACTTTGCTGATTCAATTATCACTAATTCTATTGTTTCTAATGTAGGTATACAAGCTATTCACTTAAGTACCATTCATCATCAATTGGTTGATTGTGTGATAGGAGTGTTTAATGAACTTCCCAATCTGATTTTTGATTTAACCTTGTGCAAGACAAACGGCATCAGCTTTTCTCTTTATCTTGTCAACTTGAGCATCAATATGATGATCCTTATATCATGGTTGCTAATGGTAAGTGTTCAAATGGTCTCATGTTCCAGCTTACTCATTCTTTGTTTTATCATGCAAATTTTCATGTATTGCACTGAATTCATTGGATCAAACATGCCAATCCACATTATCACAACAATTATGTTTCATGGATGAAGTCTTGGATGTTGCCTATGCCTTTCTTCATCCTACGATTGTGTGAGCATCATGCAACACGGCTAGCATCGATGAGGATGTTCCCTATGTTGTTATTTTCCAAGCAAGCCATCGATTTGAGGACAAATCACCTATATAAGGAGGGGAATGATGAAGAATCGACCAACACATTAGGATTCTATGCTTTATGTGTTGATTCATGTCATTGAAGCAAGTATGGAATCAAACCCTACCTTGTAGATTATAAAGCCCTAGTCAAGGTCCGATCAGATTTTAAGGTTTACTTGAGTCATTTCAATTGTGTTATTTTCCAGCTTTATTAGTCGATTGTTTATAGTTAGTTTAGTGTTATGGTTAAATGAGTCAAATAAAGGCTGGATATGTTGTTATTAAAGCGAAACCAAGTCCTAGTCTAGTTTGGATTTGAGTCGTTTAATTGCTTTCCAAATAGCATTAGGTTTCTAAGTCTTATAAAGGCTATATATAGCCTTAAACTTCCAACAGTGAGCAATAATAATTTCAAAATTTCCTACCAATTTCACTTGTGTGAAAGCAACTTCTCTTCTCCAAGAGATTCTACTTGAATACTTGAGAGATTCTTGAGTGTTTAACCGACTTATCAACCAATAAATGCAATTGGTTGTGGCGTCATCTACCAACAAACTTTATACGCTAATTTATTGAATTGTGGGTCAAGAATTGTTCTTGGTTCGTAATTTCATGAATTAGAAGGGTCGAGCTTATTCCATCCAACTTCAATGCTTCCTCAAGATCCAGAACTTGTGTGGATTAAGAGTTCAAGCCATCTTGTTGGGTTCGTATCATTGTAGATGAGCATTGAGATTGGCTTAATTTTGGACAATTGTAGCTAAGTTGGTTATGGTTTGAACTAGTTCAGGTGGCATCATCAACTACACATTTATGGATACACTCCCTATAGTATCCAAACCTTGGCCTTCGGTAGGAGTTTGCTGGTTGCTCGCATTTTGAGGTCTTCTCTTAGGAGCCATAATCCTATAATTATTGATTTATTATATATAATCTCTAAGATTACTTATATAATACAAAATTTCAAACAATTTGTAGTTGAAAATTGTGTAAAAGATAGACAAAACTTAAATTGCTAACAATCATTTATTAAATAAAACATAACTCGTAATTTATCAAAGAGAGTCAATAAAACAATCGAATTTTGTCCAACAAGCAAATGAAAATAAGCTATTGATTACGAAACTTAAACCTACAAAACTTCCTATCCAACTGATACTAATTAGTCCAATCCAGTATTAACTAGGCATTTAGGCTCAACCTCTAGGGTCCATTACTTGGTTAAGAAACTCCATTACTCATTGATCCATATACTTGTGGTTAGGGCAATTGGATAAAACGTTGTGTGCTAAATAACTATCAATAAACTTACAAAATAACAATTGAATCCATAATAAGCAAAATATGTAAATTTACTAAATTATATAGAAGTTTATAAGAAAGTCAAATTGGAGGAGAGTTAGTGTGAGAACCCAGAAAAAAAAATTGATGATGAAAATGGAAAAAAAAATGGCTTGATTGCACCATGAAAGCCTTAAGTGCATTAGTGACATGTTTTCCCCTAAGTGCATTCATTTCGTTTGATTATACTTGATTAAGGATTGAACTCTAGAATTAGTGAGAACTTCTTGCATGGTTTAATTGCCAAGAAAATAGGGTATGTTGGGATTAATTGGAGACCAAATCAAATTAGAGGAGTTAGAAAGCAATTAAGTGAGATTGTGTTAACTAATGGCCAAGAAATTGCCACTTGTCACCCTAAGATTCAAACCTTGACTTGATGACTTCTTTCCCTCCAAACTTATCTTTTAAAAACAAAACCTTGTCTTCATTTTTGGGGGGAGTGGCCGAACCTAAGGAAGAAAACAAGAGAGGAATTCATCCAAGAAAAATCTTGCTTGGCTTAATAGGGAATCAAGAGAGGAAGTTGGTAGCACCTTAAACCATCAATCCTCAAGCTTGATAGGGAAGGATTTTGGTGGCCTGAAGAGTTTCTTCTTGGGCTTGAAAAGGTATTTTCCTATCCAAACCCTAGCTCTATGATCCTAGAAAATGGTCTAATGAAGGTTGTTGGTGATGTTTGTAGTAGGGTGGTGCTTAGAAGCTAGGTTTTTGGGTTTGGATTCTTGGGGTTGCAACATAGGAGTTGGTTTGATATTATGCCTACCATATGTTTGATGAAATGCTTAATGACTTATGATGCTTTGATGATGGAATTAATTTCTGTTTTAGCTGGTTTAACACCTTGGCAAGTGAGGGAAATGGTTTTAAAAGGTTGATAGAAGAAAAAGCAACTAACCAGAAATTTTCTCAGAAAGCAGGAATGAAAAACAGCCCACTTCCCGAGGTTACTTTTACCTGTAGAAAATGAACTAGCATCCGATCCTTACACCGTTAGAAAGCCCTATGAACCTCGTTTTAAACGCCGCTGACGGAGCTTGATTTCGATTTTTCTACGTCGAGTTATCACTGTTTTCCCGAGACTGTTCGTCCAGTCTGAATTTTTCCGAACAGATTTCCTGCTTCTCTGATATCTGCCGTTTTGACTGTGATAAAGCATGAATTGATATCTGACCTCTTCATGAAAGTTGTAGAGCTATGTCTTAGCTTCGAAACTCCATAAAGTGCACCCCAATCCAATAAGTGTGGCCACAGTTATGATCTAATTTCTGAAGGGCGGCAAAGCTGTCACCCTTAAATCTTCACTTATGAACCCTTATTCATCACTTTCCACTTTTCTTGGTTCATTATGCCCTTTTCCCGTGCCATAACCTACTTGACTCATTGTTCTCCTGTAAATATGACATTTTCCCTTGTTATACACCCTTGATTTGAACTTGATACATTGTGACGATTTGGATTAGCGATTTAAGTGACGATTAGCTTGTGCATTTTAGTTGTCCTAAGTTTGGGATAGCCAAACCTAAATGTCTCTTATTTGCTTGTTATTAGGCCTTGACGGTGGACGAAAGGAATTCCGGAGTGAATACCTAAAGTTGTTTTGAGTACAAAGGTGAGTGTTTCATGCTTGTTATTTGATCAACTTGATATCTGAAATATTGAAATACTTGAACTATGTGATGATTTGTGTTCTTGTGATTTGTGAACCAATTAATGTGATCGAGACGAGTGCGTACTTTATCACACTCGATCTCTTTTGCTTGAGTTGTATATCCTTGATATCGTGATACCTGTGGATTTGGCCCTTGCTTATATTTAATCTGTGAGTCATTTGGGTAATATCCCATCGACTAATCTGTTTAGAAGCTTGTTTACCTGTGCTTGTTACCTGTGCCTGTGAAATAGCCACTTGTGTGATATCACAAGGGCTACTCTTGTTATCAGTTCTTGGGACTCGTGATCGGAGTCCACTCCATCGGCTCATTGGTCGAATCGAGCCAGTTAGGGCTTGGTCGAGTAGACCAATGATGCCCTTGGATCCTGTTTCTTGTTTTTGGTATACTCGAGTATTACCTCCTGTGTTGGTGTTCGGGCCCGGTAAGGTGGGAGAATGGGTGAACGGGTATGGCTGACGAGTGGGGTTCTACCGATATTAATTCTTGCATTTCCTTGGTTGACTGGTGTCAACGGACTTGGCTCAAGTTGCTGTGGAACTTGGCTCCGAGAGCCATCTGTATCCTTTCATATTTAAATTGTTATTTAAGTGATCCTTGTGCACTGATCTTCCAGTAAGAGAAGCTTGAGTGCTGAACTCCTCGTGAGCACTAATCTCCGAGTCGAGCGGCTTGAGTAGTGCTAGGCACCATCTCCGGTTGGCTTCGTGATCATCTCGTACTTATACTTGAAATTCCAAATTTTATTGCAAATGTGCTAGTGCGATTGTTTATCAAAATCTTTGTGGTGCAAATGTGCTAATTGCTATTTTGCATGCCTGTCTTTTGGAACATCACTGGGCTTTTAGCTCACCCTATTTTCCCTTTTGTTTTCCTTAGCAGGGGGATTTGCTTGAGCTTGGGATTGGAAGTACGTGCAAGTAGTTTATGTTTTGTTATATTTTGTTTAAGAGAGAATGTACTAGCAAACCCTATCATGGTTAAGTTTAGAGGTTGATTTTGTATCCTTAAATACCCTGTTATGTTTAAGTGGGAATGGTGGTGTGAAACTCATGTATGTATGCTGGTTGACTTTTGAATTTGGAAGTTTTAGTTTTGTAAGATGTGAATTGATGGTTTATATTAGCTATCGAGTCTGGCGAGAGCAGTCCTTGATACCTAGGGTTCTAGGAAGAAGTGGGGCTGTCACAGTTGGTATCAGAGCGCTAGGTTCAGATCTTTTGGGATGGTGGGAATGTATGCTTTCTGTTAGTTTTGTGAATTTGTGTGTGTGTAATCTTGTTCGTATGTCAGGCAAGAACGGGGATCGAGTTGCTTTACGCTTTAGGGTGGCCAACCTAGGCGTGAACTGACTTAATTCTTGTTTTGGTGCTTGAGTACGAGTGTGTCTTTTGGAATTTCAGTGTTGGATATGAAGTTGAATTTGATGGAAAAGTAGAATTTTCTGGCTCCGTTGTGGAGTATTTTGGTGATACCAGTGGTTTCATATTAATAGTTGACTTGGTTTGATGATTGCTTGAATCGATGTTTGGCTTTCTCGTGTTGTCGTCTTGTTTGATTTGTTTGAATTGCCTTGGTATCTTGCTTTGACTTGTTTAACTTGATACGACTTGTGGAGCTTGTGGTAAGTTGTTGTTATCATTCATGTGTAGAAAGAGATTAATTGTGCGAGATGGAAACTGGGGGACAACGTCGGGGACGACCGCGTAGGGCTAGACAAACCCAAGACCAAGGGAGTGAGAGAGAATCTGCAGCCACTCAAAATACTGAACCAAGGGCTGAAGCGGGAGACCAAGTGGCCACGGCCATAAACCGAATGACTGATCTTTTAGCACGATTAGTGGAGCACCAAGGCCAAAACCCTAATATCAGCCTGGGAACAATGAGAATCCTGGAGAAGGAGAAGATAGAGCACTAGAACGATTTCATAAATTTTCTCCACCAAAATTCCTCGGAGGACCTGACCCTGATGTGGCGGAGAGTTGGTTAGATAAAATGATTGACATCTTTGCAGCCCTTAACTATACTGAAGAGAGGCAAGTGGCCTTTGCTGTATTCCAGTTCGAAGGAGCAGCTCGTTCCTGGTGGAATATGGTAAGAGCAGGATGGGAGAGAGACCAGACGCCGAGGACTTGGGTCAACTTCACTAGGGAATTTAATAGGAAATTCTTTCCCCCATTGATCCAAGAACAGAGGGAAGATGCTTTTATAAGACTTCGCCAGGGCAACTCAAGTGTTGCCGAATATGAAACACAGTTTACCAAGTTATCCAAATTTGCCCCTGAGTTGGTGGTCACCGAACAAAAAAGGATAAGGCGATTTGTACAGGGACTAAATGTGGAAATCCAGAAGGATTTAGCAGCAGCTCAGATCAATACATTTGGAGAATCTCTGGAAAAAGCTCAACGGGTGGAGAGTGCGACTCTTCAAGTCAAGGAAACGAGGAGCACCTAGTGAGAATTTTGGAAAAATTGATAGTGAACAAGATGCACTACCCTCCAAGATTGGAAAAGGAACAAGTGGAACAAAACTCACGGAGACATCGGAGATGCTTGGTTGGAGTTAAGCTTGATTTGTGGATATTGTGGGAAACCCAATCATCATGAGAATGAGTGTAGGAAGAAAGGACGAAAATGCTTTCGTTGCGGCAGTTCTACGCATCAAATTGCTAACTGCCCAGTTAGTCCAAATGAGCCCCGAAAAGAGAAGGATATGCAACAATCAGACATAAGGTGAGAATTTCGAGGACGAAATTCTTTTAAGGGGGAGAGAGTGTGAGAACCCAGAAAAAAAAATTGATGATGAAAATGGAAAAAAAAAATGGCTTGATTGCACCATGAAAGCCTTAAGTGCATTAGTGACATGTTTTCCCCTAAGTGCATTCATTTCGTTTGATTATACTTGATTAAGGATTGAACTCTAGAATTAGTGAGAACTTCTTGCATGGTTTAATTGCCAAGAAAATAGGGTATGTTGGGATTAATTGGAGACCAAATCAAATTAGAGGAGTTAGAAAGCAATTAAGTGAGATTGTGTTAACTAATGGCCAAGAAATTGCCACTTGTCACCCTAAGATTCAAACCTTGACTTGATGACTTCTTTCCCTCCAAACTTATCTTTTAAAAACAAAACCTTGTCTTCATTTTTGGGGGGAGTGGCCGAACCTAAGGAAGAAAACAAGAGAGGAATTCATCCAAGAAAAATCTTGCTTGGCTTAATAGGGAATCAAGAGAGGAAGTTGGTAGCACCTTAAACCATCAATCCTCAAGCTTGATAGGGAAGGATTTTGGTGGCTTGAAGAGTTTCTTCTTGGGCTTGAAAAGGTATTTTCCTATCCAAACCCTAGCTCTATGATCCTAGAAAATGGTCTAATGAAGGTTGTTGGTGATGTTTGTAGTAGGGTGGTGCTTAGAAGCTAGGTTTTTGGGTTTGGATTCTTGGGGTTGCAACATAGGAGTTGGTTTGATATTATGCCTACCATATGTTTGATGAAATGCTTAATGACTTATGATGCTTTGATGATGGAATTAATTTCTGTTTTAGCTGGTTTAACACCTTGGCAAGTGAGGGAAATGGTTTTAAAAGGTTGATAGAAGAAAAAGCAACTAACCAGAAATTTTCTCAGAAAGCAGGAATGAAAAACAGCCCACTTCCCGAGGTTACTGTTACCTGTAGAAAATGAACTAGCATCCGATCCTTACACCGTTAGAAAGCCCTATGAACCTCGTTTTAAACGCCGCTGACGGAGCTTGATTTCGATTTTTCTACGTCGAGTTATCACTGTTTTCCCAAGACTGTTCGTCCAGTCTGAATTTTTCCGAACAGATTTCCTGCTTCTCTGATATCTGCCGTTTTGACTGTGATAAAGCATGAATTGATATCTGACCTCTTCATGAAAGTTGTAGAGCTATGTCTTAGCTTCGAAACTCCATAAAGTTTACCCCAATCCAATAAGTGTGGCCACAGTTATGATCTAATTTCTGAAGGGCGGCAAAGCTGTCACCCTTAAATCTTCACTTATGAACCCTTATTCATCACTTTCCACTTTTCTTGGTTCATTATGCCCTTTTCCGTGCCATAACCTACTTGACTCATTGTTCTCCTGTAAATATGACATTTTCCCTTGTTATACACCCTTGATTTGAACTTGATACATTGTGACGATTTGGATTAGCGATTTAAGTGACGATTAGCTTGTGCATTTTAGTTGTCCTAAGTTTGGGATAGCCAAACCTAAATGTCTCTTATTTGCTTGTTATTAGGCCTTGACGGTGGACGAAAGGAATTCCGGAGTGAATACCTAAAGTTGTTTTGAGTACAAAGGTGAGTGTTTCATGCTTGTTATTTGATCAACTTGATATCTGAAATATTGAAATACTTGAACTATGTGATGATTTGTGTTCTTGTGATTTGTGAACCAATTAATGTGATCGAGACGAAAGTCGTACTTTATCACACTCGATCTCTTTTGCTTGAGTTGTATATCCTTGATATCGTGCTACCTGTGGATTTGGCCCGTGCTTATATTTAATCTGTGAGTCGTTTGGGTAATATCACATCGACTAATCTGTTTAGAAACTTGTTTACCTGTGCCTGTGAAATAGCCACTTGTGTGATATCACAAGGGCTACTCTTGTTATCAGTTCTTGGGACTCGTGATCGGAGTCCACTCCATCGCTCATTGGTCAATCGAGCCGCTTAGGGCTTGGTCGAGTAGACTAATGATGCCCTTGGATCTGTTTCTTGTTTTGGTATACTCGAGTATTACCTCTGTGTTGGTGTTGGGCCCGGTAAGGTGGGAGAATGGGTGAGCGGGTATGGCTGAGTGGGGTTCTCTGGATATTAATTCTTGCATTTCCTTGGTTGACGGAGTGTCAACGGACTTGGATCAAGTTGCTGCTGTGGAACTTGGCTCCTGAGAGCCATCTGTATCCTTTCATATTTAAATTGTTATTTAAGTGATCCTTGTGCTTGATCTTCCAAGAAGAGAAGCTTGAGTGCTGAACTCCTCGTGAGCACTAATCTCCGAGTCGAGCGGCTTGAGTAGTGCTAGGCACCATCTCCGGTTGCAGATTACGTGATCATCTCTGTACTTATACTTGAAATTCCAAATTTTATTGCAAATGTGCTAGTGCGATTGTTTATCAAAATCTTTGTGGTGCAAATGTGCTAATTGCTATTTTGCATGCCTGTCTTTTGGAACATCTTGGGCTTTTAGCTCACCCTATTTTCCCTTTTGTTTTCCTTAGCAGGGGGATTTGCTTGAGCTTGGGATTGGAAGTACGTGCAAGTAGTTTATGTTTTGTTATATTTTGTTTAAGAGAGAATGTACTAGCAAACCCTATCATGGTTAAGTTTAGAGGTTGATTTTGTATCCTTAAATACCCTGTTATGTTTAAGTGGGAATGGTGGTGTGAAACTCATGTATGTATGCTGGTTGACTTTTGAATTTGGAAGTTTTAGTTTTGTAAAATGTGAATTGATGGTTTATATTAGCTATCGAGTCCTGGCGAGAGTCAAGTGCCGATACCCTAGGGTTCAGGAAGAAGTGAGTCATTGGTATCGAGCTAGGTTCAGATCTTTGGGATGGTGGGAATGTATGCTTTGTTAGTTTGTGAATTTGTGTGTGTGTAATCTTGTTCGTATGTCAGGCAAGAACGGGGATCGAGTTGCTTTACGCTTTAGGGTGGCCAACCTAGGCGTGAACTGACTTAATTCTTGTTTTGGTGCTTGAGTAGTGTGTCTTTGGAATTTCAGTGTTGGATATGAAGTTGAATTTGATGGAAAAGTAGAATTTTCTAGCTCCGTTGTGGAGTATTTTGGTGATACCCCGTGGTTTCATATTAATAGTTGACTTGGTTTGATGATTGCTTGAATCGATGTTTGGCTTTCTCGTGTTGTCGTCTTGTTTGATTTGTTTGAATTGCCTTGGTATCTTGCTTTGACTTGTTTAACTTGATAATGACTTGTGGAGCTTGTGGTAAGTTGTTGTTATCATTCATGTGTAGAAAGAGATTAATTGTGCGAGATGGAAACTGGGGGACAACGTCGGGGACGACCGCGTAGGGCTAGACAAACCCAAGACCAAGGGAGTGAGAGAGAATCTGCAGCCACTCAAAATACTGAACCAAGGGCTGAAGCGGGAGACCAAGTGGCCACGGCCATAAACCGAATGACTGATCTTTTAGCACGATTAGTGGAGCACCAAGGCCAAAACCCTAATAATCAGCACAGGGAACAATGAGAATCACGGAGAAGGAGAAGATAGAGCACTAGAACGATTTCATAAATTTTCTCCACCAAAATTCCTCGGAGGACCTGACCCTGATGTGGCGGAGAGTTGGTTAGATAAAATGATTGACATCTTTGCAGCCCTTAACTATACTGAAGAGAGGCAAGTGGCCTTTGCTGTATTCCAATTCGAAGGAGCAGCTCGTTCCTGGTGGAATATGGTAAGAGCAGGATGGGAGAGAGACCAGACGCCGAGGACTTGGGTCAACTTCACTAGGGAATTTAATAAGAAATTCTTTCCCCCATTGATCCAAGAACAGAGGGAAGATGCTTTTATAAGACTTTGCAGTGGCAACTCAAGTGTTGCAATATGAAACACGCTTACAAGTTATCCAAATTTGCCCCGAGTTGGTGGTCACCAACAAAAAGGATAAGGCGATTTGTACAGGGACTAAATGTGGAAATCCAGAAGGATTTAGCAGCAGCTCAGATCAATACATTTGGAGAATCTCTGGAAAAAGCTCAACGGGTGGAGAGTGCGACTCTTCAAGTCAAGGAAACGAGGAGCACCTAGTGAGAATTTTGGAAAAATTGATAGTGAACAAGATGCACTACCCTCCAAGATTGGAAAAGGAACCAGTGGAACAAAACTCCTGGAGACATCAGGAGATGCTTCGGTTGGAGTTCGCTTGATTTGTGGATATTGTGGGAAACCCAATCATCATGAGAATGAGTGTAGGAAGAAAGGACGAAAATGCTTTCGTTGCGGCAGTTCTACGCATCAAATTGCTAACTGCCCAGTTAGTCCAAATGAGCCCCGGAAAGAGAAGGATATGCAACAATCAGACATAAGGTGAGAATTTCGAGGACGAAATTCTTTTAAGGGGGAGAGTGTGTGAGAACCCAGAAAAAAAAAATTGATGATGAAAATGGAAAAAAAAATGGCTTGATTGCACCATGAAAGCCTTAAGTGCATTAGTGACATGTTTTCCCCTAAGTGCATTCATTTCGTTTGATTAATACTTGATTAAGGATTGAACTCTAGAATTAGTGAGAACTTCTTGCATGGTTTAATTGCCAAGAAAATAGGGTATGTTGGGATTAATTGGAGACCAAATCAAATTAGAGGAGTTAGAAAGCAATTAAGTGAGATTGTGTTAACTAATGGCCAAGAAATTGCCACTTGTCACCCTAAGATTCAAACCTTGACTTGATGACTTCTTTCCCTCCAAACTTATCTTTTAAAAACAAAACCTTGTCTTCATTTTTGGGGGGAGTGGCTGAACCTAAGGAAGAAAACAAGAGAGGAATTCATCCAAGAAAAATCTTGCTTGGCTTAATAGGGAATCAAGAGAGGAAGTTGGTAGCACCTTAAACCATCAATCCTCAAGCTTGATAGGGAAGGATTTTGGTGGCCTGAAGAGTTTCTTCTTGGGCTTGAAAAGGTATTTTCCTATCCAAACCCTAGCTCTATGATCCTAGAAAATGGTCTAATGAAGGTTGTTGGTGATGTTTGTAGTAGGGTGGTGCTTAGAAGCTAGGTTTTTGGGTTTGGATTCTTGGGGTTGCAACATAGGAGTTGGTTTGATATTATGCCTACCATATGTTTGATGAAATGCTTAATGACTTATGATGCTTTGATGATGGAATTAATTTCTGTTTTAGCTGGTTTAACACCTTGGCAAGTGAGGGAAATGGTTTTAAAAGGTTGATAGAAGAAAAAGCAACTAACCAGAAATTTTCTCAGAAAGCAGGAATGAAAAACAGCCCACTTCCTGAGGTTACTGTTACCTGTAGAAAATGAACTATTATCCGAGCCTTACACCATTAGAAAGCCCTATGAACCTCGTTTTAAACGCCGCTGACGGAGCTTGATTTCGATTTTTCTACGTCGAGTTATCACTGTTTTCCCAAGACTGTTCGTCCAGTCTGAATTTTTCCGAACAGATTTCCTGCTTCTCTGATATCTGCCGTTTTGACTGTGATAAAGCATGAATTGATATCTGACCTCTTCATGAAAGTTGTAGAGCTATGTCTTAGCTTCGAAACTCCATAAAGTTTACCCCAATCCAATAAGTGTGGCCACAGTTATGATCTAATTTCTGAAGGGCGGCAAAGCTGTCACCCTTAAATCTTCACTTATGAACCCTTATTCATCACTTTCCACTTTTCTTGGTTCATTATGCCCTTTTCCCGTGCCATAACCTACTTGACTCATTGTTCTCCTGTAAATATGACATTTTCCCTTGTTATACACCCTTGATTTGAACTTGATACATTGTGACGATTTGGATTAGCGATTTAAGTGACGATTAGCTTGTGCATTTTAGTTGTCCTAAGTTTGGGATAGCCAAACCTAAATGTCTCTTATTTGCTTGTTATTAGGCCGTGACGGTGGACGAAAGGAATTCCGGAGTGAATACCTAAAGTTGTTTTGAGTACAAAGGTGAGTGTTTCATGCTTGTTATTTGATCAACTTGATATCTGAAATATTGAAATACTTGAACTATGTGATGATTTGTGTTCTTGTGATTTGTGAACCAATTAATGTGATCGAGACGAGTGCGTACTTTATCACACTCGATCTCTTTTGCTTGAGTTGTATATCCTTGATATCGTGATACCTGTGGATTTGGCCCTTGCTTATATTTAATCTGTGAGTCATTTGGGTAATATCCCATCGACTAATCTGTTTAGAAGCTTGTTTACCTGTGCTTGTTACCTGTGCCTGTGAAATAGCCACTTGTGTGATATCACAAGGGCTACTCTTGTTATCAGTTCTTGGGACTCGTGATCGGAGTCCACTCCATCGGCTCATTGGTCGAATCGAGCCAGTTAGGGCTTGGTCGAGTAGACCAATGATGCCCTTGGATCCTGTTTCTTGTTTTGGTATACCGGTATTACCTCTGTGTTGGTGTTCGGTAAGGTGGGAGAATGGGTGAACGGGTATGGCTGACGAGTGGGGTTCTACTGGATATTAATTCTTGCATTTCCTTGGTTGACGGAGTGTCAACGGACTTGGATCAAGTTGCTGTGGGAACTTGGCTCCCGAGAGCCATCTCATCCTTTCATATTTAAATTGTTATTTAAGTGATCCTTGTGCACTGATCTTCCAGTAAGAGAAGCTTGAGTGCTGAACTCCTCGTGAGCACTAATCTCCGAGTCGAGCGGCTTGAGTAGTGCTAGGCACCATCTCCTGGTTGACAGTGCTTCTGTGATCATCTCTGTACTTATACTTGAAATTCCAAATTTTATTGCAAATGTGCTAGTGCGATTGTTTATCAAAATCTTTGTGGTGCAAATGTGCTAATTGCTATTTTGCATGCCTGTCTTTGGAACATCATCGGCTTTTAGCTCACCCTATTTTCCCTTTGTTTTCCTTAGCGGGATTTGCTTGAGCTTGGGATTGGAAGTACGTGCAAGTAGTTTATGTTTTGTTATATTTTGTTTAAGAGAGAATGTACTAGCAAACCCTATCATGGTTAAGTTTAGAGGTTGATTTTGTATCCTTAAATACCCTGTTATGTTTAAGTGGGAATGGTGGTGTGAAACTCATGTATGTATGCTGGTTGACTTTTGAATTTGGAAGTTTTAGTTTTGTAAAATGTGAATTGATGGTTTATATTAGCTATCGAGTCCTGGCGAGAGCTGGGCAGGCAGTCCGCCGATACCCTAGGGTTCGCCCTAGGAAGAAGTGGGGCTGTCACAGTTAGATATAAAAATGGGTAAAAACACAAATTTCCATTAATCCACTAATTCTCTAAAATTAGGCATACCACCTCTGAGAGAGAAAAAATTATCATCCAAAAAGGTAGCCAAATAATGGTTCTACTCGAATCTGGGGCCTCACAAGTTGTGTTTCTTATAATTCTACACAAGTTTGTCTCTAGTGTAAAGCAGTAGAATTTCGGTGCAAGTCATTTTCAGTATTTAAAAATTGAAGTTTGGTGTAAATAAATTAAATTTAGGAATAAAAAAATTGGATTCAGGTGGAAATCAGATATAGTTAATTTGTTGTCATTTAATATTAATCAGGTCTAGTTTTATGCAATTTGAACATAAATTAATAATTTATCCCCAAATTGTACGAAATGGAACTCATGAGGCCCCATCCCTAATCTATTCTACCTTTGTTCCAACTAAAGTCATTATCATAGCTTGTGCCCTACTTGAGTCTCGTTGCTTGCATGAGATAATAAAATTATGAACCAAATAGTAAAGATAAATGATGGTTGCTAACTTGGTGTAATGACTAGTAACCAATTCATAGAAATTCACTAAAACTGCGTGAAATATAAAAAGGCAACAAAAAAGTGTTTTACTTTTTTCTTATAAGTGAAGACAAACGGAAATTGGAAAAAAAATGGAAATTTATTTCTTGGACTTTGCGGTATGACAATTTATTTTCCCTTAATTCTTTAAAAGAGACAATAGCCATTTTTTCAACTAAAATTGCTTTCTTTGTTAATGCGGTTGAGAGATTCATTCCTATCATCTATGTCCATATTTGCCAGATTTCACTTCCTTAGGATTGTATAACTATAGCTTCAATAGAGTGCTACAATCCTTGTATAGCTAATGTCCCGCCTGGTAGTTTCTTGAGATTTGGGTTCGCACAACAATGAAGCCAAACTAGTCGAATTCGCTGTTATCAATGCTAAGTAAAGGTTCTTGATATACTCTTGATTGATCACGAAGCAAAAAGTCATATTCTTTATTTTGATTTTCAGTTTTGCCGAATAATCCATGCATAGTTAAATATCGAGTGATGAACTTAAGATACCATTTTAGATTGTTGAGCCATAATTGCAAAATATGTTACCATTCAAATTTACAAATAAGCTAACAAGTTAAGTTGCATTAATGTGACTGACACAAATACCCATTGTTATGCTTTTAAGTGACAACAGATGTTTGAAGCCATGATGCTTAATCAACAATGAATATTTATTATCCATAGAAGTAAAATTCCTAGTAGGAAATACACTTGAATTTCTGTGACTGAAGTGATTATTACTACGGGACATGACACCTAATTAAGTTGACCATGAAAAGTAGTAAGTATACAAAATATTGAACAAAATCAGTTGTAGTAAAACTATACAACATTTATATATGTATCCGTCTGAAAATCATATGATCAAAAAGAAGGTGATGCAAACCGATTTCCAAGCTATTTTCTTCATGTTTAGCTTATGTTTGTTTAGTGTTTTAATGTTGGCCAAATAGTGGCATTGTGTTATTTCGTTTGATTAGTTTAGGACATAAGCGACTAGCCTTGTGTCGCGTCTTAGAAGAATTCAAATTGTTTAGCTTAGTAGGTTCGGCCAGCTTGCTTTAATTGGGCCGAATTACCCCTTGTCCTTAGTTTAGTAGGTTTGTTCTTGTAAGCCTATAAAAAGGCTGCCTAAAAACGTTTTTAGTTAGTTAAAAAAGTTGAATAATATTTCAGCATATTGAGAGTTTTTCTCACGCTTCTTGAAGTGAACCTTGAGCATGTTACACACTTCTAAGTGTTCATCGACCAATCAAGTAGTCACCTTGATTGTTGTGTCATCTACCTGCTTATTCGCTCTTGAGTGGTCCAAGGACGAACAAGTTCCGTTGCATAAACTCGATTCAATCTTCTAGATCATGTAGTCCATGTGTGGTTTGAGTCTCGTCTGTGATAGGGTGAGGATCATATCAGTTGGTATCAGAGTCAGTTGTAGGTATCGAGTTATATCCCTTGTGTTTCGTTGTGTTTTCTTCTTGTGTGTCAAGTTTCTAGTGGCCGTTCTTGTCCAGGGTTTGTTACTTCTGCCGGAATTGTCTTTCTTGTTTAAGTCAAAATTCAGCTTGTTTTTGTTCCTTATTTTGTGTTAGAATTGCTGTAATTTCGTGAACCAAAAAAAAGGGGAGAAAAATCAGCCGTTAGGGTTTTGTGTTCAATCACTAGGGTTTCTTTCGTGTCATTATATCCAGCTTTGTTGTGTGCCTTTTGTGTGTGTGATTTCATCTAGTTTTGTGTTGAGTTTTGTTTCTTGTAGTGTGTTTTGTTTTCCTGATTTCATATTATTAAAGAAATAGCAGCCTTGAAACTGAATTGAAGAAGAGAATCCACTTCAGATAAAAAAAAAAACAAAAACAAACGAAAGAAAGCTTCTATCACAAGTTCTTGAAACCTGGAAATTTGTTGTTAAGCTGCCAACGTTTTTGTGTCATTTTTCTTGGACGATTTGACTGCAATTTCTTTCCAGCAATTGTATCCAAATTCACCTTGAAAACTTCTTGAAGATTCAGATTAAATCTGGTTACGTTCCCTCAAGTTCTTAAACAAACAAACTAGCCTTGAAATCTGGAAAATTGAGGACCAAAAAAAAAAAGACTACCTTGTTGCTTTTATGTTTAGACAGCCTTCAAGAATTCTTGTTTGATCTGAATTCCAGCAACAAATTGCAGTTTTGTGTTTAAAGAAACCTCCAAGTCTACTGCAAATCGAATCAAAACAAGAAAGCACCGAATCAGCTTTTCCTTGTGAGAAAAGAATTTGGAAACTTCCAAAAACAAGCCTATCCACCGACTTTCTTTGCTTCCAAAAACACACTGAAATCCAATTGGAAATCTGGTGGAACACTTAGGAAATTTCCTAAAAACGGTTCTTGGATATTGCAGCACTAAAAAACTTGATCCAAATCACTCCAAGAAACATACCAAAATCCAAGACAGTTTCGATTTTCCTAAAGCTGTTGAGCCTTTTCTGAATCTGCTTCGGATTCCATTATCAAATCCAAATCAAGGCCGAATTGTCCAGCTTAAAATCTGAATTTTAGCAGCCAAGATCATCCATTTAAGCAGAAAATTGTGGTTGAAAATCCAGCACAAACACTTGCAGATTCGCACTTGATCTTAAACAAAACATCTGTTGTGTCCTTTTGAGTCATTTTAGAATTCATTCGAAACTAAAATTTCCAGTTTCGAATTGTATTTTTAGAAATACATTTCAGCCGACTTTTCTTGTGTTTAAATTCTAGATTTGAGTCGTGTATTAAAGGTCAATTCCAGCCCTGTGAAAGCGCTTGATTTGCTTAGGTCTGTCGAATTATTTTGAGTCAATTCTAGCTTGTTTTTCTTGAGTATTTCCGTTCCAAATTGGTATCAATTAAAGCTGCTTTTGTGTTATTCCGTAGTTCTAATTCTCTTATTGTTTCCCTACAACTTGTTGGCATGCCTTGGTAAGTCAAGTGTATACCTGGATAAGCGCTAACATCCTCAAGGCAAGTGATCGAATTGTGAGAATTGTGAGATCTTTGAACAAAACACTTGAGTACATACACGAGTTTCAAGAGCAGACACTATGGGAGCAAGGTGAGGAAAATTTTGTGCTAACTCTTTTCTCAGGTGAGTCAACAATGTCCCAAGGAAGTGACACGCTGGCACCTGATATTCTCTTCAAAATAGAGGCCATGATGGGAGATCTTCAATGGAAAAGGAATCTACAATTTGAATCTATGCAAGAAAGGATGAACCAGCTTGAAAAATCACTCACCCCAAGCAAGACTAGCCATGGAAAAACCCCTCAAGCTTAGTCCGAATCATACAATGATGAAGACGAGTATGAGAGATGATCCAAAGCCGATCATAAGTTTCTTAAGCGGGGCAACGATTCGATAAAGGGCATCAAAGTCAAGATTCCTGCTTTCCAAGGCAAATCTGACCCAGAGGCATACTTGGAGTGGGAGAGTAAGATCGAGATGGTGTTCGATTGCCATAGATACACGGAGGAGCAAAAGGTTAAGTTAGCTACTATAGAATTCACTGATTATGCTATGGTATGGTGGGATCAACTCCGTACAAGCCGAAGAAGAAATGGTGAACGTGGAGTTAGCTCATGGGGTGAATTGAAAAGCATCATGAGGAAGCGATTTGTGCCGAGTTACTACCACCGAGATTTGCATCAATGGTTGCAAACATTCACTCAAGGTGAACTGTTCGTCGAAGATTATTTCAAGGAGATGGAGGTGGCAATGATGAGAACAGACATCCATGAAGACATCAAAGCGACTATAGCACGATTCTTGAATGGTATACAGCCTGAAATTGCTAAATGTATCGAGGTTCAACACTACATGGACTTGAATAAGATGTTGGATAAGGTAGTGAAAATTGAATGGCGCCTCAAGAGGAGGGATACCGTACATCAAAATTCCACATCTCAAGCTGGAAATTGGTGTAATCCTCAGCCAAAGAAGGAGGAAGCTACAACCAACCTATCTTCAACATCCAATCTGCATGCAGCTGCTTCTAGGTTGATTCCTAGAAATGAATCCAAAGCTGTCCAAATGGTCCAGAATCCTTCTAAGGCACGTAACCGAGATCAAAGTGTTTTAAGTGCCAAGGATATGGCCATATACAATCTCAATTCGCTAATCAACGCATCATGCTTACGTTAGATAGTGGTGAGGTTGTTACAGATGACGAACCTGCCTATGAGGGAATGTTGCCTTTGATCGAAGAAGATGAGTCCGAGGAAGAGATTGCACCACTTGAGGGACATGTGGGATGCTTGGTGACTCGTAAGGCTTTAACTGCAATTGTACATGATGAAGACATGTCCCAACTGGAAAACATCTTCCATACACGCTGCCATGTTCGAGACAAAATTTGTAGTGTGATAGTAGATGGTTGAAGCTGCACTAATGTAGTAAGCCTAATCTTGGGAGAGAGTTTGGCACTTTCGACCATGACGCATCCAAAGTCGTACTGCCTACAATGGTTGACAAAGGATGGTGTTGTTTGAGTGTATCGTCAAGCATGCGTGCCTATATGCATTGGAGCATATGCTAATAAGGTTGTATGCGACGTCGTGCCCATGCAAGCTACTCACATCATCCTAGGACGACCGTGGCAATTGATAAAGACGTTTCCTTCAGTGGTCGTGCCAATAGGTATTCGTTCTACCATGGTGATAGAAAGATCACTTTGACACCATTAATGCCTCAACAAGTTGCCGAGGACCAAGAGCAACTATTAAAGGAAAATGAGCTGCATGTTGAAAGGAAAAAGAAAACTAAGCTCAGGAGTAAAGTGGAATCAAATCAAATTCTGCTTGTTCAACACCAAATGGAGATTCATGTGGCTGATTTGAGTTCTATTCCACTAACATTTACTATGTTTAGTGTTTTCTCCATTGTGCAGGTTTCTCAAGGCATGATTTCATTCGTTTTAACTTGCTCCATACTTGCATCATTTGAAGCATCACCTGAAGATTTCAGCTCGGCTCTTGTTTGTGATCCTTCGTCTTTCTTGCTAGCTTTTGAAGAGCTGTATTGCTGGTTTTCTTTCTTTCCTCAATAGTTGCATCCTTTGGGTATGTTGTTTACTTCTTCATGTGATTTGAACCTGCTGCATTTTTCTCCTAACCACATTCCCGGCAATTTCCCTTATTTGCTAGTTTGTACATCCATGGATGAGGTCGAAGTTTGTTTCTTATGCAGGTGCAAACACCATGTTGCTTGGTATGTGGTTATGAAGATTTGTTGAGGAGCGTCGATTTGAGGACAAATGTTTTCAAAGGAAGGGAATGATGAAAACTAGTTTCCAAGCTATTTTCTTCATGTTTAGCTTATGTTTGTTTAGTGTTTTAATGTTGACTGAATAGTGGCATTGTGTTATTTCGTTTGATTAGTTTAGGAAATAAGCGACTAGCCTTGTGTCGCGTCTTAGGAGAATTCAAGTTTTTTAGCTTAGTAGGTTCGGCCTGCTTGCTTTAATTCGGCCGAATTACCCCTTTTCCTTAGTTTAGTAAGTTTTGTCTTGTAAGCCTATAAAAAGACTGCCTAAAAATATTTTTAGTTAGTTAAAAAAGTTGAGTAATTTTCCAACATATTGAGAGTTCTTCTCACACTGCTTGAAGTGAACCTTGAGCACGTTAGACCCTTCTAAGTGTTCACCGACTTCACAATCAAGTAGTCATCTTGATTGTGGTGTCATCTACCATCTTATTCGCTCTTGAGTGGTCCAAGGACGAACAAGTTCCACTGCCTAAACTCGATTCAATCTTTTAGATCCTGTGGTCCGTGCCTGGTTTGAGTCTCGTCTGCGATACAGCGAGGATCGTATCAGAAGGTGCAAACTGAATCGATTGAATAAGAATCCTAAAGAAATTATTTTCACTTCAAATATGTAACTCAAAAAAAAAAATCAAAGAATTTGGTTGATGGCATTAAAAACGCGGTTTATCAAAGCCGACTGCTCCTTTGCCTATGCTTTCTTTCTTTTCCTCGCGGCTTTACATACTCATTGATAAGCAATACATAAGTCTAATATCCATCAATAGTTCAAAAAATGTTAACCACATTTTTGAAATGCAAATATGATTCATTTTACCAACATTAATCTATTAAACTAAACATTATTGTGTATGCAATTCACCCAATTGCAAATAAATCAACCATCTTTCACACCAAAGCAATCCTCTAACTTAGTTGATTAGGATTACAACAAAAATGAGTCAAATGAAATGAATCAAAAGGGCCATGTCCAAAGTTGATGAGATGGGTCTTTTGTGGGTTTGGATTGTGATTCTTGATTCGTCCAAATATGTGCTAATTCTTGCTCAATTGATGTTGCATTTTAGCAGATCATTTTGGTATGATTATTTTATTAGATTTTAACTTGCTTCAAGTAAAATGAGATACATATGAGGGCCCTTTTTGGCTAGTTTCAGTTCTTTTGGGTTACTTTCTGTAGAATTCAAAGCCAAAAATGTGTTTTTGTGCAAAAAGGAAAAAAGAAAAAGTCATAAGGCTAAATTTTGCAAAATTTTGTTACTAAAGAGCACTTTGGTGCATATTTAAATTGGGCAGATAAAGAAAGAAAAGAAGAAATGCGTCTAGCAAGTCAAAACAATCTGTAGAAAAATTTAATTAAGTCCTTTATCTTGTACTTATTTATATCAATTCCCAATTTTTTAAAATATACAAATAGATCCCAAAACTTCATTTAGAAATTTTGCCATACTCATTTACTCTAAGCCAAATTAACATAATTTTAAACAAACATTGGGTTGCCTCCCAATTAACACTTTTGTTTATAGTCGTTGGCTCGACTCAAAAGTTTTTCACTTAAAAATCACTTTGGAGGGGATGCGGAACTAGTCCCTTCCCAAGGGATGAAACTTCTCTTTCCATCACCATATTATGAGGTTGCCCTATTTCCAGATCATCCTCATTATCAAACAAAAAATTTTAGCATTATCACAATATGTATGAGGATCCTTGAGAAACATTTAAAATGATCCCAAAGTCTACTAGATTTCTTGCCCTTAGCCACTAGAGCTTTAGGATTAGGGGCCTCTTTTCCTTTCTTTTTCATAGTAGGCATGACATGAGTATTAAGAACAAGAGTATCAATAGGAAAACCATCTTTAAACAATTCTTGTACTACATTAACTTGTTTAGGGTTAAAAACTTTACCATTCCATAAATCAAGATCCTTATTTTCAATAAAATTAAATATGCATTATTCACCATTAACTCTAAACACTAACTTGCCTTCTTGAACATCAATTAATGTACCTGCGGTCATTAAAAAAGGTCTATCTAAAATGATAGGCATATGCATGTGTTCTTTCATATCTGACATAATAAAATCAACTAGTATAATAAATGATTTAACCTTAAAAGGAAATTTTTAATTTTACCAACCGGACGCTTTTTGACCTATCGTCCAATTGAAGAGTGATGTTAATGTCCTTCATCTTCCTCAAATCAAGCTTGTGGGCAATGAAAAGTGGCATCAATGATACATTTGCATCTAAATCACATAAAACATTAGTAAAACAAAGACGTCAATTGGTGCAAGATATAGTAAAAACTTCCTAAATCTTTGAGCTTGGTTGGAAGCTTGTGCTGCACACATGCTGAACATTCCTCTTTTAGGGCTATTGTCTCATAATCTTCAATCTTCTTCTTTTTTGACATAATATCTGTCAAAAAATAAGTATAAAAAGGAATTTTCAGGATAGCAACAACGAAAGGAATGTTAATTCAAATTTTAAAAAATTTGATTAAAATTTTCAAACTTCTTCTCTGTATTGCATTGCTTCAACCTATTGAAAAAAGGAGTAGTATTAGTAGTATTCTTAGAAGAAATATGAGAAGAAAGCATATCAATTTTAATTAGAAGATGAACATTTTGATCCTTTTTTGCTTCATTACCACTTCCTATATTATCCTTACAATCTTACAAAGATGAATATCCTCTAATTATTTTCCACTCCTAAGAGTGATGGCATTTACATGTTCTCTAGGATTTACCTCAGTTTTACTGGGTAAATCACCCTAGTTGTCTAGGATTGATGGAATTGGCAATTTGACTTATTTGAAATTCTAACTTCCTATGCATTTGATTAAGTTTACCATCCAATCTTTCAAATCTCTCATTTGTGCTTTGAGTAAGGGTAAATTCCCAAATTGGGTATGACTCAAATGATGCTTATTTTGGTAGAAAATCGGGTAGATTAACAGGCTTTTGTTGACTTGCTTGCTCCCTCTACCCCAAACTGGGATGATTTTTGCTCCAGGGTTATCACTATTTTAATAAGGAGTATTTGAGGTGGCCGGGAACTTGCTCAACATAAAAACAATTAGCATCATTATGGTTTCCATCACAAATGGAACAATATGCAACACTCACAATGGAACTTGCACCAATTCGATTTTGTCTACCAAGTAAATTAGCCATATTACTCAATTATGCATGAAATCCTTCCTTGACACGCATGCCCAACAAGAAAACATTAAACCAAACAAATAATTCAAACATGATTAATATGAATCAAACATGCCCAACAAAAGTTTCTCTTACACTTTCCACCAAAATATATATGCACACATATACATATATATATACATATATATATATAACACTAGATAAATAATATCTAGACTAATAAAGTTTGCTTTAATCCTAATGCTGCTCCTAATCACCAGCAACGATGCTAAAAACTTGACAGGTTTTTTAGTACACAAATCTTTACCTAACTACCCTATCTAAAAATATACAGATCAATGATTGTAGTGTATTAGGGTCGATCTCACAGGAATAAAGGATGGCAAGCACTAGAATATGTTCACTTACTTTATTATCTAGACAAATAAGTAACAAGTAAAATAGGTAAATTACGAAGTAAAGTAAAACTAGCAAACTTACTTAAAGATCAAGTAAAGAAACTTTCTAGGGATAAGAATCTCTTGTTGCGCCAAGAATAGAAATTAGTTAGATTAATTATGTTATTGCTTTCATGAATTTCCATAGAAATAACTTCCTAATGCAAGTCCACGCTTTGCCAATGAATATGATATTGTTGGAAATTTGCTTTAACCAATTTCTCAATTCTTTATATCCTTCCTTCACCTACCCTGTGATTAGGTATTTTTATACCAAAACCTTACCTAATAACCCTTTATCGCAAGTATATGAATCAATGAGTATAGGGTACTAGGGTCGATCCTACATGGACTAGGAGTAGCAAACACCAAAGTTTAATCACTCACTTTATCATTGAAGACCATATAAAGATCAAACCATACCAAAAATGTGTTAATGACACAAATGAATGTTTGAGATCAGTCCATATGATGTTAATGGTGAATATGGATGAAATTTGATCAAGAAAAGTGGATAAACTAGAGAAGTACATTTGCATTAGGTATGAAAGGAAGTAATTGCAACAAATTCACCCTTGTCTTCTCTACAGAAACTTGAATTTGTAAGGATCAACAATACAGAAATGATAGGTAAAGGGGATCGGTTCGCATTCTGCGAGCTCAGGGATCTGTGAGGCATACCTCGTGATTCACATTGCGTATCGCCTTCTTTCTACAATTTTCTACAACAATTCAACTATTATTGCATTGATCCACTTCATGCCTCAAATCAACACCTGTTATTGCAATAAATGATTCACCTTGTGAGACATGTATAAAGTGATCAAACAAACTTATTTCACTCCAAATTAAGCATAAAAAACACAAGAATAAAAAATTGAGGGTGGTAGAAATTCATCATTCAAGTTCCATTAAAACCTCAAATTGTAACTTTGATTCCAACTCTTGAACCCTATCACTTAAACACAACAAACACACTTAAACAAACATGTTAAACATAAAATCCCTCCAAATTAACATAAACTTTAAGCAACATTGGGTTGCCTCCCAATAAGCATTTTTGGTTATAGTCATTGGTTCTAGTCAAAAGATTTTCTTCTTGGATATCACTTTAGAGGGGAAAAGAAACTTGTCCCTTCACACGGGCTAAAATTTCTCTTTCCATCCACCAAGAATTGTGCTTGCCCTATCTCCCAATAATCCTTATCATCAAATAATGATGGATTAGCTTTATGACACACAGTATGAGGGTTTCTAGAAAAACATTTAAAACAATCCCAAAGTCTACTAGATTTCTTTCTTGTATCTTCATTAACTTTAGGATTAAGGATCTCTTTTCCTTTACTTTTCACATCTAGCAAGTCATAAGCATAAGCATCAATAGGAAAGCCATCTTTAAACAACTCATGAACTACATTAACCTTCTTGACTTAAAAGCTTTACCACATCACAAGTCAAGATCCTTGTTCTCATTTAAATCAAAAATTAACTTTTTACCATTAGCTATTAACATTAATTTACCTTCTTGCATAGTAATTAATGTAACAGCAGTGGCTAAGAATGGTCTACCTAATATAATAGGCATATGAGCATCTTTTTTTATATCAAGTATGATAAAATCAAACTAGAATGATAAAGGATTTCACTTTAATAAGAACATTTTCTACCATATCAACCGGACGCTTTATAGACCTATGTGCCAATTAAAGAGTTATATTTGTATCCTTGATCTCTCTCAAGTCAAGCTTCCTTGCTATCGAGAGTGGCATTAATGATATACTTGCACCTAAATCACACAAAGCATTAGTAAAATTAAAATGACCAACAATACAAGGAATAGTAAAACTGTGAGAACCCTAGGAAAAAAATTTGCATTTATTGCACTATGAAATTGTTAAGTGCATTATTTTCCTTGAAGTACTTTATTTTGTATGCATTGCATGGCACTAATCTAGAATTTCATTTTACATGTTTCATGTAGCCAAATGCATAAAACTTATATCGTATTAAGTAGGTTATATTTTAAATTGAGGGATTAGAAGATAAATGCATAGCTATTTATCCAATTCAAGGTCCAAAATGCACCACTTGTCAACCATCCACAACAACCTTGACTTGACCCTTTTTATTTAGTCTTTTGTCTTCAAAAATTCAAACCAAAATTCCCTCTGCTTCTTCTCTCTCTTGGCCACAAAAGAAGCAAGAAAAACACCAAAACCTAAGCTTGAATCTAGCAATTTTAGTGAGGAAAAAACATCTCCAAGTGAAAACCCTAGGTTAGGTTGATACTTGATCATCAAGCTTGGTTGGAAAAATTGGAGATTTTGGGTGGTTTTTTCTCTCAACTCTCAAGGTACTCAACCATTCATATATGCTTTAATGATCTTTAAATTCCAAGAGGATACATGTAGGGTTGAGCTTAAAGTGTTTGAAGTGGTTTAGGAGGAAAAGTTAGGGAAGAATTTCTTGTGTTTGGAAACTTGAACTTAGGGCTTTGTTTCTAACTTCTATGTGTTTGATGAAATGCCTAAGGATTTGTGATATTTTATTTATGACTTTCTTTGATGTTATAGCATGTTAAACACCCTACTAAGAGTTGGAAGTAATTCTTGAAGGGTTGCTTATAGAATTCATGTAGGAATTGAACTTCGACAGAAATCAGAAATGAAATTTAGTCAAATTTCTAAACTTTCTGGTGCTTATAGGAATTGAACTAGAGCCTGAGCTTTATACCATTAGAAATATCTATGAATCTAGTTTTAAACGCTACAGACGAAGCTTGATTTTGATTTTTCTACACTGAGTTATAGCCGATCTTCAGAGACTGTTCAGTCAGTCTGTTTTGATCCGATAGGTTTCTGTATCTCTAATTTTGCTCATTTTGACCCTAATTAAGTCTAATTTGAGGTTCGATCTCTTCACAAAAGTTGTATATCTATGTCTTAGCTTCAAAACGCCATAAAATTTGCCCTAATCCGATAACCATAGCCACATTTATGATTAAAACACTGAAGGGTGGAAAACCTGTCGATTTTCATTTTCCTTCTATAATGGCTTCTTTCATTCCTCTTGACTCGTATGCACCCTTGTTGATCTCGACCTACTTAACTCATGATTCTACTATGTTTATAAGATTTTTCATGTGTTTTACACTCATGTTTTGGATTAGACCTCTCATGATTTTTGTGCATTTATTATAAAGCAAAGAAACTACTAGCATATGCATTTGGTCTTTCATGTTAGGGGTAGCCAAACCTAAATGCTTTCATTTCACTTGCTATTAGACTTGGAAGGTGGAAACAAAGGAGATTTGGGCGCGAATGCTCGAAATTACTTTGCTTAAATCGGTGAGTGTTCCTTGCATGTTGTGTGAATTACATGCTTATGTGGTTTAATACTTGATGTTGCTTGTCCTCATGAGTGTTAAATACTTGTTCTCAGGCGAGTGTGTACTTTATTGCACTCGACCTAACTCTTATTACACTGCTCAACTATATATTATCACACTATTTGTATATTATTTATGCATGACTGTAGCCCATGTGTACTTTAACACATTGACTGAACAAGGCCTTTCCCCCTTCGTTACCGGCCCATTCGCGTCAAAAATAGACTCGGTCGGGTAGGTTGGTAACCTAGGGCATTGATTACGGTGTAATCGAGTATTACCACTGGGTGTTATAAAGAGGAGAAGGGTTGAGTGACTGACAAGACGGACTGCAACTGCTCCTAGTGAACCTTGAATCCTTTCATTGAGTGTTTCCTTATTTTTATATGTTTTATAAATTTTATGCTCCCAAACTAATTTATATTGAATTATTGAGTGCTCCACTGTTATATTGCTTCACTGCTACCATGAGATTGTATGATATTAGGATCGCTCAGTAGGCTTTTATCTCATTCCTTTCAATTTTGTTTTTCCTTAGCAGGGTTTGAGAACGAGAGCCTCTAAGGATTGCACTAGGTCTTTTGGTTTGGAGACTTTAAACTTGTATTTTGATGTACTTCTTGTATTTTGGATTGTACTTCTGGAACTTTGATGGGATAATCATTTGTACCCATAACTATAGTTTGAACGGTTTTGGTTCAGTAAATGAAGTTTTAGGGTTTAAGCATTATATTGGCCTCAAGGATATTAAGTTATTTTGTTCTCTAAAGTATTTGCTCGCTGTTGAATTGAGGACTGTAGTGAGTCCCAACAAGAGTTGGGCAGGCGGTTCACTGAACGCTTTGGTTCGTCTTACGGGGAGGTGGGGCTGTCACAAAAACTCTCCGGATCCCTAAGCTTTGTTGGAAGTTTATTTTGGACACATACCGAACATTCCTCTATTAATGTAATTAGCTCATGATCCTCAATCTTCCTCTTTCTAGATATAATATTCTTCAAGAATTTAGCATAAGAGGGAATTTGTATAACAGCATCAACAAAAGGAATATTAATTCTAATTTGTTTAAAAATTTGAGCAAAATTTTCAAATTCCTTCTTTATTTTGCTTTGCTTCAACCTATTGGGAAAAGAAACACCATCAATAGCATTCTTAGAAAAAATATGAGAAAAATGCATATCAACATCAATAGAAACATAATCATTTTCTCCTTTGTGTGCATTATTACTCTCTTTTTTCATTTTCTCTCTCATTTTTATGAAGATTAACTTCTTCTAATTATTTATCACTCCTAAGAGTGATTTCATTCACATGTTCCCTTGGATCAATCTTGATATTACTTGTAATTCTCTTGGTTTTCGAGAATTGATAGCATTAGCAATTTGACAAATTTGAAATTCTACATTTCTAAATCTATTATCCAATTGGTCTACTTTACCTTCCAATCTTTCAAATCTTTCATTAGTATTTTAAGCATGCTTATCTAAAGCAATTTCCCAAGTAGTATATGGTTTAAGTGGTTTAGATGGAAAATCAGGTGGATTATTAGGCTTTTGGTTTCTAGATTTATCCCTCCACCCAAAGTTTGGATGATTTTTCCGATTGGAATTGTAAGTGTATGGATAAAGATTTTTTTGAGGTGGTCATTTGTAATTATTAACATTATGCACTTGTTCAACATAACAACAATTAGAATCATGATTTCCACCACAATTAGAGTAACATGCAACACTTACATTAGCACCACTTGTATTTTATCTATTTAGCAAGTTATTTCATTGATTCAATTGAGCACTTAACATGCTAATAAAGTCAAATCCATACAAACGGGCAGAACTTCTAGAGTTATCTCTCTCATTTGTCCATTGATGGTTTTGAGGCCATCTTTTCAATTAAAGCTTGGGCTTATTCGGTAGATTTTTCCACCAAAGCTCAACTTGCGGTGGCATTTACTGTGAGGACCCGAAAATTTATTTTTTTATCAGACCTATTTAATTAATTTATTTATTTATTTTCTCTGAATAATTTATTTAAGTCATTTTAATTACATTTGCACCATATATTACCTGGTTTATAACCCTTCAATTAATTTTTCTATCGCTCAATTGTGAAAAATGAGAAAACACGCTTTTCGAGGTAAATATTTGGACTGAGAGTAACGTAATCTTGGAGAATAAGAATGATCATTAGTAGCTTAAGAAAAGCTAGTTGAGGGATTAGAAGTGAGTAATTGAGATTAAACTCAAAATGGAGCAATATTGACCACAAATTCAAAGTTGAATTTTGTACCCAAAAACTAGTGGTTCTTATTCCTTCTTCCTTTCCCCAATTTATCCATCAAAAATCACAAGAAAACTCTCACCTTTCTCTCCCTCTCTCACCTGAACTTCAGCCCTCTTCTTCCTCTCAAATTTCAACTTCAATTCTTGCAAAGATTGGCCAAGAAAAGCTTGAGAAAACTTCCATTCCTTCACTTGAAACTTGAAGATTATCTTATCTTGAGGGAGCCGGCTTGAAGCTTGAAGAGAGGGGTTGTTTTGGGAGCTTAGACATCACAAACAAGGGTTTCTTCTTGAGCCATTAGAGGTACTTTGATTTCAACAAAAACCTTGTTCCTTGTTTCCATTTTAGGTAGTTTTAAACTTTGATAGTTCAATGTTGCTATTCTTGTTGAATTTGATGGTTTTGTGGGCTCTATGAACTCCCACCTTTCTTGTTATTGGACTGCTATGATGTGTGTTTGTGTGATGGAGTGAGTTGTGATGAATTCATGGAAGTTAGGAAGTTAGGAAGAAAGGAAGAAGGAAAATCGAGAGAGTTGAGGGGAGGTGCTGCCGGTTTTATTTCAGCATTTTTCTCGCCTGTTTTGGCAGCAGCATTTCTTGGGGTTTTTGGTGGTTTTGGGAGCTGGGATGTTAGGCATTTAAGTGGTCATTTTCCTAGCCAAGAACCTCTCTCAATTGGTGTTTTAAAAGTGCATGAAATGAAGATCAAAAACCTGGAAAATCTGCTTTCAATTCTGTCCGCATGGGTTGTCTGTTTTAGTGTAGTTTTGGTCTGAAATTTTGCTGCCACGTAACCTCCATTTGATCAAGAAATGTTGTTAGAATCTTTTTTTTGAAAATGGAATGGAATGAGAGTTGTTTTGGATGAACCAAAGGTTGTAAAAGAAAAGAATTTCGTATGACAGATTAGAACTTCAAATTTTTAGTCAACTTTTGGGGCATGGATCACTGCCTTCCCATATGATTTTTTGGCTACAATTTTGGTACAAAAATAGTTGACATATTGAGGTTTGTTCCTGAAAATTTTGGTGTTTTTCCAGTAGTATTTCGTTGCCCAAATGATGTTCCAAAAATGACTCTTCAAAACTGGAAAACCAAGCTGTCAGACAGCTTACTGTCCCAAGTTAAAATGGCTATATTTTCTTGCTCGGGAGTCAAAATTGAGCACCGTTGGTGGCGTTTGAAACTAGAATTCAAGGGATTTCCAACGGTATATGGATTGCATGCTAAATCATTTTCTATCAATCCCAGAAAATCAGCATAGATGACCATTTTTCAAGACTGATTTGCCTATTGTTGTTCCTCGCGACTTCTTGTGTCGTAATTTTGCTCACTTTACAAAATGAATCTTAGAGCGAGCCCTTCTAATGAATTGTAGTACTTCGAGTCTAGTTTCCATAGCCATAGACCTTGCCTAATTTCGATGAGTGTAACCTAAGATATGGACTGAACAAGGAACTATGGCAGTTTGGCCTTAGATGATTTTAAGTAGTTTAAGTTAAGTGTTGAGTTTTAGTTGTTTGGCCAGTGTGTGATAGTTAAACTTTGGCTCAGGTGACCCAGACTTTGTCAAGGGCGACCCGACTGCCGAAGTTTGATCTTCTTGCTTGCTCGTCTGTTTCACCGACTCACGGTGAGTGTTCCAACTCCTTTCAAAATGAAAATCTTGCTATTGTTTACAAAGAAATGATTTGTTGAAATGAATCTGGGTTATTTGAAAGACATGAATTTCATAAGAAATATGTTTGATCTGTTTTTGATTTGAACTACCATGTGAGTGTTTTCTCCTTTTCGTGTGATTTTGAGAATTAAAATAAATAGTGTGCTATCTTGTGACAAATGTGACGTCATTGGGTGGATACCCTCGACTAGTATGTGACGTCGTTGGGTGAAGTCCCTCGACTAGTCCACTTTGTTGGGCGAAGTCCCCGAGTAGTTTCAGTGGATTATTGTGATGTCATTGGGCGAAGTCCCTCGACTAGTCTACTTTGTTGGGCGAAGTCCCTCGAGTAGTTTCAGTGAATTGTTGTGACGTCGTTGGGTAAAGTCCCTCGGCTAGTCTACTTCGTTGGGCGATCTCCCTCGAGTAGTTTACCTGGTATATCCAGGCAAGACCCATTTACGTGTTTATTTACATGTTTTAAATTTTAAAATTAAAGTATGATTTGAACTGTTCTACATGAATTGCAAGTCTTTTGGCACTCACTAGCCTTTTAGTTCATTCTTTCGAATTTGTTTTCTTTAACAGGGATCAAGAACCCGAGTGAAGACATGATCAGTTAGGGTTGGAACTTATCTTTTGAAATTTGCCTTGAAATGTTGAATTCGATGTTTTGGGTTTGTAAGATGAAATTGTGGTTGTATCTTAAATATATTGGACTGTAATTTGAGAAGCTAGGTTGTAAGTTGAATTTAGTAATGTTATTAGTTGTGGTTGATTTGGAATGGTTATTTACATTTACTTTCGAAGTGTTATTAGTTATTCGAACGAGTGAGTCATAGTGAGAGCTGGGCAGGCGGTCCGCCGAACCCTTTGGTTCGCCTTAGGGGAAGGTGGGGTCATCACAGGTGGTATCAGAGTTTAGACTTCAGATCTCTGTAGTGTATCTTAGATTGGAAGTTTAGGATACCGGATTATGGGATTAATTTGAATATTATATGAATAGGAGAACCTACCGTATCCTGGTGATTAAAGAGGATTTGTTACTTGAGAGTTTCTTATGTGGGATTGGTGGAAAGGAACAAGGTAATGTTACATTGAAGTGAAACATTATGTGAGAGATTTATAGTGGAAAAAAAAATTTTGATTGAGACTTGAATGATTATTGTACCCGTAGGAATAGGAGAAATCAGTGCAACTATTGGTATTAGCTACAGAAGATAAGAAATTGAGATTTGTTATTTAATTCCTTATTTGATGGTTTTGAGTTAAAACAAAAGAGGTTTCAAATGAACAAAATGCGTTTTCCTACTTGTTTAGCTGCTGAAAATTTTTCCACTCTGGAATTTAAAAGAAAACTGAGATGTACTAGTTTATTTTCTAATCGATGGTTGAAGGACACATATATGTTTTAAATACCCTATAAAATGTTGTTCTTGACATGTATGTGAATTCCACTATATTTTTGAATTAAGAGTTGGAAAAAAAAATTGATGAGTTTGCTAGATTTATATATAGAGGATCTAAGAGGAAAGTTAAGGTTTTCTATCATGTTTTTGCAATTCTTGATTTTAAATTGATATATTTTCGCACATGACTTTGGCCATGTTTGAAAAAGAAATCTTAAGTTTAAAAAAAAATTATTATGACTTTGCGTTCTAGTAAGGTAAATCCTGAAATTGAAGAGAATTTTGTACCTTTAATAGTTCTTGTTGTATTTTTAAAAGTTTATTTTTAGAATTGAACATACAATTCAGGTATAAGGACTGAAAAGATAGAGTGAGCGCATTTGAGAACTTGCAGTTAGTGTGATTGGGAATCGAGAATATACTAATGATTTTGTGAATAGTTTTAAGAGTTCAATAACTACGATAATTAAGGGGAGAGATAACTATGGGAATGGTTTAAACACTGGATGTATTCTTGTAGTAGATTGTGTAATCTACTTGGTATGTCAGGCAGGAATGAGAATTGAGTTGATTGACCTCTTGGGTGGCCAACCATGAGGTGAATTGACTTTTTTCTTATTTTGGTGCTTGGAAATGTGTGTTATTGGGATTTTAGTGTTGGATTCCTGTGGTTATCCAGCTTCGTTATGAAGTGAACTAGAACAATATGACACTAAACCCTAACGGGGGTAGAGAGGTTAAAAGATGGAACACCGAGCACCCTCTTGTGTGAGCAAACCACAGGATGGTTCTCGTCCCTGTATTTGTATGCTTGTATAATTGTTCTAACTACTATTTCTTTACTTGCTTCTATTTGTAAGTGTGACGTGATTTGGTGTGTTTCCTTTAAAAATGAATGTACCTTTGTGACATACTTGAGCACTCATTCTCTTGTTATAAAGCTATAGTATCTTTTAAGTTCCCCCTGGAATTTCATTTGCTAATATTTTATTCTGCATTTATATTAATGTTGGTTCTCTAAAAAGATCATGGACGGTAGAAGGAGGGGACGAGGCCGTGGGAGAAGGGTTAGACAACCCCAAAATATGGGAGGTGATCTGGGATCAGTGGTTGACCAAAACCGTGAGTCTAGGGTTGAGGTTGGGGAACAAGTAGCAACTGCTATTAACCGCATGGCAGACATTCTAGAGCGTATGGCTAACCAACAAGGTCCTGGACTTGCAAATCAATCTATAGGCCCCGAGAGTGGTGAAGATAGGGCTTTAGAATGATTCCAAAGGTTTTCCCCACCTAAGTTCCTGGGAGGACCCGAACCCGAAGTAGTTGAGGGTTGGTTAGAGAGGATCTCTGACATTTTTGCTACTTTAAATTACATAGAGGAAAAGCAAGTAGCTTTTTCCGTATTTCAATTTGAGAGAGCCGCCCGATCCTGGTGGAACATGATAAGAGCCAAGTGCGATAGAGAGCAAATCGCTAGGACTTGGGTGAACTTTTCCAAGGAATTTAATGCTAAGTTCCTCCCTCCGCTAATTCAAGAGAAGAGAGAAGACAATTTTATATGGTACCAGCCGGGGACTTTAAGTGTCACGGAGTACGAGACACTGTTCACTAAGTTGTCGAGGTTCGCCCCTGAGTTAGTGGCGACTGAGTAGAGAAGAATAAGGAGGTTTGTGCAGGGATTAAATATGGAGATCCAAGAAGGTTTGGCAGCAGCTCAAGTTATTAGTTTTAGTGACGCAATCGAGAAGGCTCAAGTGAGGGCTTTCAATGCAAGAAAAAGGAATGCTCGTAGTAGTAGTCATGAACCACTAGATGTGAATGCTCCACCTCCCAAGCTTAGTAGAGAAATAAGTGAAGTGAACACCTCTAGAGCACCTCCCAAGCTTAGTAGAGAAATAAGTGAAGTGAACACCTCGAGAGAAGCTATGACAAGAGGGGCACTCTCTGGCGGGTCACCAAGTGGAAAGGACAATCAAGGAGCGTCTCGCAAGGAAACCAAGCATTAACTCCTGGTTTACGTTGTAATTTTTGTGGGAGGCTAAATCATCTGAGGATAGGTGTTGGAGGAAAGAAGGAACATGTTTGAAATGTGGAAGTAGTGAGCATTGAGTGGCTACATGCCCAAGGCCCAAGAGAGAAGTGGAGGCCGATAGATGAACAGGCCAAACTCCAGTCAGGCCAGTGCAGTGGAAAAACGACGAGAGTTCCAGCCAGGGTATATGCTATTAATCATCAAGAAAGCCCTAATCCAACTGAAGTTGTTGAAGGTACTACATCATCTTTCATTGATTAGCTAAAGTAGTGGTTGATTCAAGCGCTATACATTCGTCATGAACCTTGTCTTTATAGGTGGTGTTGACCTAAAACCTGTTAGATTGCCTTACGATTTGGAGAATTTGAACACTTCCTTGGGACAGAGTTTAATTACTATCTTGGTACGTAGGGATTGTGAATTTTGGGTTGGAGAGCGAAAGTTGTTAACAGGTTTAGTGAGTTGGATATTAAGGGTTGAATGAGAATATGGTGAAGAAGAATTATATAGAGTTATTTAAAAAAAATATGAATTTTGAGGACGAAATTCTTTTAAGGATAGGAGGTCATGAGGACCCGAAAATTTATTTTTTATCTGACCTAATTAACTAATTATTTATTTATTTTCTCTGAATAATTTATTTAAGTCATTTTAATTACATTTGCACCATATATTACCTGGTTTATAACCTTCAATTAATTTTTCTATCGCTCAATTGTGAAAAATGAGAAAACACGTTTTTCGAGGCAAACATTTGGACTGAGAGTAACGTAATCTTGGAGAATAAGAATGATCATTAGTAACTTAAGAAAATCTACTTGAGGGATTAGAAGTGAGTAATTGGGATTAAATTCAAAATGGAGCAATATTGACCACAAATTTAAAGTTGAATTTTGTACCCAAAAACCAGTGGTTCTTATTCCTTCTTACTTTCCCCAATTTATCCATCAACTCTCCCCCTCTCACCCAAACTTCAGCCCTCTTCTTCCTCTCAAATTTCAACTTCAATTCTTGCAAAGATTGGCTAAGAAAAGCTTGAGAAAACTTCCATTCCTTCACTTGAAACTTGAAGATTATCTTATCTTGAGGGAGCCGGCTTGAAGCTTGAAGAGAGGGGTTGTTTTGGGAGTTTAGATATCACAAACAAGGGTTTCTTCTTCAGCCATTAGAGGTACTTTGATTTCAACAAAAACCTTGTTCCTTGCTTCCATTTTAGGTAGTTTTAAACTTTGATAGTTCAATGTTGCTATTCTTGTTGAATTTGTTGGTTTTGTGGACTCTATGAACTCCCACCTTTCTTGTTATTGAACTGCTATGATGTGTGTTTGTGTGATGGAGTGAGTTGAGATGAATTCATGGAAGTTAGGAAGTTTGGAAGAAAGGAAGAAGGAAAATCAAGAGAGTTGAGGGGAGTGCTGCCGGTTTTATTTCAGCATTTTTCTCCCCTGTTTTGGGAGCAGCATTTCGTGGGGTTTTTGGTGGTTTTGGGAGCTGGGATGTTTGGCTTTAAGTGTTCATTTTCCTAGCCAAGAACCTCTCTCAATTGGTGTTTTAAAAGTGCATGAAATGAAGATCAAAAACCTGGAAAATCTGCTTTCAATTCTGTCCGCATGGGCTGTTCTGTTTTAGTGTGGTTTTGGTCTAAAATTTTGCTTCCACGTAACCTCCATTTGATCAAGAAATGTTTTCAGAATCTTGGTTTTGAAAATGGAATGGAATGAGAGTTGTTTTGGATGAACCAAAGGATGTAAAAGAAAAGAATTTCGTAAGGCAGATTAGAACTTCAAATTTTCAGTCAACTTTGGGGGCATGGATCACTGCCTTCCTGTATGATTTTTTGGCTAAATTTTGGTACAAAAATAGTTGACATATTGAGGTTTGTTCCTAAAAATTTAGTGTTTTTCCAGTAGTATTTCATTGCCCAAATGATGTTCCAAAAATGACTCTTCAAAACTGGAAAACCAAGCTGTCAGACAGCTTACTGTCCCAAGTTCAAATGGCTATATTTTCTTGCTCGGGAGTCAAAATTGAGCACCGTTGGTGGCGTTTGAAACTAGACTTCAAGGGATTTCCAACGGTATATGGCTTGCATTCTAACTCATTTTCTATCAATCCCAGAAAATTGGCAAAGATGACCATTTTTCAAGACTGATTTGCCTATTGTTGTTCCTCGAGACTTCTTGTGTCGTACTTTTGCTCACTTTCCAAAACGAATCTTAGAGCCAGCCCTTCTAATGAATTGTAGTACTCCGAGTCTAGTTTCCATAGCCATAGACCTTGCCTAATTTTGATGAGTGTAACCTAAGATATGAACTGAACAAGGAACTGTGGCAATTTGGCCTTAGATGATTTTAAATAGTTTAAGTTAAGTGTTAAGTTTTAGTTGTTTGGCCAGTGTGTGATAGTTAAACTTTGGCTCAGGTGACCCAGACTTTGTCGAGGGTGACCCGACTACCGAAGTTTGATCTTCTTGCTTGCTCGTTTGTTTCACCGACTCACGGTGAGTGTTCCAACTCCTTTTCAAAATGAAAATCTTGCTATTGTTTACAAAGAAATGATTTGTTGAAATGAATCTGAGTTATTTGAAAGACTTGAATTTCATAAGAAATATGCTTGATCTGTTTTATGATTTGAACTACTATGTGAGTGTTTTCTCCTTTCGTGTGATTTTGGGAATTAAAATAAATAGTGTGCTATCTTGTGACAAATGTGACGTCGTTGGGTGAATACCCTCGACTAGTATGTGACGTCGCTGGGCCAAGTCCCTCGACTAGTCTACTTTGTTGGGCGAAGTCCCTCGAGTAGTTTCAGTGGATTTTTGTGACGTCGTTGGGTGAAGTCCCTCGACTAGTCTACGTTGTTGGGCGAAGTCCCTCGAGTAGTTTCAGTGGATTATTGTGACGTCGTTGGGCGAAGTCTCTCGACTAGTCTACTTCGTTGAGCGAAGTCCCTCGAGTAGTTTCAGTGAATTGTTGTGACGTCGTTGGGTGAAGTCCCTCATCTAGTCTAATTCGTTGGGCGATGTCCCTCGAGTAGTTTACCTGGTATATCCAGGCAAGACCCATTTATGTGTTTATTTATATGTTTTAAATTTTAAACTTGAAGTATGATTTGAACTGTTTAACATGAATTGCATGTCTTTCGGTATTCAATGGGCTTTTAGCTCATTCTTTCTGTGTCAGCCCACCTTTCCCTAGGGCGTACCCTAAGGATTAGTGAACTGCCTGCCCAACTCTCGTCAGGACCCGAATACCCAAATTCATCAAAACATTTATCTTAACAAACACTTAATCTAAAATAACTCCAAAATTACAAGAACATAAAGTTTACAACGTTTAAATCCTAAAACTTACAACCGACTTCAAACTTACATAACGGAGCCAAATTACAAATACATCGGTTCTTAACAAAAGATAAACACTTGACTTTATCCACAATCAAACTCTCCGACCTCTTACAAATTCCTGTTAAGGAAAAACAAAAGGGAAAAGGGGTAAGCAGAAGCTTAATGAGGCCCCCAAAAGAAAACATGCAACCACATTAACAATTTGGCAAAACAGATAGTCAATCATCTATTTAAGGTAAATTAAAACGTAGCACTCAAGTAAAGGATACAGGTAGCTTCCAAAAGCCAAATCCACAAAGCTTGATCAAACACGAGCCGTTGACTCTCCGTCAACGTTTGAGGTCAAGAACCAATTCCGTAGACACCACTTACACCATAACCGTCCACCAATCACCCCCTACCGGGCCCGAACACCTCAACTAATCAAATTTGGGTAATACTCGAGTATACCATGTTCCAAAGAACCAAATCAAATAACCTATAGTTCACCGATCTTCTCGACCAAGCCCATGCCGGCTCGATACGAACGGTTGACCAATAAGGTTTTGGGGTTTCCGGAGCCCCAAATGAATCCAATTAGTCGACGGGATATCACCCGAACGACTTTTCACATCAAAGTACACAAAGTCAAATCATAGTCAAAGAAAGTCAAATTCCAAGAAAAGTCAAATGGAAGAGTCCGAGTGCGATAAAGTACGCCCTCGAATCACCCTCAGTAGTCCAATCATATATGATATGTAAGCCAATTCAATAATTACATCTCAAGTAATTCACGTAGTCACGTAGTTCAAGCCAACGAGTCATTTACGTAGTTTTGAGAAAACACATAGATTCACGAAACAAGCAAGGAAACACTCACCAAGCAAGTCAAGCAAGTCAAACGCTCACGCCTTAATCACCCTCGTTACCTCCTTCGAGTCCTATGTACATTCAACGTATACCATCATCAACTCAAGCAAAACAAAATAAATGCAACCTAATCATGTGCAAAAATAAACGCTACTAACTAATGCATCTCACTAGGAAATTCTAGGGCGATTCAAGTCACAAAATGATGAAACATTGAAGGTTTAATGGATTCACAAATCAAGTAGATATTTAGAATGAAATAAACGCACAAAGATTCAAGAAACTTCAAGGTTCAACCAAGAGCAAGTTTATGACAAAACTAGAATTCGGGTGTATCAGTGGCCACTGCGCAGTCTTGGGAAAATGGACATATCTTGGTGTAGAAAAATCAAAATTGAGTGCCGTCAGTGGCGTTAGAAACTAGACTCATAGGGCATTCCAACAGTATATGGTTCAGCTCCTAGTTCGTTTCCTATCAATACCAGAAATCCTGGGAAGTTGACTATTTTTTCATTTCTGACTAGGTACAGGACAGAATTTTCTGTTCAAAAGTTGGTGTAATTCAAGAGGTTTTCACCCTTCAAGATAGATTGATTTCACTCCAATTTGATACACAAATGTCTTAACAAGGTTTCTCAACAAGGATTAGTGAAGATTGAACAAGAAGAAATCACAAAATAAGAGGAATAGAACCACAAACTTCTTCCATTTTCTTTAAAGGTCAAAGTAACTTCTATGCCTTTCTAGCATGCATATAAAAGAACATCAAGCACTTTTCTCAAAGGAATAAGCATCATAGCCTAGTGATTAATCTTAATCCAAATATCAAACACCTTGTAGGCATGAAATCAAACCCATATTCAAGTTGCAACTACAAGCATTCAAGCCCAAAAACTAGGTTACCATGCATCAATCTTCCATAAACATCACCAACAACCTTCATTTAACTAACATCAAGAATCATAGAACTCGGGTTTTGGGATAGAAAATACCTTATCAAGCCAAAGAAGTAACTCTTCACATAACCAAAATCTTTACCCTACTAAGCTTGAGGTTTGATGGTTTAGGGTGCTACCAACTTCCTCTCTTGATTTCCTAATAAACTAAGCAAGGTATTGGTTGATTTTTGGATGAAATCTCCTCTCTTTTCTCCTCTCTTAGGTTCGTCCACCACCAAGGAAAAGATGAAGAAAATGTGTGTTTTTAAGAGATAAGTTTGGAGGGAAAAGAAGTCATCAAGTCAAGGTTTAAATGCTAGGGTGACAAGTGGCAACTTCTTGGCCATTAGCTAACAAAATCTCACTTAATTGCTTTCTAACTCCTCTAATTTGATTTGGTCTCCAATTAACGCCAACATACCCTATTTTCTTAGCAATTAAGCCATGCAAGAAAATGCTCACTAATTCTAAAATGGAATTTTTGAAAATTCATTTAATCAACCAATGAAGAATGCACTTAGTGAAAACATGCCACAAATGCACTAAAGAAATTTATATGCACTTGAATAAATTAAAGGGTAATGTATGCATGAATTTTATTATTATATATATATTTTCTTTTTTTTCTTTTTTTTTAGGGCTCTCACACTCTCTCCCCCTTGAAAGAATTTCGTCCTCGAAATTCTCACCTGGAGTCAAGAATAACTCAGGATATTTATTATGCATTTCTTCCTCCATTTCCCAAGTGGCTTCCTCAATCCCATGATTTCTCCACAAGACCTTGACTAGAGGAATTCTTTTATTTCTTAGCTCCTTTATTTTTCGGTCCAAGAGTCGCATGACTTTTCCTCAGAGGTCGAGATTCAATATCAATTTCTTCTGGCTTCAAGATGTGACTGGGATCTGGATGATATTTCTTTAATAGAGAAACATGAAATACATCATGGATTCTGGATAGGCTTACTGGCAATCTCAATCGATAGGCTACGGCTCCTATTCGCTGAAGAATTTCAAATGGCCCCACATACCTCGGCTGGAGTTTCTTTCTTCTTCCCACAGTGAGACTTCGAAGTGGAGTAATTTTAAGAAACACCTTATCCCCAACTTCAAATTCCAAATCCTTTCGTTGGTTATCTGCATAGCTCTTTTGTCGGCTCTGGGCTGTTTGAAGCCGTTGATGAATCATCTTTACTTTTTCATAAGCATTCTCAATCCACGGTACTGTGGTTGGATCTAGTGTTTTCCTTTCTCCCACTTTATCCCAAAAGATTGGTGATCGACATTTCCAACCATAAAGGGCTTCATACGGTGCCATTTGAATAGATGAGTGATAACTATTATTATAAGCAAATTCCACCAGTGCCATGTATTGACCCCAATTCCCTCCAAAATCCATAATACATGTTCTTAACATATCATCTAGGGTTTGAATGGTCCTCTTCAATTGACCATCTATTTGAGGATGGTAAGTCGTACTGAAGTTCAACTTAGTCCCTAGAGTTTCTTGTTACTTTTGCCAAAATAGAGACACAAATCGAGGATCTCTGTCCGAAACTATGCTCACTGGAACCCCATGCAGTCTTACTATCTCATCCATGTACAACTGAGCCAACTTTTCCAAAGAAAATTTCATATTAATGGGCAAGAAATGAGCTGACTTGGTTAGTCTATCCACTATTACCCAGATAGCATCATGGCCTCTTTGAGTTCGTGGCAATCCTGACACAAAATCCATTGTGATATTTTCCCATTTCCATTCAGGGATTTCAAGAGGTTGTAACAAACCTGAAGGTTTTTGATGTTCAGCTTTCACTTGCTGGCAAACCAAACAGGTCTGGACAAATTGAGCAATCTCCTTTTTCATATTATCCCACCAATATAATCCCTTAAGATCTTGATACATCTTATTGCTTCCAGGGTGTATTGTATATTTGGAACGGTGAATTTCTTCTAAAATATCCCTTTTTAACTCTTCATTTTTCGGTACCACTATGCGGTCTCAAAATTTCAAAATTCCCTCGGAGCTTACATTGAATTCCGATAATTCCCCTTTCTGTGCCTTCTCAACCCATCTCTGTACCATTACATCATGTTTCTGAGCTTCTTTGATACGATCCAATAAGGATGACTTCACTGCGATATTCCCAAAGAGTACTTTCTGTCGATCAAGTATGGGATTCCACTCACTTACTTGTTCTAATAGTTTCCACTGCTTAGTCATCAATCCAGCCATTTGAGCCTTTCGACTTAAAGCATCTGCTACTACGTTAGCTTTTCCGAGATGATAATTAATAGTACTGTCATAATCCTCCAGAAATTCCATCCATCGACGTTGCCTTAAGTTCAGCTCTTTCTGAGAGAACAAGTACTTCAAACTTTTGTGATCTGTATAAACCTCAAAAATAACCCCATATAGGTAATGTCTCCACTTCTTTATAGCAAAAACAACTGCTGCCAATTCTAGATCGTGGGTCGGATAGTTTTGCTCATGCGGCTTTAGTTTCCGAGATGCAAATGCAATCACCTTCCCATTCTGCATTAAAACACACTCCAATCCTTCTCGAGAGGCATCAGTATACACCGTGAAACTGTCTTTCCCGTTCGGTAAGGCCAAAACCGGTGACTCGGTTAGTCGTTTCTTCAGTTCTTGGAAACTAGTTTCACATTTAGAATCCCAAACAAATTTACCATGTTTTCTGGTCAAGTTGGTCAAAGGTCCTGCTATTCGTGAGAAATCCTTAATGAACCGCCGATAATATCCTGCCAATCCCAAGAAACTACGAACCTCAGTGGGGTTTTCTGGTTGTTTCCACCCAAGTATAGCTTCCACTTTAGTTGGATCTACAGTAATGCCCTTTTTTGAAATTACATGCCCTAGAAAGGAAATTTGTTCCAATCAAAACTCACACTTGTTAAATTTGACATATAATTTGTGGTCCCTTAATGTTTGCAAAACTATCTTTAAATGTTGTTCATGCTCCTCCCGGGACTTGGAATATACTAGAATGTCATCAATAAACACCACCACAAATTGGTCCAGATAGGGTTTGAACACCGATGCATTAAATCCATGAATGCCTAGGCATTACTCAAACCA
The DNA here is from genome assembly GCA_013103745.1 of Gardenia jasminoides. Lineage (NCBI taxonomy): Eukaryota > Viridiplantae > Streptophyta > Magnoliopsida > Gentianales > Rubiaceae > Gardenia > Gardenia jasminoides. The sequence goes on from CM023101.1 coordinate 11,459,650, forward strand.
AAAGGCATCACTGCAAATTCGAAATGCCCATATCTAGAATTAAAGGCAGTCTTTGGCACATCTTCTTTTCGAATTTTTAGTTGGTAATACCCCTGTCTTAAATCCAACTTAGAAAACACCACAGCTCCTTGCAATTGGTCAAATAATTCATCGATATGGGGTAAAGGGTATTTATTTTTCACAGTGACATCATTTAAACCCCGATAATCTATACATAATCTTAAGCTACCATCCTTCTTTTTTACAAACAGCACTGGCGCTCCCCAGGGAGACTCACTCTCGCGTATAAAACCACATTCCAACAAATCTTGCAATTGTAACTTCAACTCCTTAAGTTCGGCGGGTGCCATTCGATATGGTGATTTAGAAATGGGGCTTGTTCCAGGTAAAAGATCAATTTTAAATTCCACTTCCCTATCCGGCAGCAATGATACTAATTCGTCAGGAAAAACATCTGGAAAATCATTTACCACCAAAACATCTTCTAATTTCACTTTATCTCCAGGAGTATTAATTAGGAAAGCTAGGTAACCCTGTGCTCCTTTGCTTAGTAATTTCCTAACCCGAATTCCCGAAATAAGTGCAGATGAAGCCAATCTACCCTTCACATCTAATCGTAGAGTTGCTTCTCCCGGTATGCAAAACTCCACCACTTTAGTCTTACAATTTAATTGGAATATCGGCTAACCAGTCCATCCCTATAATAACATCATATCCCTTAAGATCCAAACCAATCAAATCCACCACCAATTTTCATTCTCCTACCCAAATCTCACGCTTTTATACACCATATTCTCAATCAATCTTTGATCTCCGTAGGTGTCCTAACTTCCAAGTCATATGGTAGTTTAACGGGTTTTACATCTATACCACACATGAAAGTAGGGTTTACAAAAGAATGAGTTGCACCAGGATCGATTAAAAGTTTAGCCAAACGGTGAAAAACAGGAATTGTACCTTCAACCACCTCGGTCAATTCAAGAGCTTGGTTTTGGTCCAAAGCATAAACCCTAGCTGGCACTCTGGTCCTATTTCCACTTGTGGCTGGTTGCTTAGGGTTGGTTTTGTCAGGATTGACCCCCTTTCCTTCACGGGCTATGACTAGGCAGGAAGCGATTTGATGCTCAGCACTACCACAACGAAGACACTTTCTTTCCTTCCGCCAGCAGTTATCTGCGGTGTGGTTTGGTTTTCCACAATAGCTACAGTTCTCCCGAGGAGTTGATACTAAACCTCCCTGAGAGACATTTCGTTGTTGTCCTCTGCCACTTTGAGCTCCTCTAGATGGCGCTCCTCTTTGTGGTCCAGGAAATCGACCTCTAGTCGTCCCTCTTCCAAACTTAGGGGATGGAACCGTTTGATCGACCCGTCCCATAGTGCTACTAGATGCTCCTCGTTTCTTTGCATGAAAAGTCCTAACTTGAACCTGAACCTGCTCAACCCGTTGGGCTTTCTCGAGAGCATCTCTGAAAGTATTAACCTGGGCTGCAGCCAAATCCTTTTGAATCTCTACATTTAGTCCTTGTATGAAATGCCTTATCCTTCTTTGCTCAGTTGTCACTAGTTCGGGAGCAAACTTAGATAATTTAGTAAACTGCGTCTCATACTCAGCCACGCTCAAAGTGCCCTGACGAAGTTTTATAAAATCATCCTCTCTTCGCTCCTGAACTATAGGTGGAAGGAATTTCTGGTTAAACTCCCTAGTAAAGTTAAGCCAAGTACGTGGCGTTTGTTCTCTTTCCCAATTTGCCCGTACTACGTTCCACCACGAGCGAGCCGCTCCTTCCAGTTGAAAGACGGCAAAAGTAACTTGCCTTTCCTCAGTATAGTTCAAGGCAGCAAAAATGTCTACCATTCTCTCAAGCCAGTTCTCTGCCACCTCAGGATCTGGTCCCCCCAAGAATTTAGGAGGAAAAAACTTTTGGAACCGTTCTAGGGCTCTATCCTCGCCCCCCTCAGGATTTCCTGGTTGATGATTAGGTCCTAAACCTTGTTGGTCTGCTAACCGCTCTAAGATATCAGTCATACGGTTAATAGCTGTAGCAACTTGGTCTCCCTCATTACCCATCTGTCCCTCATTTTGATTAATAACAGACCTTTGTTCCCCATCTTGTTCACGGGACCGTCCACGTCCACGTCCACGACCTCGACCACGTCGTCTCGCCTCCATTTGTTTTCTTACAGATCTAAGGTTGAAATTATGCAAGAATGAAGATGCATGCTTGGATGATTGCACACTCAATATAGCATATGATATATAAACAAAACAGAAAACTAGATACATTCAAACACACCCAAACATACTTAGGTTACAAAACAAAAGCAAGTTCCAAAGGTTTCATGCACAAAAGATACCTATACAAGGATACACATTCCAATTTTGACAAAACACATAGAACAAGCTCCCAACAAAAGTAGAACACCCAGGCTAAACACAGAAGTCTTACAAAAGTCAAACATCTCTTTCCTGACTAGCCTATCTCACTAGCTAGTTCCCAACAGAGCTAGCAGACCCTCCATCCTCTCCATCCTCAAAGGCTCTGCCACCAGTCTCCAAGTCAGCTAGATTCACATCCACCACATCCCTAAGTAGGGCCCTGCACTCATCCAGAATGCCCACAGTCCGATCTCCCACGTCCCTCAGGCTCCGAGTATGACGCACATTAGCTTCTTGCACCTGCTGGCGCATAGCATCAGTCCTCTCTTGCTCATCTATGATATCCGCCTCAAGTTCAGCTATCCTAGCAGCCTGCATGTGCATAATGTTTCTTAAACTCGTCAGCTCCTCCGGTTAGCTCGAATTAATTCCCTCCTTTCACGAAGCACCGCCAAGACCACCTCATTGGGGTACGAGTAAGTCCTCCAACAACCGCATGGCTGCCTATCCCTACGGGCTGGACTCCACAGACTATAAGCTCCTTTAGGCCCCGATAAATACCGGACCACAGGAAGGTGTCTCCGAGGCCGCTCGTTTCCATCATTTCCTTCCATGTCCTACAATAAAACAAATCAAAGTTTAGACTAACTTATCAAGGTTTAAAACTTAATTAAAACTCATTCACACTTAAATCACTACAACTACCAACTTCCTAATCACGCCCAAACCTAGGCTCATACCAATGTGACAGCCCACCTTTCCCTATGCACCTAAGGATTAGTGAACTGCCCAACTCTCATCGACTGAATACCCAAATTCATCAAAACATTTATCTTAACAAACACTTAAGCTAAAATAACTCCAAAATTACAAGAACATAAAGTTTACAACGTTTAAATCCTAAAACTTACAACCGACTTCAAACTTACATAACGGAGCCAAATTACAAATACATCTATTCTTAACAAAAGATAAACACTTGACTTTAGCCACAATCAAACTCTCCGACCTCTTACAAATTCCCCGGGAAAAAACAAAAGGGAAAAGGGGTAAGCAAAAGCTTAATGAGGTCCCCAAAATAAAACATGCAACCACATTAACAATTAGGCAAAACAGATAGTCAATCATATATTTAAGGTAAATTAAAACATAGCACTCAAGTAAAGGATATAAGTGGCTTCCAAAAGCCAAATCCACAAAGCTTGATCAAACACGAAGCTTGACTCTCCGTCAACGCTTGAGGTCAAGAACCAATTCCGTGACACCACTTACACCATAACCGCCCACCAATCACCCCTACCGGCCGAACACCTCAACTAATCAAATTTGGGTAATACTGAGTATACCATGTTCCAAAGAACCAAATCAATAACCTATGGTTCACCGATCTTCTCGACCAAGCCCATGCCGCTCGACACCGGTTCACCAATAGGTTTTGGGGTTTCCGGAGCCCCAAACGAATCCAATTAGTTGACGGGATATCACCCGAACGACTTTTCACATCAACGTACACAAAGTCAAATCATAGTCAAAGAAAGTCAAATTCCTAGAAAAGTCAAACGGAAGAGTCCGAGTGCGATAAAGTACGCCCTCGAATCACCCTCAGTAGTCCAATCATATATGATATGTAAGCCAATTCAATAATCACATCTCAAGTAATTCCGAGCCACGTAGTTCAAAAACAAGTCATTCACGTAGTTTTGAGAAAACACATAGATTCACGAAACAAGCAAGGAAACACTCACCAAACAAGTCAAGCAACTCAAACGCTCATGCCTTGATCACCCTCGTTACCTCCTTCGAGTCCTATGTACATTCAACGTATACCATCATCAACTCAAGCAAAACAAAATAAATGCAACCTAATCAAGTGCAAAAATAAACGCTACTAACTAATGCATCTCACTAAGAAATTCTAGGGCGATTCAAGTCACAAAATGATGAAACATTGAAGGTTTAGTGGATTCACAAATAAAGTAGATATTTAGAATGAAATAAACGCACAAAGATTCAAGAAACTTCAAGGTTCAACCAAGAGCAAGTTTATGACAAAACTAGAATTCGGGTGTATCAGTGGCCACGGCGCAGTCTTGGGAAAATGGACATATCTTGGTGTCAAAAAATCAAAATTGAGTGCCGTCAGTGGCGTTAGAAACTAGACTCATAGGGCTTTCCAACGGTATATGGCTCAGCTCCTAGTTCGTTTCCTATCAATACCAGAAAGCCTGGGAAGTTGACTGTTTTTTCATTTCTGACAAGTTACAGGACAGAATTTTCTGTTCAAAAGTTGGTGTAATTCAAGAGGTTTTCACCCTTCAAGATAGATTGATTTCACTCCAATTTGATACACAAATGTCTTAACAAGGTTTCTCTACAAGGATTAGTGAAGATTGAGCAAGAAGAAATCAAAAAATAAGAGGAATAGAACCACAAACTTCTTCCATTTTCTTTAAAGGTCAAAGTAACTTCTATGCCTTTCTAGCATGCATATAAAAGAACATCAAGCACTTTTCTCAAAGGAATAAGCATCATAGTCTAGTGATTAATCTTAATCCAAATATCAAACACCTTGTAGGCATGAAATCAAACCCATATTCAAGTTGCAACTACAAGCATTCAAGCCCAAAAACTAGGTTACCATGCATCAATCTTCCATAAACATCACCAACAACCTTCATTTAACTAACATCAAGAATCATAGAACTAGGGTTTTGGATAGAAAATACCTTATCAAGCTAAAGAAGTAACTCTTCACATAACCAAAATCTTTACCCTACTAAGGTTGAGGTTTGATGGTTTAAGATGCTACCAACTTCCTCTCTTGATTTCCTAATAAACTAAGCAAGGTATTGGTTGATTTTTGGATGAAATCTCCTCTCTTTTCTCCTCTCTTAGGTTCGGCCACCACCAAGGAAAAGATGAAGAAAATGTGTGTTTTTAAGAGATAAGTTTGGAGGGAAAAGAAGTCATCAAGTCAAGGTTTAAATGCTAGGGTGACAAGTGGCAACTTCTTGGCCATTAGCTAACAAAATCTCACTTAATTGCTTTCTAACTCCTCTAATTTGATTTGGTCTCCAATTAACACCAACATACCCTATTTTCTTAGCAATTAAGCCATGCAAGAAAATGCTCACTAATTCTAAAATGGAATTTTTGAAAATTCATTTAATCAACCAATGAAGAATGCACTTAGTGAAAACATGCCACAAATGCACTAAAGAAATTTATATGCACTTGAATAAATTAAAGGGTAATGTATGCATGAATTTTATTATTATATATATTTTTTCTTTTTTTTTCTTTTTTTTTTAGGGCTCTCACACTTTCAAATTTGTTTTCTTTAACAGGGATCAAGAACCCGAGTGAAGACATGATCAGTTAGGGTTGGAACTTATCTTTTGAATTTTGCCTTGAAATGTTGAATTCGATGTTTTGGGTTTGTATGATGAAATTGTAGTTGTACCTTAAATATATTGGACTATAATTTGAGAAGCTAGGTTGTAAGTTGAATTTAGTAATGTTATTAGTTGTGGTTGATTTGGAATGGTTATTTACGTTTACTTTCGAAATGTTATTAGTTATTCGAGCGAGTGAATCCCGACGAGAGTTGGGTAGGTGGTCCGCCGAACCCTTTGGTTCACCTTAGGGGAAGGTGGGGTCGTCACATCTACATTGATCTTAGTTGGATATTTAAGACCATTATATAAGATTTGGATGATCAACCAACCAGGAGACCATGGTGGATGCTTCTCTTTTGAAGATCTTTAAACCTTTCCTAAGCTTCATATAGTGATTCACCTTCAAATTGGCCAGAGTCAATAATATCCATCTAAAGCTTAGTGATTTTTATCGGGAGGAAAATACTTATTCAAGAATGTTTGGACAATTAATTCCAAGTAGTGAAAGTACTAGGTGGATAAGAATTAAGCTATACCTTCTCCTTATCGCAAAGTAAAAAGGAAAATAATCTTAGATTGATAGCATCATCACTTGCTCCATTAATTTTAATTGTATCACACAAATCCGTGAAGTTTGCTAGATGTATGTTTGGATCCTCCATTACATTTCCTCCAAATTGACTTTGTTAGATCATTTGGATGAGCACGGACTTGATTTCAAAATTATTTGCATTAGTCGTGAGCCTTGCTGTGCTCGTTTGAGCACCGAATTCATCCAACACGGAATAACCTCTCAAAACTTGCCTTGCCTCCACCATTTGACCAACTTCTTGTTCAATGGATGTTTCACCTATACTTTCCTCCTCTCTTTACTCCTCTTTGACATGTTTTCTTCCTCTTCTCACCGTGGTTAAGTATGAAGGCATTTTAACTCCTTGGTGGAAATAGTATAACCTACAAATGGCAAAAGTAAAATAACAAGAGAAAAAAACAATATCTAGATTAATAAAGCTTTGCTTTAACTCTAATGTTGCACCATAATCCTAGGTTCTAAACCGAGTTTAAATTTAATCCTTAGTTCCCGGTAATGGCTCTAAAAACCTAATGGAGTATATTTATACCAAAACCTGACCTAGTAACCCTTTAACACAAGTATAGGATTAATGACAATAAGATATTAGGGTAGATCCCACAAGATCTAGGAGTAGCAACCACCAAAATTTAATCACTCATTTTATTATCTGGACAAATGATTAGTTAAAGGCAATTAAAGGTCAGGCGGTACAACCGTTCTTATAAATGCAAAGAAAATTAAAAGAAGGGAAGTAGGTGAGTAATCCGACCATAGTAAAGCAAATAAAGCTGACCAATAGGGTGGTATAATCGATCCTTGTGGGGGGAAATGCTAAGAAAGCAATAAAGGAAATTAAATCCATCTGATAGGGTGATAGAACCAACACCTTTTGACAATAATAAAGGAAATAAAGTAAAGTAAACAACAAGTTAGATAGAGTTAGCTTAAGAGTCAAGTAAGAGTGTTCCTAGGATTAGAATCTCTTATTTAGTCAAGATTGGAAATTAGTAAATTTAATTACGCTTTTAGTTCAATGACTCGCCAAGGAGTAACTTCCTAAAGCATGTCACCGCCTTAACTAATGAACATGTAGAATTGTTTTCACCAATTTCTTTATCCTTAGAATCCTTCCTTGACCTGCTTTTGTAAAGAAAAGATTAAACCAAGTTACATAAGCTCAATAAAGTTATTGCATGAAATCCAAGCAACCATATTCACTACTTTCATAAGAATATAGCAAGTGTTTAAGAACAAAGATCCTATTAAGGCAACTTTTGTTGCTCAACAATCATCAAATAATTCATAGTTGGTAGCTAATCAACTATAAATTTAAAGCACAAGCTCTCAAACTAGCAAAATCATGGAAAGAATAACATACCTAACTACTTCATATCAAGAACTATAACAAGTTCATCTTCACCCTAAGAGGTGAAAAACTTAGCTAAACATGATATTAAGCATTTCTAAGCATGAAAAGAACTTGCAACAAAGCATGAGGATTAAGCACAAGAGACAAATGTTAAGGAAGAAGAATTTGTTATAGTTGATCTGAATAAGCCAAGTACAAAAGTTTCCCCTAACTCTCTCTTGAATAGCTCTCTTTGAAACTAAGAACTAACAATAAAAAGCTAGAGGTAAACTTAGAAACTTGAACTAAACCCAAACTTCTTTACTACTCCTATTTGTACAATTGATACTACAATGATGCTTGAATTCTTGGAGTATAAGGGGTATTTATAGATGTTTGGAAGGAGAAAATGTTGAAAAAATGATGTCATAAATTTGTTCTTCAAGTTTCCAAGTCCAAATTGTACAACTTCAGCAGCAATTCATAGCTATATATGATTAGAAAATGAGTTGGAAATGAGGTGCAAGTTGTAACAAGTTGAAAAGTGACATTCTCTGAGATTTGCGAGGTGCAACTCGTGAATCACCTTGCAGATCATGCCCTCTTGCTTTTATTGAGAGAGAAATGCGAGCTGCTTGAACCTTGATCTATTAATTCCACTTCTAGGTCATGTATCTATCCAAAATTGCTGTTTTTGATACAAATGATTCTCAATTTGTTCTTAATCTCAATTTAGCCCCGAAACCTACAAAAACATAACAACTTAATATATTAAACCATATTTTTACATATTTTGGTCAAATTAACATTCTTGCGTAAAAATTACTTGTAAATGAGTTCAACTCTTCCTTTTAATATTAAAAACACACCTAATATCATACTAAAAATAGGTAAATTATAGATTTATCACTCTCGTAGTGAAAAGGTTAGACAAAAGTTTGAATAAACTCAATGAATTTATTGCAAAAAAATCCCACTAACCATCTTCACTTCTTTTGTAAGAATAAAACTATTGTTTAAGAGCCAATATCTATATGTAGACAACTTTTATTGCTCAAACAATTGTCAAATCTTTCATAGTTGGTTGTCAAACAAATATTAATGGAAAGAACAAGTTCTTAAACTACAATATCATGGAGTAGCATAATCGTTCCTAACTACTTCATATCAGAGCAACAAGTTTATCATTAACCTAGGATAAGAAGAAGTTTAGCTGAATATTATGTTAAGTATATGTAAGCATGAATAAAACTTGCAACAAAGCATGAACAGTAAGTACAAGAGACAAAGAATAAGGAAGAAGACTTCTTATTAAATTTCTTGAAGTTGAATCCTTGAACTCCTTCTCAAGTTATCTCTCAAATATGCAAAATACAAAAGTGCTCCTTCATTTTCTCTTTTTAAACTCTCAAACTAAACTATGAAACTTACACTATAAAACTTACTATCTCTTGAATCTTTGAAATACAAGGGGTATTTATAGATGTTTAAGAAGGAGAAATATCTTTGTAATGTTATCAAAAAGTTGTTCCACAATTCTTTAGGTCTTTGTTGAGCAGCCATAGCTAAAATTCTTTACTCGATTGAGTTGGAAATGAGTTGGAAGAATTGTGTAAAATCTAGAGATCAAAATGCAAGTTACATATCACTATTAGGGATCTGTGAGGTAGATCTGTGGGATGCAACTCATGGATCACCTAGCAGATTTGCTTATCTACTTCTATTGAGAGAAAAAAGCGAGCTAATGATATCCATGACTGCTATGTCGTATTCTTGGGTCATGTATCAAGTCCAAATTGCTCTTTGTCATCATTTTTGCTTGCACTTGTCCTTCTCTGTTGTTTCTAAACTTCTTTGAGTCACACTTGGACATAAAAATGATCTCCTCTTAACTTGAATCAATCCAAGAAACACCAAAACCTATAAAAACATAATAAATTTGCACATTATGTCATACTATTGCATGTTTTGGTTAACAAGACGCTCTCTTTTTTGAAAAATAATCATAAAGGAGTTAAATTCTTCCATTTTAACTTAAGAACACACCAAAAACCAACATTAAAAGCTCACTAAAAACATGTAAACTATATGCTAATCATTTATTAACTTTGCTTGAAAATAAAAAATTATTCATTAGAAAATAATTGCTACATTTTTTTGTGTTCGTAAATTTTTTCAGAAAATCTAACATTTAAGGCCTTTTTTTTAAATAAGAATTACCATTAACTGAAGTCTTTGTTTTGTAGTAATCCCATCAAAGTTTAAAACCTTATCTTTTCTTCCTAAGGTGTTTAGAAATATCTAATTCAAATGCTTTGCCATAGCACAATTATATGCTCTACTATGACAGTACCATGTCAATCTATGCTTTCATTAATATTATCCTATTATTATGTGTAAAATATGAGATCTTTCATTAGAGACCAATTATAATAGTGGCACTAACAATCTCATATCACTGTTAACAAAGACTAAGCATATTCATGGAATACTATGGCAAAAGTTTTTCACATGCAAATATATAACTAACTAGTTTGTTTTTATACAATATAAATGATGTGATACTCTATTGACGAGAATGGTGCAAATGCACACTAGAAGTGTAAAAATTTGAAAGTAAACTCTCATAAGAAAGTAGAAGCATTGAGAACTCTTGAGGTGCAATTAATCACTATTATTAAGGTTTTAATTGCCCTCACTACACTGAATATTTCCTAGAAAGATGTGACGCCCCACCTCTCCCAAGGGCGAATCCAAGGGTATCAGCGGAATGCCTATTCAGCTCTCGTCAGGACTCACTACAAAATCCAAAATAATAATCCAAGCATTCATTCTTAAAACCCTAATTGAGGTCCAACAATAAATATTAATTAGCTCACAAGAGTAAATCCTCAATAATTTTTACCAAAATTTACAATAATATTAACTTCAAGTACAATAAACCATTAATTTCACAATTAATATAAAACCTATACAAAAGTATGGAAACCCTACAGATGGAACTAAATTCTCGTTCTACGATCCCCACTTCAAAACCTGTTAAGAAAAACAAATATATTGGGGTGAGCTAACGCTCTGTGAGCCAAGAATTCATACACAAGCAGATTAAAGCGGTAACCAAATTTATTAAAGCAATAAATAGTAGAAAACTCAAATCTCACGTCAGACAATTTAAAGAAATCAATATACAAGGATACAATTGGCCGCTCCACGTTTCCAAGATTTTCACATTCGCCTTTGATCAACTTCCAAGTCACAATTTTCAATTTAAATGTTGACACTCCGTCAACCACTATCTCACTGTCCGTAGACATCACTTTACACTCACCCGTCTACTTACACCCCCTGTACTGGGTCCGCTCGTCAAGATAAAATTTATTAATGAACCAAGTCGGGATGAACGGCACCTCCCGCTCTATAGAGCGTGGTACATACTACCGCTTGGCAAATGAGTCGATGAGGCCACGCTCCAATCGACTTAATCAAAATTTAACCAAAACGGGATGAGAGGCACCTCCTACTCACTAGAGTGTGGAACATACTACAGCTTGGCATTAACAATTCAAGAACAAGCGCAAGTACAAGCATTTAACAATTCAATTCAAGGGTGAGCGCGATAAAGTACATGCTCACCAAGTCAAGCAAGCATGCTTTTCAAATAATTAACATTAACTAAAGCATTGAGAAACATGCACTTGAACACTCACCGAAATCCAGCAAAACAAGCGTTCAAGCAAGAAAGTTAAATTTCGGTAGTCGGGCCAACTTCCGCAACCTCTCGGACACCTGAGCCAAAATGGGACTATCATTTTCAATCCAATTAGTTAAGCTCAAGATTTAACCTAATTCTCCAAGTTCACTAAAAATCACTCAACTACAGCTTCTTTCTCAGGCCATAACTCTCTCAATATACATCAGAATTGGACAAGGCTTAAGGCTACAGAAACTAGATTCAACACACTGAAAATCACTAGAAGACATCGCTGGAAGATTCCTGAAGTAGGTGGAGCTAAAACTGACAAGAAAATCCAGCAACAACAAAACAGGAAAAATCAGGCTGGTGGATCAGCCCTCTTTGCAATTTTTCTGGTATTGATAGAAAAAGAAATAGCATGCGAGCCTTATACCGTTAGAAAGATTGTGAAGTCTAGTTTCAAATGCCACTGACGACGCTCAATTTCGACTCCTGAGCAAAGAGTTATAGCCGTCAGAAGTACAGTGGTTGACAAGACTGGCTACAAATTTCCAGATTTGCAAAGCTATGTTTGGAACAACTTTTGGGCATCGAAATGCCATTGAAAATTACCAAATTTTTTACACTCAATACTCACTAGGTGGAATATGTGTGTACCAAATTTGAGCCAAAAACTCACACGGGAAGACAACTTTTTAGATGGCCAAAGTTTGAAAATCTTGGAACTTAATCTGCCAGGTTTTCTTCCTTTTCATTTTCAAACATTTTGCTCAACTAAAACAATCCCAAATCACTCAAACATTGACACAAAAACCCTGGAAGCATTCCTTTATCAAATGGAAGCAAAACGGTAACAAAATTTGGATCAAAATGTTTCCAAAAGTAGGGCAATCATCCAACGAAGTACAAGAAGAAAATTTCTAGCCTTTAACCCAACTTTCAAGAACTTTTAACACACCACTTGGACTCACATCTGTAAAACATTAAGGACACATGGTGTAACATTTAAGCTTTCAAAACAACCAAGACATCCATGAAAAGAGGTCCAAAACAAGGCTTGAAAAATAACAAGGTAAACCGGCAGCAACCACAGCAAAATTCCAGCTTTCGTTCATAAATTTTCACATGTTTTTGCTGAACGTTTTCATGCACCAAATATGCTCATTTTTGCAAAGTGTCTAGCCCTCATCTAGACCATCATCTTAAAAATGAATAATCACAAAATAATGGTGTCAAAACAGGGCAAAATAACCCCAAAAGACAAGTAGTAGTTTTGAACATTCAAATTCCAGATTTTAAACTTTCTTGGAAGAAATTTCAGTTTTGAGCAGTGTTCTTTGAAAAATCATAACTTGAGTTCTATAAGTCCAAAAATTACAAATATTATACCGTTGGAAAATAGACTCGATGAACTAAAACTCTTAAGAAGATACTTATACCAGATTTGAATCGAAAACCAATCAAATTCTAGTTTAAATCCGCTGTCACAGTGAAACCAAAGCATATCAGTCTTGATTTTCAGTCCAATTTGAAAATTCACCAAAATTCACAGAAATTGATCTAGACATTGAAATTTATACTGATAAAATAAATTATATTCTAGTTTCAAACACAACAAACAGAACTTGATTTGGACCTTCCTACACCAAGTTACAACAGTTGGAAATAGGCTGCATGACCAACCCTGATTTCCGAAAATTCCAGATTTGAAGAACAACTTCAAGATATTGTTTGAGCAACAAAATGGTACTATAAAAACACCAAATTTTGCAGGAATAAACCTCGGTATATAAGCTACTTTTTTACCAAATTTCAGCTAAAAATTCGTATGGAAAGGCTGCGACCAAAGCAACCAAAAACAGGGCAGCAAGTCATTCCTTCCTCTCGGTTTCTCCTCTTCTCTTCCCTCTTTCATTTTTGACAACTAAACACCACATAAACACCTCACACACACACAATACATCATCAACAGCCCCAAGTTCATAAGTAGTGGGATTTTATAGAGCCCACATTCAACCAAATTCAACAATAAATTCAATACAAAGAACTATAAACTTTCTTAGCTAAAGAATGAAACAAATGGGCAAGGTTCTTGGTGGTTAGCAAGATTACCTCAACTCAGTCAAGGAACTTAGTGAATGGAGATGGAATAGCTCATACAAGACCTCAACTTTCAAGCTCACAACCGGCTCCTTCTCTTCCTAGCTGGACCGAAGTTCCTCCAAAATTTCTAGCAAAGTCTCCAAACTATTGATGGCTTCAATGGTGGCTTTGTGTTGATAGTTTTTTTTGAAGAATCAAGGGGAGGAAGATGAAGAGAGAGGGGCGGCTGTTTTGGAGTGAAATTGGGGAAGAAAGTGAGGAGGAATGAACTGGCCAAGAGGGAAGAAAGAAAGAAAAATGAGTGGTGGTGGTTGTTTTGACTTTTGAAGCTTTTGTGGGGAAAATGGAAGAATTAAAAGAAAGTGTATAGATAAATTTACGCGACGCAATATTACGATCCTGTTTTCTCTCATTTATATATCCCTAATACATGTTCTAACATTCGAAACTTACGTCTAATAGTCGATCCTAGACCCAAATATGAAATTTAAACATTCAAACAGTTTAAATCGGGAACGTAATTTAAACGTGCCAAAAATGTATTTTAAATCTTTTCATGTCGTTACAATTGATAAATGACATTCAAATAATTCAAACTAATTCAATGAGGTAATTTTATGAAAATATGAAAATTTGAAATTTTATAAATTAAATTGATGGTTAAACAAGGTTTTAAAATAAAAGGGAGTAACGCATGGCATTTGCAATTACAATTATCTAAATTAATTATTCAGAGAAAGTAAATAATTAATTAATTAATTGAATCGAATAAAATAAATTTTCTGGGTCCTCACAAAAGATATGTCAATTTACTCCTAAGATATAATAAAAGAAGAAAAAGTTGATAGAATAAATGCCAAGTTTCTCAAACTAAGAAATGATCAAATGATTCTAGGTAGTTAAGTTGCCTGAGGCTTGTAGTTTTGTAGTAAAGGCTATTCCAGAGGCCACACAATGATCAGACATATTCGCTTGTGCTCTAGACATCAAAAGGTAGCATTTGCGCTTGTTCAAACATGAAAAAGGTGCCAAAATTTATTTCAAAAAAATATTCCAATTTATGAGAATAGGCCTTTCGAGATCCACGGGCAAATCTATCCTTCCACAGGAACCAATTCACACCCGGATCATGATCTAAGAGCAAGAAACTTGTTGGACTTGATATGTGTTTGATTTGCATATTTTTGTGCTCTAAATTGAGTGTGTTTTTGGGCATTTTATTCATTTTAGGGATGTATTTAATATAGTTTTCATGGAATTTTGCATTATATAGTTAAAGTGAGAAAACTGCATTTCTATGGACCTAAGTGGTGAAACCTTCATGTTTTGTAGGTTATAATTATTCAATCATCAATTGGAGTAAACCAAGAAGATTCTTGAATGATTATTGATGATTTGGAGTTGATTTCAAATGATGTGAAGTGGAAAAGGCTAAAAATGTGAAATGCAATCAAGAAACATGCAAGAAAATGATTGGTAAAAATAACACATTTTGGTATTTTGACTATAACTTGAACCTTATAAATTGGATTAAGATGATTCTTGATTCATTTTAAATAAAACACAAACTTCAACGATTTATATAAGACATCAAAATCCTATTCTACCATTATCATATCCAAAATTCTAAATTATTGAAGAACTTTTCTGTTGACATGATCCAAAGCTGCCTTCTGATCAACTACGAGTATTTTATGCATAATTCAGCACCTAAAACTCCAAAATGCTGTGATTCTTAATCTATTGGAAAGTTAACTCAAATATCTATGACTTTTGTGTTTCACACAAGAATTGAATTAGCTTCCTTTAAAGAGATATTCTTACAATATACCAGTAACTACTGGCTATCACGTGCCAGACAGAAAAGCTTCAAGACCAATGTACTGTCGGCTGAAGCTTGAAGTTGAATGAGATCAAAGCATTGGATTCACGAACCACTAAGATGGATCCATCCATAGATACTATGTCAGATTAAGAGGTGGCTAGACTTTTCTTCCACTTTCTCACACTTTTCAGCCTCCCTATAAATTGTCCTTTGAGGCACACTTTTAGCAAAAATTTGAAGGCTAGAATATCCTAAGTTTTTCAATTAGTGTAGATTAGGTGGTTCTTAAACAATTTTATATGCATCTAAACATGGAGAAAGATCAAAGATTGAAGAAGAAGAGTTCAGAGGCTCACAACTAACAAGAGTATCTTCTTTGTACCTATACTTTAATGTTTAATTACAATACAAGATTGTTCTTTGCATTCTTTTACTTTAGGTTTTGCTACCTTATATACCTAGGATTGGGATGAACTGTCTATGATTGTTATGTAATATTAGCTTGACTATCAGATACTATAATTTTAGTGAGTTATTTCACACTTTTACTACTCCATCCTTTTTCATATGTCATTTTTCTATTTTGGTATATCCCAAAATATTTGTCATTGTTCAAAGTAGAAATAAACGAAGTCCAATTTTCTTATTATATCGTTAATACAATTTTCAAGGAGAAGCATTTAAGTTGTCATCTTCATCTAATAAATCATGCTATGAATTATCTTTGTTTCTGTGGATAGTTGTTCGTTCTTTAAAATTTCAAACCCAACTAACAAAATTTTGAAGCTTGATTGAGGGGTAATAACGAAAAGACATTCTTTATTAGCTTATGTATATTGGCCAAAATTTACTTTTCTTAAACTATGTGTAAAATTGATCATGACATATAAAATGAGATGGAGGGAGTATCAGAATCATGATTAGCTGGCCATTAGTTGTGATTATCTAAAGATATTAGATTGTCAATGAAAGTTAGGATTCAATATTAGTTCACTGAAGTACTAAACCTAGGTTATATGCTCATAAATATAGAGGAAACATCTTTGTGACTTTTTGTTAAATAATTTCATAGAAACTAATAAACCTATGGCTAGTTTCATCACCACAAAAATAGGTATAGATTAGTTATAAGTATAGTTGGTACACTAGATCACATATATTGGGAAATTACCCCATAATATAGCGAATGTAAATACACTTATTTAACCAGTAAACCAATAGTAAGAGTAAATGGGAATTTCATAATACTTGGAGACTTTTAGTTGCTATTTTTACTACTTTTATTGCATTTTTCTATTATAGATTTATTTGTTTAATTGTGATAGTCTAAAAATAGGGGAGTTAGAATCACACAGCACTTGAAGATTAGCACATATTTTACTTGTTTTTATTTAGATTTTAATATGTGTTTTTGGTGCGTTTTTAAGTTAAAATGGAAGAATTGAAACTCCTTTCTGGTTACTTTTCACATAAGTAGTGCTTATTAACCAAAATATGCAAAAGTATGGCTTAAAGTACAAATTTGTTATGTTCTTGTAAATTTTTGTGCCCAAGTTTGATTCTAAGAAAGCTTAGACGTGAAAATCAAGGTTAAGTGTAAGCAAAAATGATCAAAAAGAGTAATCTAGACCCATTATATGAACCAAAAATGCAACACAGTAGCTGAAGGATCTAAATGTTTTTCTATCACTGGAAGTAGGCGAGTAGATCCACGAGGTGATCGGTGAGTTGTGCCTCGCGGATCTATCTCGCCGGTCCCTAATAATGATGTACAACTTGCACAACCACATTTTTATCTTTTCTAGCATACTTCCAACTCAATCCAACAGAGAATTTTGGCTATGACTAGTCAAGAAAGACCTGGAGAAGTATAAAACAACTTTATGAAACATTACGAAGACATTTCTACTTTCTAAACATCTATAATTACCCCTTGTATCTCAAGATGAAAAACATGATCTCTAGTTTAATATTACGAGTTTCTTAGTTAGAAAGAGTGTTTTAAAGAGAAAGTGAGAAGCACTCTTGTACTTAGCATATTTGACAGATCAACTTGTGAAGGAATTTAAGGATTCAACTTCAAGAAATTGAAAAATAATTATTCTTTCTAAACATTGTCTCTTGTACAAGTTTTATCTATGTTTAGACATACTTAACATAATTTTTAGCTAAACTTTTTATATTTTAGGATGAAGATGAACTTCTTGTTGTTTTGATATGAAGTAGCTAGGAATGGTTATGCTACTCCATGATTTTGCTAGTTTAAGAACTTGTACTTGCTATTTATAGTTGTTTGGCTACCAATTATGAATTATTTGATGAATGTTGAGCAATGAAAGTTGCCTACATATAGATCTTGATTCTTAAACACTAACATTATTCTCACGAAAGTAGTGAATATGGTTGGTTGGATATTCATACAGTAACTTCATTGAACTTATTAAACTTGTGTGTAACTTTTTATGAAAGTAGGTAAAAGGAAAGACACAAGGACTTGAGGAACTGGACAAAGTGATCACCAACAATTTAATGTTCATTGACGAAAGTAATGACATGCATTAGGAAGTTATTTCCTTGGCAATTCATTGGAATAATGGCTAATCATCCTAGTTAATTTCTACTCTTGGCACACAAAGGATTCTAATCCCTAGGAAACCTCTTAAACTGATCTTTAAGTAGAATTTTAGTTTAACTTGTTAATTACCTTTATCTCACTACTTGTTATCTAAATAATAGAGTGAGTGATTAAACCTTAGTGCTTTCCATCCTTAGTCCCTACGGGATCGAACCTAATACCCTATAATCGTTAATCTGTATGCTTGCAACAAGGGCAGTTAGGTAAAACTTTGTGTACTAAACATCTATCAAGTTTTTAGCACTATTGCCAAGGGACTAGATACAACATTAAGGTTAAAACAAACTTTATTAATCTATATATATTGTTATTTTATCTTTATTTACTATCTTTACATATTTTATCATTTAAGTTTTACTAATTTGTGTTATTTGGTAGGTGCTATTTCTTCATCAAGGTGATATTTTGCTTTCACAATCAAACATGTGAGGACTCGAAAAAGATTATTTCATTTTACTCATATTAATTGAATTGCATCTTATTTATTTATTTATTTAATAAATTTGTACCTTAATGATTTTATTAATTGTTGCATGTGGGGGTTAGTGATTGGTGTAAGTATGATGTTGTGGGGTGTGTGAGAAAATTTTAGGAACAGGAGGAAGTTTTATGCAAAAAGGTTTGGGAAAAACCTATAAGAATTGAACAAGTGGCACAATTGCAACCAAGTGATGCCTTACATAATTCCAACCAAACTTTTCCTTTCTTCCAATTTTCATTTTCTTGTCTTGTAAAGACAAAGAGAGGGATGAAATTCTAGAGGAAAAAGGAGGGGAAAAACTACCATAAACCTAGCTAAATTCTTGCTTGAATTTGTGAGTAAAAAAAAAAAAGAAGAGAACATCTTGATCACTCCATCAAACTCTAGCTTAAGCTTGGAAGGAAGGTCTTAGAGGAGTTTGGAGGAAGATCTTGTGGTTGTTTTCTTCTTGCTCAAAGGAACCAAAAGAGGTATCTTCTAGATCATTTCTTTTCTCCTTTCTCTTGCTTAGGGAGTTGATCTTTTGGTTTTGACTAGATCTTGTAGTAGTTTTTCAAGTTATGACTATGATATGTGATGCTTGGGTTGTATGAGTCGAAATTAAGGTAGGTGCAATATTGGTGATTTACTTGTTAAAATTGTAGGCTATATACTTCTTGACATGTTAATGATGAGTTATTGTAGCTTTTCTATGAAAGTTGGGGTGAGATCATTTGAGATTTGTTGGAGAAATGTTTGCAAATTTTGAAGGAAAATTTCTGCTTGCTGGCCGAACTGGAAGCTAAGATTTTCAAAATTTTTGGTGATAATTTTTAGCTAAAACATGTTCAAAACACCCTATAAGACTTTAAACTACAAGTTTATGTTGGATTAGAGCCAAATTTTGAGCTTTAGAAGGATAAATTAGCACTTTTTCCTCTGTTTTCTTTGCTGGAAATTCATTCCAGCAGTCCATGGGTTTGGTGACTATTTTCAATGGTTTTTCTTGAATTTATGTAGTGAGTTTTGGATAATATTGCTCTATACACTTGATATTATCAAAACCCTAACATGGGTGACAAATTTGGGTGAAAAATGAATGAGTTTTAAGAGGTAAAAACCTCACATTTTCACTGTTTTGTTGGCTGAAAATTTTGTGATGTTCGCCGAAAGAATCGTAGCTTTCTTTTCTTGCTTTTGTTTGGTATTTTGACATGATTTTTGCTAAATATTTTGATAAAACATTAAGCTATATTTGTGTGTTGAATTTGAGTCAAAATTTTGAAGTTTTATTGGAGAAATTTTCTTGTTTTCCTTGTTGATATGCTTCTCAAATTTTCACAGGAGCCTCTACTCAGTTTTAGTACATTGGCCACAACTTGGTCTAGAAAAATCAAAACTGAGTTCCATTTAAATCTAGACTCAAAGATCTTTCAATGGTATAAATTTCAGGGCCTGGTTGTAAATTTGCAAAATTGGGTGAAAAACCAAACATGTTCTGTTTTCTATTTTTGTGACAATAGTGAATTGGACCTAAAATTTGAGTTGCTTATGAGCTGAATTTCACAAAAATTTCTTGCATAGATTTTTAGTTTTTTGAGTTTTTTTTCCAATGGTGTAAGTTTTATAATTTTTTGACTTATAGAACTCATGTTTTACTTTTTCAAAGAATGTCGCCAGTGCTGAACGCTTGGACTGTTTTAGATAACTTTATATCCAAATCCGTAGCTATAAACAAGGCATTTTGTCCGTATTTTCCTTGAACCTTTGGTCTAGCATGTATGTGGTTTTATTCCCTTGATTTGAACTAGAAACTTTGTGATTTTGGAAGGGCTTTTAGGGTGACAATCTGAATTGTTATGTGGCTTGTCTAAGTAGAAGTTTAGGAGTTCATTTTGCTTGCCTCTTCTGACTTGGAGTCATGGACCTTAATGTCCTCTATTTGCTTGATCTTAAGACTTGGAGGTGAACATGGAGGTGACTTGGTGATTGACGTGTAACATTTGTTTTACTTTGGTGAAGATGAGTGTTCCAAGTACTTGTGAATACTTGAATGATATGTTTTCTTGCTTGAATGACTTGTTCTCATGATTGACAACCTAGCACTTGAGTGTGTACTTTATCATACTCAACCCTTCTTGACTGGATTACTGTTATTTTATTTCAAGTGAAATGACCTACCAGTGAAATGATTTTTTTGTTCTTGACTTGATAGTCGTTTGGGTTGTTATCCCATCAGCTCTCTTGCGTGCTTGGGGCCCCAAACCCTTTGGCTAGTTGGTTGAATCGAGCCAGCAAGGGTTTGGTTGAGGAGATCAACGAACCATGGGTCTTGAACTCGTGAACTTGAACTAGAACTGGTATACTCTAGTACTACCACCTCTTAAATTTTGGCATTCGGACCCTGCAAGATGGGATGAATGGTGATCGGGATTGATGTTAAGTGGTGATTTACGGACCTTGTTTCTTGAATTTCAAATGTTGACAAAGAGTTAACGGACTCGGATGTGATCAAGTTACTGTGGAATTGGCTTTTGGAAATCACCTGTATTCTTTGATCTTGATGTGTTTATCTATTGCTATAATTACTTGATAAATGAATACTGATCTTTTAGTTGAGAGACTTGAGTAATGTTCTCCTCATGAGCACTGATCTCCGAGTTGAGAGACTCGAGTAATGTTCTCCTAGTGATCACGTGACCTTTTGGATGTTTTAATCTTTTTTAATGATTCTTGATTTAATGTTCCTTGAATGATTAATTATACTTCTTGAATGAATGCTTGTTTTGGAAACCTCACTGGGCATAAACTCGTGCCACGTATTTGTTTTCTTTAACAGGATTCGAGGCTAAGAGGGCTCAAGGATAGCACTAGGTTATTTTGGGAGTTTAAGTAGTTTGTTTGGTATAAATGCCTATAACCCCTTTCCTTTTGGGAATATGTGAATATATTTAAGTTGAACTCTAAGTGCTTGATCTTTTGTACGTGAGTTTATGTAATTACTTGTGAAGATATGTGAATGATATAGTGAATTACATTCAATGTTATGTTGTTTCGGGTGGACTTTTAAATATTTTCTTGCAATGGATTTGTGGATTGTAGTGAGTCCCGCTGAGAGTTGGGCAGGCGGCCTGCTGATGCCTTAGGGTACGCCCTAGGGAGAGGTGGGGTCGTCACAAAACATGGTGAGCATAGGAAGATGCCATGTCCAACAAGAGCAAATAGAGGTGGAAAGCATAGGAGAAAATTCTATTGGACAAGAAGAGGACCAAATGGTAGAGCAAAGGCCAGGAGTTTTGAAAGACTATGTCTTGTCAAATGAATTCGCAGCGCAAACAAGCATAGCAAAACCGGTGATTAATGCAAATAACTTTGAAATCAAACCCATTCTCATCTAGATGATTCAACAAAGCCAATCTGGAGGAAATGCAATGGTGAATCCAAACACGCATCCAGGCAATTTCATAGACCTATGTGGTACGACTTAAATAAATAGAGTTACTAATAAAGAAATTATGCTTAAGCTATTTTCTTTTTCACTGTGAGACAAGGAAAAGATATGATTAAATTCATATCCACCTAATACTTTTACTACATTGAATGATTTGTCTAAAGCATTCTAATATAAGTGTTGCATATTGTTCTACTTGTGATGGAAATCATGATGCTGCTAAATGTTTTTATGTTGAGCAAGTTGATTATTCCAACAACTATAACCGGCTACCCTAAAATAACCCTTTTATAAACACTTACCAGATGGAAAAATCATCCTAATTTAGGGTGAAGGGATCAACCAAGTCAACAAAAGCCTATTAATCCGCCCAAATTTTCACCAAAACAAGCATCATTTAAGTCATGTCCAACTTGAAAAATTGCCCTTGAAAAACATACTCAAAGCACAAATAAGAGATTTGAAAGATTGAAGGGTAGAATTTACCAAATGCAAAGGAAGTTAGAATCTCAAATTGGTCAAAGCCATCAATTCTAGACAACCAAGAGAATTACCTAGTCAAATCGAGATAAATGCTAGGGAATATATGAATGCCATCACTCTTAGCAGTGAAAAACAATTAAAGGATATTAACATTGGTAAAAATGGAAAGGATAATGTAGGAGAGGTGTAATGAAGCCCAAAAGATCAAAATGATCATGTTCCAATTGATGTTAATATGCCTTATTCTCATTCCTCTTCTAAGAATGCTACTAATGTTATTCCTTTTCCCAATAGATTGAAAGAAAGCAAAACAGAGAAGAAGTTTGAGAAATTTGCTCAAATTTTTAAACAAATTTGAATTTATATTCCTTTCACTAATTCTATCTTACAAATTCCCTCTTATGCATATTTATTGAAGCATATCATGTCAAGGAAGAGGAAAATTAAATATCATGAGATAATAGTATTAACTGAGGAATGGCAAGTGTGCAAAACAAGTTTCAAGCAAAGGTCAAAGATCGAGGAAGTTTTACTATAACTTGTACTATTGGATATCTTAATTTTACTAATATTGTATGTGATTTATGTGCAAAAGTATCATTGATGCCACTTTTCATTGCTTGGAAGCTTGATTTGAAGGAGATTAAGGATATTAACATCACTCTTCAATAGGCGGATAGGTCAACAGAGTGCTTAGTTGGTATGATTGAAAATATCTTTATAAGGGTTAAATCATTTATTATACTGATTCACTTTATTGTGTTAGATATGAAAGAAGACATGCATATGTCTATTATTTTAGGTAGACCTTTCTTAGTCACTGCCGGTACTTTAATTGATATTCAAGAATGTAAATCGGTATTTAGAGTCAATGGTGAAGAATTAGTATTTAATCTTAATGAGAACAAGGATCTTGATTTATGGTATGGTAAAGCTTTCAAGGCTAAACAAGTTAATGTAGTATAACAGTTATTTAAACATGGTTTTTTTATTGATGCTCTTGCTCTTATTACTGATGACGTGCCTAAGATGAAAAATAAAGGAAAAGAGGAGAACCTAAGTCCTAAAGTTCAAATGGATTAAGGTAAGAAATCAATTAGAGTTTGGGATTGTTTTAAATATTTTTCTGGAAATTCTCATGTATATATTGTGATAATGCTAACAGTTCATTACTGTGACAGCCCCACCTCCCCCCTAAGGCTAACCAGAGGGGTTAGCGGGCTGCCTGCCCAACTCTCGCCAGGACTCACGCATGAAAAGATACTAACTTAAACGAGTAAAATCTCCAATCATAGTAACATTAATATTAAAATTGTACAGTATTGTCAAATCTAAGAATTACAGTTACCCACTCAAAATACTTAAAATCCTCGAGCCAGATTTTAATACATTTCCATAATTCTAAAATATACATCACCAAAAGAATATACAAAACATTTCTCCAAACTCGAGATAAAAGCCAAAAGGACAAGTACTAGCCCTATTTAGACTTCTGGATTCTCGTCACCTGTTAAGGAAAAACAAAGGGAAACGGGGGTGAGTTAAAGCTCGTGAATTTCCAAAAAGGCATGCACATACATAAAGCGAAGTAAACCACATAATTAAAACAATTATATATCACAAATACACACATGTAGGATACGGGAGCTCTCAGGAGCTCAATCCACAGTTCACGAACATTTTAAGTAGTCGACACTCCGTCGACTTTCAATCCAAGTAGACGACTCTTCACGCCAAACTCCAACCACCAAACTCCCCCTACCGGGCCCGCACGCCAAACACTTAAACATTTAAGCACTTAACTACTCAAGGGACGCGGCCAAGAGTAGTTATATAACACTTTTCATCTCCACTTCGAAATACAAGCACACACACATAAATTCACCAACTCTACTTAGAAGGGAGCAATAAAGTATACTCCCCTTTAAGCGAGCGGTTCACCAATTTCAAGTTTCAACATAAGCACGTAACAAATCACATAACACATTCACGCACTAAGTTCGTAAATTAAAATAATAAACATGCATTGGAAACTCACCGATAAAGTGCGGGTCGGAATCCAAATTTTGGCCAAGTGGCAAATCAACACTTCGCCCTAAAATAATGAAAAGAGAGCGAAAATAAGTTTTCCTAGTTCACTGGCCAAATTTCATTCGAAAGAAAGTAAACTCGATAACTTCCCATTTTGAGCTGAAAAGTTTGAAAATTCATAACTTGAGTTATACAAATAAAAATTTCACGAATTTGGTGCCGTTGGAAACCTCTTTTAAAGTTCTAAAACTTTGTAGAAGGCACCCAGTTAAAACTCTGGGCGAAAACTGCCCAGATTTTCGTTCAACGTAAAGCTACAGTATTGAGACAGGACACATCAGGCTGGCCAACCAGGCTACTTTGAAAATTCGTCATAAATTACAGAAAATTAGTTAGCCTCTGAAATTCATACACAATATAGTACTACATAAGTAGTTACAACATCCACTGACAGAACTCAATTCTGACACCCGAGCATGAAGTTATAACAGTTCAAACAGAGGGGGTTCAAATTTCTGAAATTTTTGGTTTCCAGTTTGACAGGGCATAATTCACAGCCTTGTTTGAGTGGATAATTCTTAGTCAAAAATTACCAAATTTGGTACACTAATACTTCCATATATAGGATAAGTTCATACCAAAATTCAACCAAAAATTCGAATGGGAAGGCAGTTTTCTGTGTGCCCAAAGTTCGCTCATCGAAACTTTTCAAACCAGGAAAGTTGAATTCCTCTTCTTCTATTCTTTCATAATCAACATATACTAGTACCATTTGACCTAAATTTCAACCCTCAGCTGGTATTAGTCTTCCTTAACCTAACAATGATCAAAAATGGCCACAACTTTTAGCAAAATCATCACGAAATAATCCCATAAAGATTCGGGCAGCATAATGCCCCAATTTTCCAGATTTCCTTATTTCAACTAACCATCAACTTTACTCAATTCTTGAAGGAATTTGTATGGGACAATTTAACAGCTTAACCCTCACATTCAAGCCTCACTATCAACTTTTAAACTTGCCAAAATTTGCAGCCACAAAATTAGATGAAAAACAGAAATTTCTTCCTTATTTTTCTTCCTTCATCAACCGGTTCTTCTTGAGGTTTTTGCCCAAAAGTCCAACAACAATATTCAACTCAAATTCATACAATGCATCAATAATCAAGCTAGAACTTTAATTATCACAAGTGTGGGAGTCCAAGAGCCCACTCATCAACCAAAAATCAAGAAATACAATTTATCGGAATTAATCATCCAAAATTAAAAACTAACACATGAATCCATTTCACCAACAAATGTCAAGGTTCTAACAACCTCTCAACTTCCCAAACCTATCATCATGCTTAAAAATGGAATTTAAGAGACAAAAGTTCAAGCTCTAGTTTCGTACCTCTTCCAAGAAACAAGCAAAAGTTCACCAAGGAATGCTAGACTAAAGCTTCCAAGTGCACCTACTCCAAGCTTCTCCACCAAGTTCAAGTTCAAGCAAGGATTAATGGAGGTTGTGAGTGGGTTTTGGAGGGAATTTGAGGGAAGAAAATTGCTGAAAATTTAGGGGAAGAAGGGAAAGGGAGTTCGGGTGAGAGAGGGAGGAAGATAAAGCAAATTTGAGCAATTTTTTTTAAAGAGTAAATGGGAAAAGGAAGACAAGACACAAGTCTTGTCTTATGCCCCAAAAGTCCAACATTGAATACTAATCTTAATTAGCTATTTGGAGGGAAAATTAATTGCCTCATTTGGCTTGAGGTTAAAGGGGAAATTTCGGGTAGGAGGGGGAAGAAAAAAAACAAATTTTAAGGGAACTAGAAGAAATTAGTTGAAAGAAATAGTGATTACTTAAAACTCTAAGTTTAAAGAGGTTACTCCATTTCTTAATCAAGGTTTCAAAACCCTAATTATAATCACTCCTTTTAATTCACTACTAGTCACCAAATTTCATTTCTAACCTTCGGGTGATCATCCTTACATTCCAATGCCACATCACTCACTGCGCGAATTTTGTCTCATAAAACTTGTTTTTCTCATTTTGAACTAATTAATACAAAAATGATGAACTTTGATATGGTAAATGAGAAGTCAAAAATTTTTCAAGAAAAATATGAGGAAAATAAAATTGAGTCACCTCAAAATAAAATAAGTAAATAAATCAATAAATAGTTAAATTTAAATTTCCATTTAAATTTTCCCGAAACATATGCTTAAGAATGACCTTAAAATATTCAAACAAATTAAAGGGCAATATTAGCAATATTTAAAATAATAAATATTTACAATATTAAAAATAAATTTTGGGGCCCTCACAATTACTTGATGATGAGGATGATCTGGAGATAGGGCAAGCTCAAAACATAATGGATGGAAAGAGAAATTTTAGCCCTTAGGGAAGAACTAGTTCCTCATCCTCTCCAAAGTGATTTCCAAGATAAAGCCTTTTGAGTTTGAGCCAACGACTATAAACAAAATGGTAATTAGGAGGCAAGCCAATGTTGTTTAAGTTTGTGTTAATTTGGTATGATTTTATATGTACCATGTTTATTTAAGTGTGTTTGTCATGTTTAAGCGATAAGGTTCAAGTTATGAAGTCAACTTTTCAAAATGAAGTGTCGAGAGAGCTTGAATGCTCAATTTCTACAATCCTTAAATTATGATTTATGTGTTTTTGTTGTTAAATTTTGAGTGAAAATACTTTATTTGATCTTTTTACATATGTCTCATATGGTGCATTATTCATTCAAACAATAGGTAATGATCCAAGATACAAGATGCAACTAATGGAATAGTACTCAAAAGTTACAGAAAATTTGCAAAAAATTGTAAAACAATAGGAAATGTGACCTAGTCCACGCTCTATATCTCATGGATTGCAAAGACTTGGAAACCTTTCTAGAAAAATCAGCCAGATACACAACTCGAAACTTGGGTAATGCCTTGCATATCAGTTTGCAGATCTTCACAAATTGCTGACCTAGAGGAGAAAAATAAGGGAACTTTGCTAAACTCTTCTTCTTTTCTTCATTTTATGAAGTGAGAACATGCAGTTCACTTCATTCTTCAACTTTCTTGATCAAATATAATTTGTACTCAACATTAACATCATTTGGAGTAATTTTTTATCATCCATATGCATCATTAAAACACATAATTGGTATTTTAACCTTGATTAAGCCTTAATGAGTTCATTTATACAAATTTCATGTTAAGGCTAGTTTGAGTGCATAAATGGTATTATTGCATCACTTTTCATTCTTATAACTACATTGAGGTTAATTTCTTTAGTTTTACTTGGTAGTTTACATTTTCACATTATCACACAAAGGTATTAAGTTGCATAGTTAATATGTGGAGATGCTAAATCATGTGTGACTATACCAAATAGACTCCATATAACTTGTTTATGAGTTATGTGAGGCCCCGATTTTTCCCAATTTTTGGAAAATATTAAATAATATTAATTATAGTTATTTTGGTTTGCCAAAGTGTTTATATGGTTTGTTTTACTTTTAAAAGTGTTTGGTTTTGACTCGCTTGTTTTACAAAGTATGAAAACCCTAATTTGATTAAAACCCTAGTTTTTTCGAAAACCCTAAATTGGGATAAAACCCTAATATGTATATGCAAAACCTTAGTTTGGATTTTTAAAACCCTAATTTTGAAAATACATTTAAGTTTTACGTTTAATGACAAGTTTGTTATTTCTTGATTTTACGTGTGTTAATGCATGATTAAGAAGAGGGATTACGATTCCTAGGTGATTAGTGGCCTTAGTAGGTGTAATTAAGTTTTGATAGACTAAGTTGAATTGAACACCTATGGACTAAGTTGATAGGAAAGAGAATTACTTGGGCAAGGGTGAAAATAATCTAAGTTGGTAGGTTTTATTGGCATGCTAATTTTGACCAAATTTTGACTAGGTAAAAATATCTACTTGAGATTATCTTTTGGGCTATTTAATAGCTTGAGGTTGCCGGCCAAGCAAAGGAAAAAAAAAAGAGGAAAACCGTGAGGGAAGAGAAGAAAAGAAGGAAAAAAAAGAGAGGAAAAAAGGAAGAAAAGCTTGGAGATTTTGCAACTTTCAACCATTTGATTTTGTTTTGGAGCTAGGAGGTGAAGCTTGGACTTGAAAACTTGGGGTTTCACCAAGAACATCATCTAGAAAGGTTTCTTCTATTTTCTACAACTATTTTCTACAAGCTTGAATTTGGATGAAGATTATGAATTGTGGGGTTTTGTGATTCCCATGGCTTGGTTCATGCTTATTTTTAGCTTATGGAATGATTCTATGGATTAGATTGGTTGATTTTGATGTATTTATGCCTAGCCATGATTTTGAGTTAGGGTTAGGGCTTTGTTTTAGTGCTAATGGTAGGAATTAATGTTGATTCGTTGATTTAACTGGTTGTGTGGGCTCTTGATTCCAATTTGGTTGTGTGGGCTCTTGAATTCCAACTAGTAAGCTAAGGATTTCCGTTTGGTTTAGTTTCTTGGATTGTTGGGTGTGGTGTGTGTATGTGCGTGTTTGGGGCAGTGTGTGACATGTAAGGGGCTGCATTGCATGTTTGTTATCGTAATCGAAGTCAATGGAATTTGCATGGTGCGATTTAGTTGCGAACTTGTTTAGGCTGAACAGGAAAACAGAATTTTACCGCAGCAACTTTGGCTTCATTTTTCGTGTTGGTCCTTTGTGATTTAGCTTTTGGCCAAAACACTAAAGTTATAGCCCTTCGTTCTAGCTTTCCAACGATCTGAATTTCTGGATTGGATTTGTGAGCCGTTATGATCGTTTGAACGTAGCCGTCGGCACTCGACGGGAAAATTCCTGAAACCGTTTCAAATTTTTCACCTAGAAAGAGAAAATCTGGGCAGAAGTTGTCTTCATGAAAGTTGTAGCTTGTTCTCTTAGCTTAGAAACGAACCTCGCATTCTAATCCGATATTTTAGCCTGAGTTATGAGTGTTAGCGCATGTGGTGTCAAACTGCTCTCAGACCTTTAGTGTGTGTTTTCCGCTTTCATTCCATTTCATTCTGCTTTTCCGCCTAACGCCATGCGGTGCTCCTTTAACTATATGAAGTTTTTATGTTTATTTTCAAGAGTTTAATTCATTGAGTATTTGTATGTCACGCCATTTCACCTTTGAAAATGGATTTTACAAACCTTTAGTTTGGAATCGGAAAAGTAATTTGTTTGCACTTTCACATCTCGTGAGATTCGTGGACGCTTGAGATCGTGTTTAACCGCTTACATTGTCTTGTTTACTCAACTGTTGGTGAGTGTTCCTTGCATGTTTGTGAATGAATTGCTCATTTATCATGTTAAATGTTTTAATGTTTTTCAATGATTATGTGAAGGGCGAGTGTGTACTTTATCACACTCGGCCTACTTTTATTTTACTATTCTACTGTGTGTCTTTCTACTGTGTGTATATTTTTTGTGCATGATTGTAGGCCATGTGTACTGACACATAGGCTGAACAAGGCCTTTCCCCTTCAAGTTATCACCTATTCGGCGAAGCGGACTCGGTCGGGTAGGTTGATAACCTAGGCACCGCACGGTATACTCGGTATTACCACTAGGAGTTATAAGGTGGAGTAGGGGGTTGAGTATTGAACAAGACAGACTGCAACTGCTTCCAGTGGAACCTGTATCCTTTCACTTGGTATTTTCCCAGTTTATGTGTTTATACATTTTATGCTTCTAAACTTAATCATATTAACCTAATGAGTGCTTAACTGATATATTTTGCTCCACTGTTACTGTGTGATTTGTATGATATTAGGATCGCTCACTGGGCTTTTAGCTCATCCCTTTCAACTTTGTTTTTCCTTAGCAGGATCTCGAGATCGAGCCCAAGGGCGCTTAGGTCGATTGGTTTGGAGATTTAATATTGTATTTTGATGTGACCCTTGTGTTTTGAACTGTACTAATGAAATTTTGGATGGATAAATTTTTGTATCTGTAATTATAGTTCGGGACGTTCGTGGTTCGTTAAGGAAATTTTGGGTTTTAAATGTTACAATTGATTTGAGGACATTGATGTATTTTGTTATTTGCATTTGAACTAAGGATCTGTAGTGAGTCCCGCAAGAGTGGGCAAGGCTCACGATACCTTGGTTTGCCCTAGGGAGAGGTGGGGCTGTCAGCTTGGTATCGAGCTTTAGGTTTCAGATCTCTCAGTGTACCCTAGGCTTAACGTTTAGGGTGCCGGACTGTGGGATTAGGTTAACTGTTAGATGATATGATTTACGGTAATAGTTTACCTAGAACACTAATTCTAGTCGTGATTGTAGGAATGGAAGGAAATGGAGCACGAGGATTGCCTTGGAGGCGACTTCGTCCTGTTATGTTTCAGATAGGACCTGGCGAGCCATTTCAACAGCTTAGTCCTGTGGACGTAGGGTGGATAGGCGTGTGATTGTTGGCGCATATATCATATCCCGATCAAGTGGTGCTAGCTATAGTAGATGAGAAGCAGAGGTTAGTCAATGCAAATGCCAGAGCAAATGGCCGAATTCAAGAGTTAGAGACTAGGGTGCTCGAGGAGTAACAACGAATCGAAACCTTACATGAACAATTACAAGAGGCCAATAATCGTTTGGCTCAGATGGCACAACAACTAAGGGAGAGAGGTGGAGAAGATCGTGGCCTCGAGGATCCTAGCGTAGGAAATGAAGTCGAACGTGTTAGAGAACGAGAATCTCTTGGGTCTAATTAATCCAGTGTATTGGTTTTGACCTTTGTAAGAGAATGATAGGATGGGGATGTAGAATGTTCTACTTTGGAGGCCAGTGTATTTTGTTGATGACTTGTTTACTTTTGTCTATTACTTTTGACTTGGTATGTACTCAACTTAACTGTGACTTGTGTTTTAGTTTAACGAGTTCTAGTTTGTACTAACGTGAGACATGACTGAGTGTGAACTGTATTGTGAAATGTGCTATGTGAAAATGTGTTTACTCCACTTGCTTTAAGAGTTGTTAATTGTGTGTGTGAAGTTAATTATGGTTTAGTATGGTTGATATACATATGCATATAGATTAGCTATGAACATGGAAACGAGAGGGCAACGACGAGGCCGTGGGCCATGTGTACTGACACATAGGCTGAACAAGGTCTTTCCCCCTTCGTTATCGACCTATTCGAGCCAGAAGCGGACTCGGTCGGGTAGGTTGATAACCTAGGGCACTGCACGGTATACTCGAGTATTACCACTAGGAGTTATAAGGTGGAGTAGGGAGTTGAGTATTGAAAAAGACAGACTGCAACTGCTTCCAGTGGAACCTGTATCCTTTCACTACGTATTTTTCCAGTTTATGTGTTTATACATTTTATGCTTCTAAACTGAATCATATTAACCTACTGAGTGCTTAACTGATATATTTTGCTCCACTGTTACTGTGTGATTTGTATGATAGTAGGATCGCTCACTGGGCTTTTAGCTCAGCCCTTTCAACTTTGTTTTTCCTTAGCAGGATTTGAGATCGAGAGCCTCCAAGGGTTGCGCTAGGTCGATTGGTTTGGAGATTTAATATTGTATTTTGATGTAACCCTTGTGTTTTGAACTGTACTAATGGAATTTTGGATGGATAAACTTTTGTATCTGTAATTATAGTTCGGGACGTTTGTGGTTCGTTAAGGAAATTTTGGGTTTTAAATGTTACAGTTGATTTGAGGACATTGATGTATTTTGTTATTTGTATTTGAACTAAGGATCTGTAGTGAGTCCCGGCGAGAGTTGGGCAGGCAGCTCGCTGATACCTTAGGGTTCACCCTAGGTAGAGGTGGGGCTGTCACAAGTTATTTGAATAAATTTGCATATTTAAATACACGGCGAGTTACTAGGACATATATGCTTCATTATTTGATCATTTAAGAATCATTTATGCCTAGGCAAGTCTGTATTTGTAGCTATAATTTTCAAATTTTTGAGAACTAATGGTTGTCAAGTGGAACTTGTGTAATATTTCATTCTCATTTATGTAGGAGATGGTTGAAACTTCACAAAGATGAGATCATGAAGATTCCAATCAACAGCTCAAATCACTACATAGGAGAGTACTTCTTTCTACTCTTATTCTTCCTTTTTCAGACATTGAGGACATTGTGTATTTTAAATGTGGAGGAAAGTTTATGATTGTGGTGATTAAGAAAAATTGTTCAAATTTTTCCACCTTTTTCCTCAAAACTTTCCATCTTTTTCCAAGTTTTTCAATGCAAAAAATAAGTTCCATAGCTATTTGTAGTCAAATCCTTCCGTGAGAGTTAACTTTATGTGTCTTGAAATATTTGATTTCTTATTTGACTTAGGAATAGCTAGTATGCTACTAGAATTTTTGCTTATAAAGAAATTTTATCTTGTAAAGTAGAAGAAATTATGTCTTGCTCACTTGATAAGTTTCTTATCTTGATTGAATTTCACAAAATGAGTAATGAATGTAGTCAATATTTGCATTGCTCTTTCTATGATCATCCTATGTGGAAGACTTTATTTAGAAAATAGAAAAAATAGAAAAAAAAAAGAAAAAAGAAGAAGAAATGAAAAAAGAATAGAAGTTCTACTCCAGTGATTCTTGAATCTTAGTAACCGGGAGTTTTCATCACAAATGTCTACTTTCACATAAAATGGCTCTTAGGTCAAGAGTATGCAAAACAACTCTAGTTAGTGACATCTTGAGTAACTGGAGGTTATCATCTACCAATGACGATGTTCACATCAAAAGATATCTTCACTACTTGAGAAAGCTATTTGGTATGCTTTGCTTAGATTTCTCTTTTGAATGAAATAAAAATGATCATGGGATTTGTATGCCTTGATTTGGCCACATGTGTTTCTTAAATTGAGATTGAGTTGAGTTGAGGAACTGAGTTGAACTAGTCTTAATTTTTGATATAATTCACTCTCATTTACTTCATATAATGAATATGTATTGTGGTGGCCCCACTTTCCCCTAAGGCGAACCGGAGGGGTCAGCAGACTGCCTGCCCAACTCTTGTCGGGACTCACTCAATCACTTGATAAGTTACTTGAATAAATGCCACAAAATAACTGGTAATTCATGCTTAAGAAAATTTCAAACTTATACTTATCTATGTTACAAACCAAAACTAAGTTCAAACCCTAAAATCTGTAGCAATAATTTACAAATACCTAATATCACAAAAGTCTGTCCGCAGAGGTTTGTCCACAAAATCTCAACCACTGCCGAGTTTCAATCTAGGAAGGGAAACAATTAAAGAAGTAAGCCTAATGCTTAGTGAGTGTTCCGATAAACAATAAATAACATGTAGCTTTTCTCAAAAGGGCACGTAAACAATTCAACATGTAGGACCGAACGGAATCGTGTATCAGCATCATGAATCATGTATTCCACTACTTGTGGACAAGTAAACAATAACAGTTTCAGTAAAAGGATACAGTCCGGTACAGTTGCTGATGCAACTTTCGATCTTCCGATCACTGATCCCCTTTTTCCGACTTTTGGACCCAAACACCAAACAATACAGTAGGCAGTAATACTCATGAGTAAACCTCAACACTACCCAATATTCATTAACTTGTTGACTTAACGATGCCGGCTCGAGTCAAGTCACTTACCATTGGATTGGGAGATCTCAAACAATAGGGCCGGTTGTGGTAAAGTACACAACGGCAACAATCAGTCATGCACAAGTACTTTCACATTTAGGGCGAGTGCAATAAAGTACACACTTTTTCCTTTCACATAATTGGCAAATGTGCACATAAACAAGTAGGCAAGTAGCATGTTGGTAGTTAATAAACAAGTAAACAATTACCAAGACGGGTCCCTCACCTTTTGTCATCTATATCCGGTTTGCCGATTCGGGCGGGTCTCCTAACTCTTGACTGGGTCTTGTGAGCAATCAGGTATTAGTTACCAATTTTTAGCTAACTTTCCTATTTAAAACTAATTTTGATTAATTTCTTCTATTAATAAACTAACAGTGTAAATTAGGTCCAAGTTACAGGTCGGGACATGGTTTAGGATTTGAGTCGGTATCGAGGTTGTATAGGTCGTGAGAAAATAGGGTTATTGTGCTTTCGTCCCTAGTCGGCACATTTGGTTTGTGATTGGTAGTTGTCGGTACTGGTCGATAGCAGTGGGCCTTAGTCGGTACTTACGGGCATGAGTCGTGTGCATCTGTTAATGATCAGCCCTGTCTCATGTAGTCCGGGTGCGAGTAGCAACAGTTGGCACAAATCGACACCAATCGGGGTGTCCTATGTGTGATCGGGCAAGGGATAGTACGAAAACGGGAACCGTCGACTTCCTGCGATCGTGCACGGCCAAGGCCCAATTTGTTTGCGACTTGGTCGTTTAGGGTTTGACATGGGTCTGTCTTACATTTAACGGGTAAAGTCAGTTGTCTGCGGGTGAAGGTTGTTCCGAGGTTGATGTTTATGGTTGACGGATAACTAACGGTAGTGTTGGATGGAAACGAGGTCGACCGGTGAAGGTCACGGATGGGTAACAGGACCGGCCAAGTGCTGGTTACAATCGGTGCTACGGGGTTAGGTAGTGGTCATGGCCCAGGCGCATGTCAAGGTTAACTGATGACTAGCAATAGTACTGGGTAAGGTACGATGGTTGGCTAGCGGGTGGCTAGGCACAGGTTAAGGCTGAGGCCACCGATTGTGATGACGTACAGTTGTAACGGATTCTTAGTTAAGTGTCGGTACCGGACCTTACCGACACCCTTTGGGTGACCGTTCCGCAGGTTAGGCACGGAAACGACCGGTTCCGTTGTCACACACAGGTCAGGTGCCGAGGTTGATGACACGTCAAGTTTCGTTCCTTCGTTCTGGTTGCCGTCTTGGGTTAATGTCAAGGTATAGGTTGCTAGAAACCTCTCCGGGCATAGAGTATGTCTACAGACTTGGATAGTGGTCAGGTAGTCGATTACCGAATGAGTTGACATGCTAGGATCGGCTTTCGTTATCGGTCGGTCAACTAGGGTTGGTCATTCCAATGGGTTGGTGCAAAAGGGACAGTCATCCACTAACGACCTAGGCAAGTCGGCTAAGGGTCGGTGTACTAGTGCCAGGTCTTCCACCAACGGTTCGGCATGCTAAGGTTAGGCATTCCACTAACAGGTCAGCACGACAGCTCGACAGTCCTGTTAACGAATTGCACAAGGACTTGGCAGTCCCCTAGTGAATCGTACGACGACTTGGCAATTCTGCAAACGGTTGGGCGTCGGCCCAGCACTTCAGCTAAAGGAAGGCGCAAGGGATAGGCATATCTGCTAACGAATCGCACCCCACGGTAGCCATTCTGCTAATGGACACGCATACGGTCAGCAACGGAGGCGTACCGGTACAGCAATATCGTTACCAGATCGCACCTCGGCTC
The DNA here is from genome assembly GCA_013103745.1 of Gardenia jasminoides. NCBI lineage: Eukaryota > Viridiplantae > Streptophyta > Magnoliopsida > Gentianales > Rubiaceae > Gardenia > Gardenia jasminoides. The sequence goes on from CM023101.1 coordinate 11,495,399, forward strand.
ACCTATCCGTTGTAGTTTCTTTGTCAGGCCATAACTCAGGATTTATAGGTGCTTTTTTGGCTCATTTTATACCGTTGGAAATTGTATTCAGAGCACTACATTTTCTCAGAAGACATCATTTCCAAATTCAGGTTATAACAGGTTCAAATTTCATCTCAAACATACTATAGGAACAGGTTTTAGTTTTGACAGGTTTAGAAAAATAGTCAAGCTCACAACAGAAAGCCCTATGAGTTTAGTTTCTAACGCTACCAACAGCACTCGAATCCGACTCTTTTACAGTGAGATATGGCCAAATTCCCAAGACTGATTTGTTGGACTGTGATTACCTGAATTAGGGTTTTTGGTAAGAACATATCTTTTACTTGTTCTAGGGCCATTATTTTCACTTGAATTTTATAGCTAACACTCCACACATATCATTCAGTATGTAGGGCATATTTTATTATCAAAATTTCAGCAACCAACAAGCAAAACAACTACACCAATCATGCTTATAAAATCTGAAAATTCTCAAGCAAGCTCAACTAGCTATAGCATCAATTTCTAGCATGTAACATGCAAATTCTGCTGCACTTGTTAAGCATAGAATTGTCCCTTGAATATGGTATGTTATCAGTGTTATCAGCTAAACTACCTCAAGTAGATGCATGAAAATCTAGTGGATTGAGCAACCAAAAAGCAAGTGGAACTCAAGCAAGAACCCAAGCAAGAATCAAGCCAATCTTCTAGCCTTCAAGCCTTGGTTTGTGGCTGTTTTTGTACTAGGTTTTTGGGGTTTTTGTGAGCTGTTTTTCCTTGCCAATTTTGTCCAAACTAAGAGGAAAAAAAATGGTGTGAATTTCTAAAGTTTTACCTATTTATAGGCCAAGGAAGCAAGCATGACAAGGCCAAGTAGGTGCCAACTCATTAGCTAGATGCATGACAAGTGTTTTGTACTTCCTTTATCATGCTTTTTGATTGGAATTTCTTGAAGATATATGGGTGTTTTATTGCTGGAATTTCATCCAACAAGGGAAGGAACAAGACAAGGATTTTATATGGCTTTTGTAATTTTTAGTAAAGGCCTTGGCTGCAAACCCTAAATTTATTTTTAGGTCCCCAAATTCCAAGTGCGATTTTGCTTTGTTCCACCCATGTTTTCTAACACTTTTTACAAGATGTTTGATCCTCTTTTTAGCATTATAAATAAGTGTAACAAGTGTTTGAAATCTTGGCAAAATCCACATTTTTCAAGTAAGAGTTTAGCACGATCAAAACAAGGCAAAAACAATCGTTTATTTGTACAAAATGTACAAGTACATTGGCCGACAATGGCATGGTCTATACGAGTGCTCACATCTATGATAAGATGAATAGCTATGTAATGGTTGGCTACCTTGATTTTTTTGTGAGGAATTGAATTTGAAAGATACATAAAGATATGGTGATCTTTGGATCATTGTGATGGTTTGTAGTTCTTTCTTATTGCTTGAGGATAAGCCTCAAGCAATGGTTCAGTATGGGGCATTTTGATTAACATATATTTTACCTATTTTTAGTTAGGTTTTAATGTGTGTGCTTTTTGTATGTTTTAAAATTAAAATGAAATTAATTGGACTCCTTTCTAGTTACTTTTCATGCAAGGGGTGCTTATTAACCAAAATATGCAAAAGTATGGTCTAAAATGCAAATTTGTTATGTTTTTGTAGGTCTTGATGTCCATGTTTGATTCTAAGCAACTTAGATGCAAATATGGACATCAAGTGCAAGCAAAAATAATCAAAAAGAGTAATCTAGACTTGACACGTGACCCAAAAATGTGACACAACAATTGAAAGATCTGAAAAGCTCGTGTTTTTTCTCACAGGAAGCAAAGGAGTAGATTTGCAATGTGATCCACGAGTTGTACCTCACAAATTTACCTTGCAGAGCCATTATAATAATATGCAACTTGCACAGCCACATTTTATCTTTTATAGCACACTCTCATCTCATTTCCAGCTAAATCCAGCAGAGAATTTCGGCTATGGCTGCTCAAGAAAGACATAGAGAAATGTAAAATAACTTTATAACAATATTATGAAGACATTTCTTCTTCCTAAACATCTATAAATGACTCTTATATCTCAAGATAAAAAACATGAAGTAGAAAGAGTAAGAAGTGGTAGAAAGTTAGAATCATGTGATTTACGGTTTGTATGAAGGATATCAGCCATTTATGAATGGATGCAAGTACAAAGCATGAATTATTGTGATGAATTTGGGCATTATAATTCTTGTTTTGATCAATGCAACCCTAATTGGGGTTACTCATATGATTGTGGTTGGACCAATTAATATGCTTATAGTAATTTTCAAAATTTTCATGATTTTCAACCTAAATGTGTCCAAAATGAATCTAAACTATCTTGGGAGTCAGTTAATGAAAAGTTAGCTAATATGACTTTCAACCATTTTGCATGATGTATGCTAGATTAGATAGGATTGAGGATAGGATGGATGAAATGGTTTGGCACCTTGTAGAATATAAAGATCAATTGTATGCTTTGTATAAAGTTATTTCTTCGAATCAAATGGAAATTGATTCTAGCATTCATGTTGAGAATATGATAGGTGCAATTGGATTGTATTTTGATGATAATGATGAACTTAATTGGAGTTTAAATGAGAAAATGCCCACTTCATTTGATAAAGCTTTTGGAACGGATTTTGAGACACAAGAGAAAAACTTGAATGGCTTATAATTAAGCCCTCTTGACAAGTGTGTTGAAACTATAGATCCTCAATATATAATCACCTAAGATACACATATAGAAGTTCCTTTGAAAAGTTCTCAAGTGATGCAACATCAAGGTAATATCGATGAAGCACTTGGGATAGATAAACCACTTCTAACTCTCAAATCATTTGAATATGTGGGTTTTGCAATTGTGCCACCTTTCATTGATCCACTGTATCCTAGATTGAGGGTTACTCGGTAACAAAACCTCCTTAAAAAAGACGTCATATAGTCAAGCTAATGACTATAAACATGCACTTGTTGCAAGGCAACTAACAAGGATTTTACTTTGCACCAAATTTTAAAAACCTAAATACCTCATTTTCTACAAGTATACAAAAGGTTTATTGAGTACAAAGAATATTAAGTGCCAATCTCACAAGGAAGATTGTCAATTACAAGTGGTTTTCAAACTCTTCTATTATTTAAACTATGAGAAATATAATAAGTAAATCTACACTACTAGCATGCAATAAAAGTAATAAAAATAACAAAAAAAAAATCTGCTAGGGACAATTTTTGATTGTACATGATATTCTCTTCATAGGTATATCAACCATACCTATAACTATCCCCACTCCTAACATGATGATGCAATTATCTATACATTCATTAAATTTAATGAAATTACATGGTATAAGCCACATGAAATTACATGGAACAAACCACGAAGGCCACAAAAGTGCAACCCTACATTAGTGAGTGTACAACTAGATTTAGCACTTTCTTGAACTAATTTTTAAAGCCCACTTGCATGGATGAATCAATACCTTGAGATAATCACAATTAATGGCCAATTAATCATGATTGTTATAGCAAAAGTGCTAAATAACTTGCTCAAAATATAACATCAAATAACCAAGAAAACATCACATAATAATCATGGAAAGTTCATCAAACCCTAGTCACAAATTTTAGCAAAACATTAAGAAAAAAGAAACACACAACAATCTTATATTGCAACTAGTCATTGAAGTACAAATACAAGAAATCAAAAGAGTAGAGAGAAGAAACTCTTGCCACTTGTGAGCCTCAATCTCTTCTTCTTCAATTTTCAATCTTCCTCCAAGTTTAGATGCACACAAAGATTGTATAAGAAATACATAATTTATACTAACCTAAACAACTAAGGATTTCTAGTAAAAACTCTATATTGTGAAGTTGTTCCTAGCCTTCTCCTTGTCCTTCTAGTGGTGGATTTTCAAGTATATAGGCAAGGTTTAAGATGGCCAAGCAAGAGCTCTTTTTAATGTTTAGAAACTCTAAAAGTTTTAGCTTGAAACCAAGTCAGAATCAAAGTTGACCCTATAGCATGTTGCAAACAATTTCTAGTAGGTCCTGTTTGATAACAAGCCAATCCTCCACATCAAGCTATGTCCATTTTCCAGCAGGTCCTTTTTTGTTTAAGTCTTTTAATTTGATCTCAACATTTCTTGATGAAGAAAGTCGAACTAGCTCTTTTGCAAAACACAAAAATTGTAGTTATTGAGCAAGATTTCCAACAGATCAAGAACCATATCATTTGGAGCTCTGTGGGCTGACAAATGACCAAAATACCTTCAACTATTTGGCACTCTAGTTCAGCTCATGGCAGCAGATATACAGTTCTGTATTTCAGTTTTTTGGCCATGAAAACATGTGAATTGGACTTTGATATTTAAACATGTAATTTAGTCATGGATCTTAACTATAAAATGGTTCAAGAATTATCTCAGTCCAATACTTGTATATCAAGTTATAGCCAAAATACCAGAATGTGTCAAGGCTGCTAATCCTTTTCACTCTTAAACTTGATTGCATTTCATCTTTTGATTATTTTGCACTTCATGTTCACTTCCAATCAACTTTGAATTATCAAAAATCATCCAGGTGTCTTCTCATTTTTACTCCAATTGATGATTGAATCACTAAAACTTTCAAAAACAAAACATGAAGTTTTCAACACTTAACTCCATAAAAATGCAATTTTCCTTACTTAAGCCGTAAATATTTAACTCCTACTTGAATAAAGACACACCAAAACAACTATGATTATCACACAAAAACATGTAAAATAAACACTTATCAGTGACCTAATGGTTTCTCTAACATTATGTCTTTTTATGTTTTAAAATATGTTTATATCTAATTTGCAAGTTTGCAAGAATAAAAAGCAAAATAGGTGCCATCAATGGAGACTCGGAAAGAACAAATGGCACGTGACTATAACAAACCACCTACTACACTAGAGGAGTATTTGTTTTCTTCCTTTTATCTCTTAACATTGACGATAGTGTGTAATCTACGTGTAAAGGTAAGGTTGGTTGGAATTGAATAGATTCCTTAGTGGATGTGTAGAAATTGATTATTTTCTAGAAAATTTGTCAATTGATGATATTGGTATATTTTTGAATCAATGAAATTTGTGTTTATTGGTCGAGAGTTTTGTCTAGTTATAAGGAAAAACTCAATCAAAATTTTTGAATCAATGTACTGATCTTAGTTTGTTTGCATAAGTTGTGTGATTGATATGATTGATGAATGTGAAACCGTGAGGGCCTCAAAATTTAGAATTATTTTAAAAACGTATAATATTATTTATATTGTGTTTATTTATTGAAGTATGAGTGAATATGTGTTTAAAGTGAATATTTTCCAATTTAGAGAATTTTAAACGAATTATATGCCGGTGTGTGGTTTTGGCCGAATAAAGTGTTTAATTTTGTACCGGAGTGTGATTAGTGACTTTAAATTAAACTTGAGCATATGTAGTGATATTGTGGAAATATTATTAAGATTGGACAGTGTTGGAATGGAGTAAAATAGTGTAAGTTAGACTGTCGCGCATGACGCGACATAAAGTGCTCAAAAAGCACTTTTCCTTAATTTAAGGAAGAGGCTTCTTTTTGTCTCTTTTGCCTTGACTTTCTTGCATCTTTGAGCTTCACTTTTCAGCTGCAAATTGAGGGAGTTGAGAGAGAGAGAGTGCCGAGAGAACAAGAGGGAGAGATAGTGAGAGATTTTGCTTGATTTCTTCCATTTCTTCCATCTTTCGATCTTGAAGCTTTGATCACCATTGAAGACCATCATCTTCTCCATCTTGGCAGCCGTGAGAGAGGGGAGAGAGAGAGGTGTTGGTCCGATTCTTGAAGAAGAAAGAGGGAAAAACTTGTGGCTTGATCTTCCAATTTCTTCTTCATCTAGCCACTTGAAGTTTTGGGATTTTGGTTAAAAATTTTGGGTGGTATTTCCTCCTCCTTGGCAGCCGTGTGAAGGGGAGAAGAAGAGGGGGAAAATTCTGAAAATTGGAGGAAAGAAAAGAGGAGAAAGAAAGCTTGTGGGTGTGTCTTGATCTTGTTCTTGAAGCCTTGTGGAAAAATCACCAACAAAGTTAGAGGATCGTGGGTAAAAGTTGAAGCTTTTGGAGTTTGCTAAACTTGGGAGCATTCTTGGGAAGGGAACTCACAAGATCTACCTTGATCTTGTTGGATCTTGATAGATCCGGAGGTATAAGCTTCAAAACTACTAGATATAGCTTTATTAGCGTTAAATATCATAGATCCATAGTTTACTATGGTAGAAATGGTTATATTTTAAATGATGAAGTTGGGCTCTTGAAATCCCAACCTAGGTAGCGGACTTGAGGTGGCCTCTAGGTAGCAGACTTGAGGACCTAATTGGGATTTGAATGATGTTTGTGAAATTTTTCATGATATGGTTAGAAAGTAGGGTTTTGTTATTGGAAATTTTGATAGAAAAATGTATGAGACGGCCAAACCCATGCTTGCTAATTTCCATGTTTCATTTCAAAATTTTGTGATTTTTCGTGATGAGTTTCTATCTAAGAAAATATATTTTATGTTCATTTATGAGTGTATGAACTCTAAAAGATGAAAAGTGAAGTTTCTCGTGAATTTTTGAATGAAAGAGGTTGTTTAAATGAATTTGAGGGTTTTACAGTATTGTGACCAAATCTTATGAATTTTGAAAATAAGATATGGTTTGAAGTGTTTTAGAGTTATGTTAAAGTATTGACAAAAAGTAAGTGTTGAGTTTTGTGATAAAAGTGATTTTTAGGTGATAAACCTCACTTAAGTGTCTTATTAAAGAAAATGTGAAAATAGTGCTTAGTGAGTACATCAGTGACGTGTCATATTTGAAATGATATAGTGATTTTCAAAAGATTCATTTGAAACGTTGTGTCATGTGAAATGAAAGCTTTTCCTTGAGGGAATTTTGGGAAAAAATATCGATTAAAATTAAGAAGTGAAAGTGAAATGTTTTAGTTAATGAGTGAAGGAGTGAATCTCAACCATTGTTTTTAAATTGTTTTAGGGAGTGTGCAAGGAATTGAATTTGATCCTTACGTGGAAGCTGAACCCTACTATTTCGGTGAGTTTCCATGCTTGTTACGTGTTTACATGCAAATGATTGTAAATGTGTTTAATGAAGTGAATGTGATGTGAAATATGGTTTTTGAACCCTCCGATAGGGGTGGTGTGTACTTTATCGCACCTACCCCATTTGAGTGAAAATAATTGTGAAAGTGTTTTGAAATGATTGATTGTAAAAGTGTAGTGTAATGATTTATATGCATTTGTGAAATGTCAGGAATTCCTAAGACCTATCGGTGAGACCTTCGATTCGAGCAGGAGGCTAGGCCAAGGTCGAAAAGAAAGGTACGAGCCATAGGGTTCCATAAGTGAAGTGAAGTGCACTCGGGACTTGGCATTTGGACTCGTCTCGAAAAAAGAGAAATGTATGATGTACAAACAAAGTGAAGTGAAGTGAAGTGTTATAAAGTGTTATAAAGTGTTAAGTGTTTGGAGCCGGGCCCGGTGGGGGTTTTGGCGGAGTAATGGATAAGTGATGGTCTACATGGATTGTACTAGTGAAAATTGACGGAGTGTCAACTACCTGATTCGTGGACAAGTTTCGGGGAATTTGGCTCCTGAGTGCCCCTGTATCCTTCTTTGAATGTTAAAAGCTTTCTTATGTGTTTATCGTTAAATTCAAGTTTGAAGTGAATTGTACTATGTGCTAAGTGTCTTGCATGTTTTTAGGAACTCACGAGATTTTTAACTCACCCTTTTCTATTTGTTTCCTTAGCAGGAAATGAGTACCCAAGTGGAGAAGCCAACCCATAGAATTAGGGTTTGCTTATGTTGAATATTTTGAGAGTTTTGAATTATGGTTATTGAAAGATTTTGTAATATGTGTGACCTGGAGCGGATGCCTAGCTCGCCATTCGATAACAAAAGCGATAAGCATAAATTCTCACCAAGGCGATAAGTACATTATATATATACATAATATCCACTAAGACCACGAGGTTAGAGAATAACTCCAGTTAAGGTTTCTCACACCAGCTATCCAAAATACAATATACATGGCAAAACTCAACCCAAAGCAAATACTAAAGCTAAAGGCTACACTATGCCTCAATTCTCGCTTCAGGAAAACAAATTGAAAGGGGTAGCTATATGCTTAGTGAATAATCGGGAGGGGTACATGTAAATCACATTGCCACAATTTTCAAATCAATAGCAAAAGTAACACCACAAATAGGGATACGGGTGACTTCAAAGCCATTTCAATTTCCAGCTTGATCTTAGTTGACACTCAGGATAATCCAGACCCACTTATACTCCAACCGTCCACCTTATCAACCCACTCTACGATTTTACAACTTGAGCAATAATATCATTGAGATCTCAAAAGCATTGAGATCAAACCATCTATTTGGTCGGAAAATAAAATTTACCATTGAGACCCCAAGGCAACCCTTGAGATCAAACCATTTATTTGGTGAAAATAACATTTACCAATGAGACCCCAAGGCAACCCTTGAGATCAAACCACCCAAGTGGTCAGAAATAATATTTACCATTGAGACCCAAGACAACCCCTTGAGATCACACCACCCAAGTGGTCGAAATATCGACATTGAGACCCAAAGGCACCCCAGGGATCGGACCATCCACATGGTCACTCGTCACCAAAAATATCATATGTACAATTCATATATTACCCATCATATGCATTCATATATCACACAACCGCATACATTCAAGAATCATATATGGAGCTTTGGTGAGTCGATAAAGTACACCTCTCCAAGCGTCCACTTAACACATTTCAAATTATATTCACAGATAAAGTCCTAATTACTCACCTGAGTACAAAAGCAAATAGGTTAGCAAAGTTCCCCGGTCTCCTCGACCACTTCTGTGAGCTTGAGAAGATTACTCAAACAATCACTAAGACGGAAAAACCACTTAGAAACACTTAAAACAGTAAATAAAGTACATGCATGGGCGTTCGACCAAAAGCGGATAAGAACGGGAAAACGGAAAACACACACTAAAAGGTGTAAAAGCAGTTTTGACACCTGCGCCTTTACCATAACTCAAGCTACAAGTATCAGATTAGAGTGCACGAGTTCCGTTTGAAGCTAAGAGAACAAGCTATAACTTTATGAAGACCATTTCTGCCGATTCTCTCTAACTAGGTCAAAAATGCAAACAGTTTCAGAAATTTTCCCATCAGAAATTCCGACAGGCTAGATTCAAACGGTCATAACTCAGCGCTCAAAAATCCAAATCAGGAAATTCCAGCGGCGTTGGAAAGCTAGAATGAAGGGCTATAAATTTCGTGTTTTGGCCAAAGGCTAAATCACAAAGGATCAACACGAAAATGAGGCTAAAGTTACTGCGGTAAAATTCTGTTTTCCTGCTCTACACCCAAATGTATCTCATGCAACCAAACGCCACATGCAATTCCAGCGACTCAAATCGATAACAAACATACAATTGCAGCTCTTACACATCCCATATTGCCCTCGACACACACAAACATGCAACCCTAAAGTTCCTAAACTTGAGCCAACATTTCACCTTCCAACAATTCCACCACATCCAAACTACTCCAATGCATTAATACAAGTGCAATATCATCAATTCCCAATCATTCCATAACTCAACCAATCAAACCCTAACCTCAAACTTCTTGGCCGAAAATTGAAGGCATGAAATCATCCAAGTTACACCATAATTTCACGAATTAAGCTAAGACCAAGCATTAATTTCATCCTACAAACAACCACAAACATCAACCATCATGTACAATCTTCAACTAATGAAACCCTAACCCTAACTCATGATCATGGCTAGGCATTAACACATAAAATTAATCAATCCAATCCGTAGAATCATCTCATAAGCTAAGAATAAGCATGAATCAAGCCAAAAGAACCACAAAATCCAACCATTACATAACATCCATCAAAATTCCAACTTGTAACATAGAAGGAAACTAGAAGAAAACCTTTCTTGTTGATGTTCTTGGTGCAACCCTAAGCTCCCAAGGGCAAGCTTCACCTCCTAGCTCCAAATCAAGATTGAGTGATTGAACTTGCAAAATTTTCCCAAGCTTTTCTCTCTTTTTTTTCCTCTCTTTTTCTCTCTTTTTTTTTCCTTCTCTTTTCTTCCCTCTTTTCTCCTTGCTTGGCCGACTTTCTTGTCTTGTTTTTGCTAAGAGATTAAGTCTCTTAGATATTTGTTTAGGTAGTCAAAATTTGGTCCAAGTCCAAGTCAAAGTTGTCATGCCAAATCAACCTAGAAACTTAAGCTATTTTCCACTCTTGCCCAAGTAATTTTCTTTCCTATCAAACTAGTCCATAGGTGCTCAATTTAACCTAGCCTATCAAAGCTTAATCACACTTACTTAGGCTACTAATCACCTATGCACCCTAATCTCTCTTCTTGCACATGCTTTAACACACGTAAAATCAAAGAAATAATAAACTTGTAGTTGGACGTAAAACTTAAATTTATTTTCAAAACTAGGGTTTTACAAATCCAAACTAGGGTTTTCTTATATACAAATTAGGGTTTTATCCAAATTTAGGGTTTTCGAAACAAATTAGGGTTTAAATGCAAATTAGGGTTTTCAAACTTGTAAAACAAAATAATTAAAACAAATATTTTTAAAAGTAAAACAAACCATATAAACACCTTGGCAAACAAAAATAACTATAATTAACATTATTTAATATTTTCCAAAAATTGAGAAAAATCGGGGCCTTACAATATGAAACTTGAATGTATTGATGGAGGATTAATGTATTCTGAGTTTGTAATTTGAAGCTGTGGAATTGTAAGATATTATTCCTTTTATATTGTGTTCGGAGTTTTAGTCAATAAGTTATATGATTGTTGAGTGAGTAAGTTCTAGCGAGAGTTAGGCAGGCGGCCGCTGACACTCTAGGGTACGCCCTAGGAAGAGATGGGTCGTCACATGTGGTATCAGAGCTTAGGTTTGAATAGTTTGGGCATAGTGGGAGTTAGTGAGTTGTTTGAGAGTTTAATAGGTTAGGAAGAAATGTGAAGTGAGGGTCATTTGTTTATGAATAAGTGTTAATGACCTTTAAGTTAGAATGATTTCTAATGGGGTTCTTTCTTGTAGGTCATGGAGTCTGGTGGTGATGATAGATCTCGACACCGACAGCCCATAGTTTCCTACCGATTGGGTTCTAGGGGTGCCCGCGCGGCCTATAACCCTAGGATTCGCACTAGGCGTGCCTCCTGCGGGTGTTGAAGGACTTTTGCTTACCCAGATCATGTGGTTCTTGCAGTCTACCAAGAGAGGAAGAGGTTGACTAGGATCAACCGAGAGGGCCAAGAGGAGATAGAGAGGCTCGCGACTGTGGCTCAGACTCGACTTGCTAGGATTGGAGAGCTTGAGGTTGAGGTTCACCTGGCTAATGAGCGAGCTGCTAGAGTTGTGAGAGTAGCTCGAGAGAGAGCCGAGGGTATTGTGGCTGAGTGTGAGGCATTGGTTGGAGGAGTGGTCGAGGCTAACCATCATGAGGAGGACTCAGTTAGCTAGCCTGTTAGTGATGCTAACGTGGGAGGAGAGCCTAGGAGTAAGTCAGTTGGAGACGCTGCTATGGCTGAGGGAGATCCCCAGTACTTGGAGTCTGATCTGTCGGAGAGTGGTTCCACGAAGACTTCCTCTTATGAGACTTGATGGACTAGTCTAGCTTGACCTTAGGGTTTGTGTAATCTTTTGTGGGAGTAAACCAATAGAGTGGGTTCCCAACTTTTGTAAATTGCATGCTTGCTAACTTTTCAAGTGCCGTATTTTTGTTAAGTGTACTTGTGAACTTGATATACCTATGTGTACCTTTTGACAAAAGCATGCACATCTGATGTACTTCTGGCACTCTGTTATTATGAAATGTGATTATGAAGTGTTTTATCTATTTTTCGAAGTGAGTGTTCTAATAGTGTATTTACTCTGATAGTGTATTTACTTTCTTGTGTATATGATAATTTGATGGCCTTCTAAAGAGCTATGGAGGGTAGGAGAGGCCGAGGTCGGGGGCGAGGGACTAGGCTACTCCAAAATATTAGAGGTGACCGAGAGTGGGCCGCCGATCAGAATCAAGGAGCTGGAGTTAACTTTGTGGAGCAAATGGCTACAGCCATGAATCGTATGACTGAAATCTTAGATCGTATGGCTGGGCAACAAGGCCCTGGACCTGAACAACATCTTGGTAGCCTTGGGGTTGGCGAGGAAAGAGCCCTTGAGCGATTTCAAAGGTTCAACCCCCCTAAATTCTGTGGTGAACCTAACCCTGAAGCTACTGAGGGTTGGTTAGAGAGGATTTCAGATATCTTTACTGCCTTAGACTATACCGAGGAAAGGAAAATAACCTTTGCCATATTTCAATTTGAGGGAGCTGCCCATTCATGGTGGATCATGATAAGGGCTAAGTAGGATAGAGAGAACACCCCTAAGACTTGGGTGAATTTTACTAGAGAATTCAATGCTAAGTTTCTTCCTCCAATAGTGCAAGAAAAAAGGGAGGACGACTTTATTAGGTGCAAGCAAGAGTTGCTGAGTATGGCGGAATATGAGACACAAGTTTACAAAACTGTCGAGGTTTGCCCCTGAGTTGGTTGCAACTGAGCAGAGGAGAGTAAGAAGATTTGTTCAGGGATTGAATGTAGAGTTGCAAGAAATCTTAGCGGCTTCCCAAGTCAATAGATTTAGTGAAGCCGTAGAAAGGGCCTAGAGGATTGAAGGGGCCAAGGCACAAGTGAGGAGCTTTAATGCAAGAAAAAAGAGTGCACCCAGTAATAGTCGTGGCCCAATGGACATGAGTGCCCCAACTCCTAAGTTTGGAAGGGGAATGGGCAGGACAAACCCCTCTGGATCGTCAAGGGGATCAAATTCAAAGGGAATATACACTAGAGGAGGGGTGTCAAGAGGAACCGCAAGTGGAAGAGGACAATTAAGGGGAGTTTCTCAAGGAAGTCAGGCCTCTACCCCTAATGTACCCTGTGGCTTCTGTGGAAAGCCAAACCACACAGAGAACAATTGTTGGAAGAAGAGCGGGGCATGTCTTAAGTGTGGAAATGCCGAACATCAGTTAGCTGCATGTCCAGTGATCCAAGGTGAATGTGTGACTCGGCCAGCTAATAAACCCAATTCCAGTCAAGCTAGTGCAGCAGGGAACCGGCCAAGGGTGCCAGCCAGAGTCTATGCAATTGATCAACAGCAAGTTCCTGACCCCACTGAAGTGGTTGAAGGTACCATCCCCGTTTTTCATCGCTTAACTAAGATTCTAATTGATCCTAGTGCATCACATTCTTTTATGAATCCTTCCTTTTTGAATGGAGTAGATATAAAGCCTGCTAAATTACCTTATGATTTGGAGGTTAGGACACCCACGGGGGAACAAAGTTTAATTACGAGTTGGGTATACAAGAATTGTGATGTTTCGGTAGGAGAAAGGAAACTAGTGGTAGATTTAATTAGTTTGGATATAAAGGGGTATGATGTCATCATAGGAATGGATTGTCTAGCTCGTTACCATGTTAAATTGGATTGTAGGGCAAAGACGGTGGAATTTTCTATTCCTGGAGAGGCTACCTTGAGATTAGACGTAAAAGGGAGGTTAGCATCATCTGCTCTTATTTTGGGGATTAAAGCTAGGAAATTGTTAAGTAAAGGGGCTCAAGGGTATTTAGTCTTTTTGATAAACCCTCCTAGTGATAAGATGAAGTTAGAAGAGGTACCGATTGTAAAGGATTTCCCTGATGTTTTTCCTGAAGAATTAGAAAATCTTCCTCCTGAGCTGATGGTGGAATTTAAGATTGATTTGTTACCGGGGACAGCCTCAATTTCTAAAACCTCGTATCGAATGGCTCCAGCTAAGCTAAAGGAATTGAAAGTTCAATTGCAAGATTTATTGGAGCAGGGTTTCATTGGGGAGAGTGACTCACCTTGGGGAGCACCTGTATTGTTTGTCAATAAGAAAGATGGGAGTTTGAGATTGTGCATAGATTATCGAGGGCTCAATGATGTGACGATAAAGAATAAGTATCATTTGCCACTTATTGATGAATTGTTTGATCAACTACAAGGATCAGTGGTCTTTTCTAAATTGGACCTTAGGCAAGGGTACTACCAATTGAGGATTAGAAAGGAAGACGTACCGAAAACTACTTTTAACTCGAGGTACGGGTATTTTGAATTTGTGGTAATGCCCTTTGGGTTGACTAATGCTCCTGCGGCATTTATGGACTTAATGCAACGAGTCTGTAAACCCTACCTGGATCAATTTGTGGTTGTATTTATAGATGACATCTTGGTATACTCAAAGACTCGAGAAGATCATGCTCAGTACTTGAAGATAGTGCTTCAAATCCTAAGAGAACATCAATTGTATGCCAAGTTCAACAAGTGTGAGTTTTGGTTGGAGGAAGTGTCCTTTCTAGGGCATAAAATCTCTAAGGACGGGATTGCTGTAGATCCCTCAAAAGTAGAGACTGCGACTCAATTGAGACAACGGAGAAACCCTACCGAGATTAGAAGTTTCTTGGGTTTGGCAGGGTATTACCACCAATTTATTCAAGATTTTTCAAAGATTGTGGGGCCATTAACTGATTTGACCAAGAAGCATGGAAAGTTTACTTGAGTCCAAAATGTGAGGCTAGTTTTGAAGAACTAAAGAAGCGTCTGACGTCGGCCCTTGTGTTGACCTTGCCAAATGGAAAAGATGGATTTGTAGTTTACTCAGATGCCTCGAAAGAAGGATTAGGGTGTGTTTTGATGCAAAATGGGAGAGTTATTGCCTATGCTTCAAGGAAATTAAAACCCTATGAGCAAAATTATCCAACACATGATTTGGAATTGGCCGCAGTCATCTTTGCGCTGAAAAAGTGGAGACACTACTTATATGGGGTGACATTTGAGGTTTTCACTGATCACAAGAGTCTTAAGTACTTGTTCTCTCAAAATGAACTAAATTTAAGACAGAGGCGATGGGTGGAATTTCTTGAGAATTATGATTGTACCATAAATTATCACCCTGGAAAGGCTAATAAGCTAACAGATGCACTAAGTCGAAAGGCTCAAGTGGTGAGCTTGATGGTTAAGGAGTGGGAACTGTTGGAAAGGGTTAGCGAGTGGAATCTTCGTTTGGAGAAGAAAAAGGTCATATATGGGAATATATTGTTGAAATCTCCAATATTAGAACGTATTAAGGAGGCACAAAAAGGAGATCCTACTGTGCAGAAATGGGTGGAAAAAGTGAATAAAGAAGAAATTCTGGACTTTAAACTAGGGCCTGATGGAATCTTGAAATTTAGAGATCGCCTAGTTGTTCCGGACAATGAAGGATTGAGAAAAGAAATTTTGGAAGAGACACACCGAACTAAGTACACCATTCACCCTGGGAGTAATAAGATATATCAAGATCTGAAAGGGATGTATTGGTGGGATGGTTTGAAAAGAGATGTAGCAAGATTCGTTCAAACTTGTCTCGTGTGTCAACAAGTTAAGACTGAGCACTAGAAACCTTCGGGACTTTTGCAACCATTAGAGACACCTGAATGGAAATGGGATCACATTACTATGGATTTTGTGACTGGGTTGCCTAGGAATCAAAAAGGAGATGATGCAGTTTGGGAGATAGTGGATCGACTTACTAAGACTGCTCATTTTCTGCCGGTGAGTATGAAATGTCCTTTGGAGAAATTAGTTCAGTTGTACTTGGACGAAATTGTGAGATGACATGGTGTACCCTTAAGCATTGTCTCCGATAGAGATCCAAGATTTGTCTCTCGGTTTTGGCAAAAGCTACAAGAAAATTTGGGGACTAAGGTCAATTTGAGTACCGCTTATCATCCTCAAACGGATGGACAGTCTGAGAGGACAATTCAGACATTGGAAGATATGTTGAGGTCATGTATATTGGATTTTGGAGGAAATTGGAGTCAACACATGCCTTTAGTTGAATTTGCCTACAACAATAGTTATCATGCTTCTATTTAGATGGCCCCTTTTGAAGCACTTCATGGGAGAAGGTGTAGATCACCAATTCACTAGGACGAAGTAGGGGAAAAGAAAATTCTGGATCCAACCACTATTCCCTGGGTCGAGGAAGCATTTGAAAAGGTAAAATTGGTTCAAGAGAGACTTCAAACGGCTCAAAGTCGGCAAAAGAGCTATGCCGATAACCAAAGAAAGGATTTGGAGTTTGAAATAGGGGATAAAGTCTTTCTAAGAGTTAAACCCTTGAAAGGAGGAGTGGTGTCCAAGAAAGGGAAAAAGTTGAAACCAAGATATATAGGTCCATTTGAAATTCTCAAGCGAGTTGGCAAAGTGGCTTACCAGTTGGATTTACCCCCTAGCATGTCAAAGATTCACAATGTCTTTCATGTTTCATGTCAGACCCAAGCCATGTGTTACCATTAGGGGAGATTGAAGTGGACGAGTCTTTATCCTACGAAAAGCGCCCTGTGAAAATCCTCGACAAAGAAGTGAAAGATTTGAGGAACAAGAAGATCCCTTTTGTTAAAGTTTTATGGAGAAATAATGCTATTGAGGAAGCAACGTGGGAATTAGAGGAAGAGATGAAGACGAATCATCCAAAGCTGTTTACCTAGAAAGGTAAGAAATTTTGAGAACAAAATTCTTTTAAGGGGGGAAGGATGTGAGAGCCTCAAAATTTAGAATGTAGGTCCCAAAAGCAACCTAAGAGGGGGGTGAATTAGGTTGATGGAAAATTAAAACTTGATGAGTGATAAACACACACAATTAGAGATGATCAAGTTTCCTTGGTGATACAAGCTTTTCAAGACAAGATATAAGGATAACACCAAATAAATAATCACAAGTAAAACCACAAAATCAAGTAAGAGAGATGAATCCAAATGGACTACCAAGTTGCACCCAACTTGAAGTCCAATACCTCAATTTCAATTGCTACTTCAATTTGAAGAAGTTACACCAAGTTGTACATGGAAGGATTACCACTTGCTTGCATCAATCTCTTCTTGATCAAGCCAAGAGGTTTTACAACAGCCTTGCTAACCCTCATAATGCTACACACTTGAGCCTTACTTTCACAATTGAAAAGCAATCCTTGTTTGCACACACACTACACTACAATAAAGAAGGAAGACACAAATTCTCTCTAGAATTGCTCTTAAAGACTTGTAAGTAATGGTTGCAAAAGTTTTTTCATTCTAGCCTTTATGGTATTTATAGGGTGCAAATTTAACCACCCAAACTGCTCCAATGGTCCTGAATTAAATGCAGGAAAATATAGCCGTTGAGTGTGTCGGACGTCCGACACTCAATCCTGCGTCCAATACCACCGTCCGACAGTTTGTTGAGTTCCTGTGTTGTAGACTGTTGGACGTCCGAACCAAGGACTCCACCGTCCGACAAAACCAAAAGCTCATGTGTCCATCTTCTCAACCTGTCGGACGTCCAAAACTTGGATGACCGTCCAAAGCATTATCCAAACTTTGTCGTAGGACGTCCGAAAGTATCGTCCGACAGATTCGACTGGAATTTTGAGATTAAACCTACTTTGCTACACTCACTCTTAAAAGGGGATTAGTAAAAATCATCATGGTGGTTTGTTAATCATCAAAAAATCCAACAATCTCACCATTTTTGATGATGACAAACCACTTGATGATTTGAATAGAATAGGAGGCAAGAAAACATAACTTTGAAACGAAATACTCCCCCTTACTTGTATACCCCAATTTACCATATATTCATGAAGCACCAGACTCCCCTTTACATCGAGCACCAGTTTTTGGCCAAAAAACAAGGTAACCAATCAAAAACTTTTAATCAATCAAAAAACAAGGTAATCATTTTCACAACCATTCAAAAACTTTCAATCAATCAACCATTCCATTTTCATTTTCCAACTTTTAATCATTCAACAACACACCAATACAACAACCATCAACAATCATATTGCCATCATTCAATCATCATTTTTCTCCCCTTTTTGTCATCAATCAAAAAGAAGGTTAAAACAGCAACTAAGGCACAAATTCAAGACATAAAGCAATAAAAGAAGCATTAACAAATAAGATAAGAGAAGATAAGATAGCATGAATAAAGAAAACATCCATAAGAGATTTAGAAAAGTACGACCAACAAAAGTAGGGCCAAGCAAAAACAACCAGAGGCCCAATATGAGCAAAATGATGCCGGCCTAGACATGTCTAAGAGATGAGATGAGTCTATAAATGCCTAAGAGATGCCTAGAAAACTAAAAATGCGGACGAGATGAGCCACGACGCCTGCGAACCAGACGATAACCCTCTGAATTTTCATCCTCCGAATCTGTGTTCATCTCTTGAGGAGGAGTATGAAATTGAGACGGCCCGGGGTCTTGAGTAGTAGCTTCCTGAGAGGTACCCCACATTTCCATCAATCCTTCAGCAATTTGTTGATCTTGTGCTGTGTCCTCATTACTTGGATTAGTCGGATCAGGTCTAGTAGAAACTTGTTTGGCAGTGGCGTGTGCTTGTTCATGTTCAGCTTGAGTGCCCCTCGGTTCTTCCATTTCTTGCTCAGCAACCTCTTGACCTTGAGAGGGAAGGAGCTTCTCCTTGAGCTTTTGAAATGCCTCCCTTTGTTCCGGATTCATAACCATTCTCAACCCTTCCTCAAAAAAAATGTGCCTTTGTTTGATTTCTAAAAGGAGAGTGAGAATGGGATCCGAGGAAGTGGAAAAAGAAGGCTGGGAGGTCATTGGAGTGGAGTAAGCAAGACAGGGGCGTTTGAACCTAGGAGTGACTGGGGTTTGAGGAGAAGAAAGAGAATCATGAACGGTCTTAGAACGAGACTCCAAAGCAGTCTCTTTGTAGACCCATTCATCAACGATAAAACGGATATTTTTCTTTTCAAAATAAGCTTTTGTGAAAAAGAAATTTGGATTTTTAGAAGTCGGAGTACCAGTCAAAGGAATGTTGAAGTGATTAAAAATAGAAGTCAGAAAATTTCCATAAGGAATTTTACGACGACTGTCGGATTTGATTTTGTTCATAAACCGACACATGATAAAACTAAAATCTACTCTTATATCTTCCATAAAGCAGTAAAACAGATACAATTCCATTTTGTTTGCTGTGGTACAATGGCCAGAGGTTGGAATTAACAAATCACCGATCATAACCCACAGAATTTGCTGCAATGGAGTTAATTCATTTAAATCTGCTTCAGCTGGAACTTAAAAACGAGTTTGAAAATATGATAAAAGTTTTGTTCCATTGAAGTGATTGTACGAAGTTAGTTGTTCTTCATACGAGAAAAAGTTTACAACTTTGCTAGGACAATCAGGTTCAATGGCAGTATTAAAGATTTCATTTATAACATTTGGATCAAAAGTAATATCAATGCCATTCACCCTAGAAACAACAACAGAAATAGTTCTTCCTTACCTAATGTTAGCATAAAATTGATGAACCATGGGAGGATAGATAACATAAGGAAAGGAAAGAAGATGAGTCTATTTTTGAAAGGCAAATTTTCAAACACCCAATCTAACTTGCAGACACGAAAATCAGAAAAGGAAACAAAATGTTGAGTGATAAACCCTTTCCTGCACACAATGGAGAACCGGGCCTCAGCATCAGCATCAATGAAGGTTGGTAGAACCTCCCTTGCAGGTTCCTCAGTTTCCTGACGTTCAGTGCGTCCAGTAGCACCTCTTTTTCTTCTCTGATAGGTGCGTCCAGAGCCAGTTCTTCCAGATGTCTGTTTTGCAGATGAAGAGCTTCCTCTTGTCCGTACCATGATGAATGAATGCAGCTAAATGTGGGTTGCAGGGATGATTTGGCAGAACTAAATAGCTATCCTACACACTACATGAAGCGTGATATGGTTCAGAAAGGAGAAATTTTGGAAATTTTTGAACCTAGGGTTTCAGATAAGATTTGGGGATTTTTCAGAATTGGATGGGGAGAGAGAATGTGGAAGATCAGATACTGAAAATGAAGTTGAATAACTAATTTTGAGAGGAATTTTTAACGATTAGCTCTTGAAAAGGATGAAAATGAGATCCTTTTTGCTAAGGAAGATGAAGGATTTCTCTGTTGAAGAGAGAGAGATGAAATAAAGAATGACCATCCGAAAACCTTTTTAAGAAAAATTTTGAGAGTGTCGGATGTCCGAACGTTAGTAATCGTCCAACACCTGCGTCTGATCCCCTGTTTTCTAAAACAAAACCTTTCTGTTTCTATCGGACGTCCGAACATGAAACCATAAATGCTGTTGGACGTCCGAAATGTGTAGGACGTCCGATCTCCTGTATTTTCAAAGAGATTTTTCTGAAATTCCCAATTTGTTCCTCAAGTACACAAATTGCTCTACGGGCAATGCTTTTGTAAAAATATCAGCTATTTGATCTTTGGAACAAACGTAATTAACACAAATTTCTCCTCTTTGAACGAGATCACGAATGAAATGATGTTTGATGTCTATATGTTTTGTCCTAGAATGTTGGATGGGGTTTTTAGTCAAATTTATAGCACTAGTGTTATCACAAAACATAGGTACACATTCATATCTCAAATGAAAGTCATATAACGTATGTTTCATCCAAATCAATTGAGCACAACATGCACCAGCTGCTATATACTCGGCTTCTGCAGTAGATAATGAAATGGCATTTTGCTTTTTGCTAAACCAAGAAACTAAGCATTCACCAAGAAAGTGACAAGAACCATTTGTACTTTTTCTGTCTATTCTACAACCGGCAAAATCAGCATCTGAGAAACCAACTAAGGCAAGATTAGAACATCTAGGATACCATAGGCCATAGTTGATAGTTCCTTTTAAATATCTAAAGATCCGTTTTACAGCTAGTAAATGAGATTCTTTAGGACATGATTGAAATCTAGCACATAAGTAAACAGCAAACTTGATATCAGGTCTACTAGCGGTCAAATAGAGTAAACTTCCAAGCATACCTCTATAATGCTTTTCATCAACTTTGGTTCCATCTTCATCCTTGTCAAGTTTGGTGGATGTGCATATTGGAGTACCAACTTGTTTTGAGTCTTCCATACCAAATTTCTTAAGAAGCTCCTTTGTATACTTGGTTTGATTGATGAAAGTTCCATCCTTACATTGATGTACTTGAAGTCCAAGGAAGAAGTTCATTTCTCCCATCATGCTCATCTCAAATTCCTTTTGCATAACATCGGAAAAATCTTTGCACAAGTGTTCATCAGTAGCACCAAAAATAATGTCATCCACATAAATTTGCACAATTAATAAGTCATGCAAGTATTTTTGGTAAAAAGTGTGGTGTCAACATCACCTCTTTTAAAACCATTTTCCACCAAGAATTTACTTAAATGATCATACCATGCTCTTGGTGCTTGTTTCAATTCATACAAAACTTTTGAAAGCTTGAAAACATAATTTGGATATTTTTCATCTTCAAAACCGGGAGGTTGATCAACATACACATCTTGATCAATGAAACCATTTAAAAACGCACTTTTAACATCCATTTGAAAAAGTTTAAAACCTTTAAAGCATGCAAATGCAAGGAACATCCAAATGGACTCTAATCTAGCTACGGGGGCAAAGGTTTCATCAAAATCTATTCCTTCCTCTTGAGCATAACCCTTTGCTACTAGTCTAACTTTGTTTCTAATAATTTCTCCTTTATCATTTAACTTATTTCTAAACACCCATTTTGTACCTATCACGGGATGATCTAATGATCTTTCCACTAACGTCCATACTTTGTTCCTTTCAAATTGGTTTAGTTCCTCTTGCATGGCCATAATCCAACTATCATCTTTGAGTGCATCAATGACATTTTTAGGCTCAAAATGAGAAAGTAATACGAAATTACCTACTAAATCACTCTTATAAGAACGAGTTTTTACCCTCTCGGATGGATCACCTATTATGAGCTCCTTTGGATGGTGTTGAGTGAATTTCTAAGCTTTTGGAAAATCTCTTCGACTTTCTTCACTTTTCTCTTCCTTTTCTTGTGCATCTTCATTTTGAGGTGAATCATCTTTGATATCTTCCTTCAACTCTTCATTTTGCTTTTCTTGAATGGTAAGTTCCTTGAGTGCTTCATGTACACCTACATCATCATCTTCACAAACATCTTGGGAAACAACATCATTAGCTTCATCAAAACTAACATGTATTGCCTCTTCAATAACAAGAGTTCTTCTATTATAGACTCTATAACCACGTTTATTTTCACAATATCCTAAGAAAATGCCTTCATCCGTTTTCTTGTCAAACTTTCCAAGATGCTCTTTAATATTCAAAATGAAACATTTACAACCAAATACTTTAAAATAGCCAACAATGGGCTTTTTGCCAAAAAGAAGTTCATATGATGTTTTATTCAAAATAGGTCGTAAAAAAATTCTATTCATCACATAACAAGCCGTGTTAACTGCCTCGACCCAAAAATAATTTGGCATATCACATTCACAATGCATTGTTCTTGCGGCTTCTTGAAGAGTTCTATTTTTCCTTTCAACAACTCCATTTTGTTGTGGAACTCTAGCTATAGAAAATTCATGAGAAATACCATTGTTATCACAAAACTCGGGAAAATCACAATATTTAATTTTGGTTCCATTATCACTTCTAATTTTCATAATATTCAAATTGAGCAAATTTTGAACTTTTGCAAATAAGGACACAAAATTTTTGAAAGCATCATCTTTATGAGCTAAGAATAGAACCCAAGTATATCTAGAGAAATCATCAACTATTACAAAGCAATACCGTTTTCCACCCAAACTAGCAACTTGAGTAGGACCAAATAAATCAATGTGTAAAAGCTCCAATGGTTTTGACGTAGAAATACACTTTTTTGGCTTAAAAGAAACTTTTGTTTGTTTTCCAAATTGACATGCATCACAAATACGATCCTTTTCAAATTTGATCTTAGGTAAGCCTCTAACAAACTCCCTTTTAGATACCTCATTTAGCAAATCCATATTAAAGTGGTAAAGTCTCCTATGCCACAACCAAGGATCATCATTTGTAATTTTGAGACATTGAAACTTTTTTTAAATGATTTTCTCAAGAAAAATAACATAAATATCATTGTATCTCTTTCCTTTAAAAACCACATTGAATTTTGCATCAAGAATCAAACACTCATACTTCTTAAAAAAGCACGTAAAGATTCCTATCACATAATTGGCTAACACTCAATAGATTATAACCCAAATTATCAACTAGAAGAACATTATGAATAAACGTTTCACCATTTTTACCAACATCTCCAATCCCAATTGTCTTGGCTTTTGTGTCATCTCCAAATGTGACTTTTCTACTACTTTTTGACTTGATCTTGACAAAATGAGATGGATCACCAGTCATATGTCTCGAGCATCCACTATCAATAAACCATTTTGAGGCTTTGCTTGCCTTCTTCAAAAGCACCTACACAAGGAATAGTGAAAGATAACCTTTGGAACCCTTTGTATTTTTGGGTCCTTAGGTGTTAGTTATGATCTCTAACTATCCAAGTTGTTCTCAAACCATTTCTCATGATTTTCTTAACATAACAATGATTTTTCATGTGACCAAATTGACAACAAAAGCTACACATTTTGCTAGTGTCCTTGACACCAATGGGTTTTAAATATCTAATACTTATTTTTCTAAGAATGGTAAATTTTTTCTCACCATAAGTAGATCTTCTAACATTCATTTGATAAAAATTTTGTTTTTCATTTTGAAGAAATTCATCCAAATCATCCATTCTTTTTCTCAAGGTAGTTTGTTCCTCTTGTAACATTTTGCAAAACTTTTCTTTTGCATCAAGTTTCGTTTGCAAATCCAAATCTGCCTCAAGTTTTCTCAAATCATCATTTTCATTTTTCAAACTCTTATTTTCTTGAAAGAGCTTTGCATTCTCACGAAGTAAGAAATTAATTTTCATTTTTAATTCTTTTTTTTTTGGCATAAGAATCTTTCAAACTATCATGCAATTTTTCAACAAAAGATTCAATATCATCATCATTCTCATCATCACAATCATAAATTGAATTACTAGTAGATACCTCATTTTCACCTATGGCTATGAATGCCATTTGTGCGGATTCCTCTTCTTCTTCTATTTCACCATCGGAGTTGCACTCATTCCAAGTTATTTGGAAGTTGTTGAATTTTTGTCTTCTTTCTCCTCTACCTTCCTTTTTCTTCTTCATTGGACATTCGTTGGCATAGTGCCCAATTTGTCCACATTCGAAGCATTTGTCTCCTTGCTTCTTGTTGACCTCTTGCTTTCCTTTTCCTCTTTGATTAGGGTTGAAGTTGCTTGGACCTCCTCTTCTAAACCTTCTTTTATTGAAGATTCTTTTGAAGCTCCTGGAGAGAAGTGCCAAATCATTGTCATCCACTTCAACATCTTCATCATCTAAGGAGAATGAATCATCCTCCTCTTGTGAAGCTTTGAGAGCTATACTTTTCTTCATCTTTGCATCCTCTTCCTCTTGTACCTTAGACTTGAGCTTTAATTCATAAGAGGTTAGAGAATTTATGAGAGTTTCAATAGACATGAAATTTAAATCTTTAGCCTCCTCAATAGTTGTCACTTTGCTTTCCCAATCCTTAGATAAAGCATTTAGGATCTTTCTATTCTTCTCACCCAATGTATACTCTTTTCCCAACACTTCTAGATCCTTTATGATGTCATTGAATTTACAATACATCTTGTCGATATTCTCATGAGGTTCCATCTTAAAAGATTCATATTTTGTGACAAGAAGTGATTTCTTTTGCTCTCTCACATTGTCACTGCCCTCGTGTATTTCTCTAAACTTATACCATATTTCTTTTGTTGTTTTGCATCCTTTCACCCTTGTGGATTCAGTTGCATCTAAAGCATTGTATAGCACATTCACAGCTTTTGCATTTAAGGTGAGATTTATTCTATCTTGGGGAGTTAATTCCATTCTTGTTTTTGGTCTCGGTTGATGAGTAACCTCATCTACAATAGTGGCTTCGAATGGTCCTTCATTCACAATATACCACAACTCAATATCTATTGATTGCAAGAAGATTTCCATCCTATCCTTCCAACTCACATAATTTACCCCATTAAACATAGGTGGCCTTGTAATAGATTGTCCCTCTAAGAATAATGCATTGTTAGTTGTCATGATCACTCCAAAGCCGATTGAGCTTAATCTCTAGGAGACCAAGTTCTGATACCAATTGTAGGTCCCAAAAGCAACCTAAGAGGCGGGGTGAATTAGGTTGATGGAAAATTAAAACTTGATGAGTGATAAACACACACAATTAGAGATGATCAAGTTTCCTTAGTGATACAAGCTTTTCAAGACAAGATATAAGGATCACACCAAATAAATAATCACAAGTAAAACCACAAAATCAAGTAAGAGAGATGAATCCAAATGGACTACCAAGTTGCACCCAACTTGAAGTCCAATACCTCAATTTCAATTGCTACTTCAATTTGAAGAAGTTACACCAAGTTGTACATGGAAGGATCACCACTTGCTTGCATCAATCTCTTCTTGATCAAGCCAAGAGGTTTTACAACAGCCTTACTAACCCTCACAATGCTACACACTTGAGCCTTACTTTCACAATTGAAAAGCAATGCTTGTTTGCACACACACTACACTATAATAAAGAAGGAAGACACAAATTCTCTCTAGAATTGCTCTTAAAGACTTGTAAGTAATGGTTGCAAAAAGTTTTTTTCATTTCTAGTCTTTATGGTATTTATAGGGTGCAAATTTAACCACCCAAACTGCTCCAACGGTCCTGAATTAAATGCAGGAAAATATAGCCGTTAAGTGTGTCGGACGTCCGACACTCAATCCTGCGTCCAATACCACCGTCCGACAGTTTGTTGAGTTCCTGTGTTGTAGACTGTTGGACGTCCGAACCAAGGACTCCACCGTCCGACAAAACCAGAAACTCATGTGTCCATCTTCTCAACCTGTCGGACGTCCGAAACTTGGATGACCGTCCGAAAGCATTGTCGAAACTTTGTCGTAAACTGTCGGACGTCCGAAAGCATCGTCCGACAGATTCCTGACTGGAATTTTGAGATTAAACCTGTTTTGCTACACTCAGACTTAAAAGAGGATTAGTAAAAATCATCATGGTGGTTTGTTAATCATCAAAATAACCAACAAAGAATTATTTTAAAATGCATAATATTATTTATATTGTGTTTATTTATTGAAGTATGAGTGACTATGTGTTTAAAGTGAATATTTTCCAATTTAGAGAATTTTAAACGAATTATTTGCTGGTATGTGGTTTTGGCCGAATTAAGTGTTTAATTTTGTACCGGAGCGTGATTAGTGACTTTAAATTGAAATCAAGCATATGTAGTGATATTGTGGAAATATTATTAAGATTGGACAGTGTTGGAATGGAGTAAAACAGTGTAAGTTAGATTGTCACGCGCGACGCGACATAAAGTGCTCAAAAAGTACTTTTCCTTAATTTAAGGAAAAGGCTTCTTTTTGTCTCTTTTGCCTTGACTTTCTTGCATCTTTGAGCTTCACTTTTCAGCTGCAAATTGAGGGAGTTGAGAGAGAGTGTGTCAAGAGAACAAGAGGGAGAGATAGTGAGAAATTTTGCTTGATTTCTTCCATTTCTTCCATCTTCCAATCTTGAAGCTTTGATTACCATTGAAGACCATCATCTTCTCCATCTTGGCAGCCGTGAGAGAGGGAGAGAGAGAGAGGTGTTGGTCCGATTCTTGAGGAAGAAAGAGAGGGAAAAACTTGTGGCTCGATCTTCCAATTTCTTCTTCATCTAGCCACTTGAAGTTTTGGGATTTTGGTGAAGAATTTTGGGTGGTATTTCCTCCTCCTTGGCAGCCGTGTGAAGGGAAGAAGAAGAGGGGGGAAAATCTAAAAATTGGAGGAAAGAAAAGAGGAGAAAGAAAGCTTGTTGGTGTGTCTTGATCTTGTTCTTGAAGCCTTGTGGAAAAATCACCAACAAAGTTAGAGGATCGTGGGTAAAAGTTGAAGCTTTTAGAGTTTGCTAAGTTTGGGAGCATTCTTGGGAAGAGGAACTCACAAGATCTACCTTGATCTTGTTGGATCTTGATAGATCCGGAGGTATAAGCTTCAAAACTACTAGATATACCTTTATTAGCGTTAAATATCATAGATCCATGGTTTACTTTGGTAGAAATGGTTATATTTGAAATGATGAAGTTGGGCTCTTGAAATCCCAACCTAGGTAGCGGACTTGAGGTGGCCTCTGGGTAGCGGACTTGAGGACCTGATTGGGATTTGAATGATGTTTGTGAAATTTGTCATGATATGGTTAGAAAGTAGGGTTTTGTTATTGGAAATTTTGATGGAAAAATGTATGAGACGGCCAAACCCATGCTTGGTAATTTTCATGTATGATTTCAAAATTTTATGATTTTTCGTGATGAGTTTCTGTCTAAGAAAATATATTTTACGTTCATTTATGAGTGTATGAATTCTAAAAGATGAAAAGTGAAGTTTCTCGTGAATTTTTGAATGAAAGAGGTCATTTAAATGAATTTGAGGTTTTTACAGTATTGTGACCAAATCTTATGAATTTTGAAAATAAGATTTGGTTTGAAGTGTTTTAAAGTTATCTTAAAGTATTGACAAAAAGTAAGTGTTGAGTTTTGTGATAAAAGTGATTTTAAGGTGATAAGCCTCACTTAAGTGTCTTATTAAAGAAAATGTGAAAATAGTGCTTAGTGAGTACATCGGTGACGTGTCATATTTGAAATGATATAGTGGTCTTCAAAAGATTTATTTGAAACATTGTGTCATGTGAAATGAAAGCATTTCCTTGAGGGAATTTTGGGAAAAATATCGATTGAAATTAAGAAGTGAAAGTGAAATGTTTTAGTTAATGAGTGAAGGAGTGAATCTCAACCATTGTTTTTAAATTATTTTAGGGAGTGTGCAAGGAATTGAATTTGATCCTTACGTGGAAGCTGAACCCTACTATTTCGGTGAGTTTCCATGCTTGTTACGTGTTTACGTGCAAATGATTGTAAATGTGTTTAATGAAGTGAATGTGATGTGAAATATGGTTTTTGAACCCTCCGATAGGGGTGGTGTGTACTTTATCGCACCTACCCCATTTGAGTGAAAATAATTGTGAAAGTGTTTTGAAATGATTGATTGTAAAAGTGTAGTGTAATGATTTATATGCATTTGTGAAATGTCAGGAATTCCTGAGACCTATCGGTGAGACCTTCGATTCGAGCCAGAGGCTAGGCCAAGGCCGAAGAGAAAGGTATGAGCCATAGGGTTCCATAAGTGAAGTGAAGTGCACTCGGGACTTGGCATTTGGACTCGTCCCGGAAAAAGAGAAATGTATGATGTACAAACAAAGTGAAGTGAAGTGAAGTGTTATAAAGTGTTAAGTGTTTGGAGTCGGGCCCGGTGGTGGTTTTGGCGGAGTAAGGGATAAGTGATGGTCTACATGGATTGTACTAGTGAAAGTTGATGGAGTGTCAACTACCTGGTTCGTGGACAAGTTTTGTTGAATTTGGCTCCTGAGAGCCCCTGTATCCTTCTTTGAATGTTAAAAGCTTTCTTATGTGTTTATTGTTAAATTCAAGTTTGAAGTGAATTGTACTATGTGCTAAGTGTCTTGCATGTTTTTGGGAACTCACGAGCTTTTTCGCTCACCCTTTTCTATTTGTTTTCCTTAGCAGGAAATGAGTACCCAAGTGGAGAAGCCAACCAATAGAATTAGGTTTTGCTTATGTTGAATATTTTGAGAGCTTTGAATTATGGTTATTGAAAACTTTTGTAATATGAAACTTGAATGTATTGATGGAGGATTAATGTACTCTGAGTTTGTAATTTGAAGTTATGGAATTGTAAGATATTATTCCTTCTATATTGTGTTCGGAGTTTTAGTTAATAAGTTATATGATTGTTGAGTGAGTGAGTCCTGGCGAGAGTTAGGCAGGCGGCCGCTGATACTCTAGGGTAAGCCCTAGGGAGAGGTGGGTCATCACAGAAACTTTTCATGTGATTTTCTTCTTAGTTCTAGTTTTAGCAAGATACAGTAACATATTTTTTTCACACTAGTAAAAGAAAGTTATATGATTATTGAGCATGTAAAACATACTCCAATGATTTGAATTACTTAGTAACTATAGGATTGTCATCTAAAAATGTCGACTTTCATATAAAATGGTAATAGAATTATGAGTATAAAAAGTAACAAAAGTCTATGATTTAATTAAGTAACCGATGGTATTCACCTACTAATATTTGCTTTTGCATCAAAAGAAAAGTTCATTACTCAAATAAGGCTTGAAAAGAAAGAATAAAAAGGAAAAAATAAATAAAAAATAAAAAATGTTAAAATTCTCTTAGTTTCTTGTCCTTGTTTGTTTTAGTTCTACTTCTAAGGGGTGGTTACAAATTAAGTTTTTGCATTTGTTGATTATGCTAGTTACATAGCAAGCACGAGTAGATTGGTGATGATACATGATAATGGACTTCATCGAATATTGGTATGATAAGCTTTCCTTTGTTTAATTATGAAGTATTAGAATTCAAGTTTGAAGCCCGCATGATAATCAACTCATTTGCACCTTCATTGATGATATTCTACTTTTCTCAAAATCTTTTGATGAATATATTAAGCTTTTATATCAGTTTTCAAATATTGTAAATAAATATGGTATTATCCTTTCAGAAAAGAAAATGACATTATGTCAACCAAAAATAAATTTTCTTGGAATGAACATTTTAGAGGGTACTTCTACCCCTGTGCAACATGTTGGTGATTCCATCAAGGATTTTCTGGAAAACAATCTTTCACAAAAACAAGTTCAACAATTCCTAGGGATTGTGAACTATGTCTGAGACTTCATTCCTCAAGTCTCAAAACTGATAAATCCCCTCACAATGATGCTCAAGAAAAACCCTCCAACCTGGGGAATTTCTCAAATCAAAACTGTTCAAACCTTGAAAAGCATTCTCAACAAATTACCATCCCTTCACATTCCATCATCTGAAAATCTCATTCTCCAAACTGATGCTAGTGACAAATACTTGGGAGCAGTTCTATTAGAACAAACTTCTCAAAACTCTCGCAAGTGCTGTGGTTTTGCAAGTGGTAGATTCAAACCCTCAGAATTACACTGCCACTCTTCTTTCAAAGAAGTTCTTACTATGAAATATGGAATTAATTCAAAGATGTCTTAGATCTGGAAGGAACCCCTAAGATGGTATCAAAGCCACATCAAACCTTGGGGTTGGTAAGAATTTAGTTCATTATGTCCTCATCGAATTTCACTCATGATATTCCTTCGAGTTATTATAGATCTGCTTTGATTGATTTATATAAGTATGTTCCCTGGTTTAGGTACAACCATCTGAACAAAGAAGATGCTTTAGCTTGTATTACTAGATTAGACACTGAAATCCAAAGCTTTTTAGAAAGAGGTTATTCTGAACATTCGTTCTTCATCATTCAAAAGCATGTAGAACTAGATTTATTGTGGCAGAGAATTTTTGAAATAAATTCTAGTATATTGGACTAAGCAAACTCTTTGGAAACCCGGTCAATTAAGTAACGGATTGCACATCTAGAGTCACTGCTCCAGTACCATGAATTTAAATATGAGTTCTGCTTTATCCAGAACTACATCCAATAGGTTAGATTACTTGTATGAAGTTTTTGTTGAGCCTGAACAGGTAAATCCAACTTCATTACCTTTGTTAGATCCTTATTCCTCATTTTCAAAGCTTAACACGTCTCCTCTAAGTGCTATAAAGTCTTTGATCAAACACCGACCAAAAGCTGTTAAGGAGTATGTTGAAGCTTCAAAACTAGATCAACACCATATCCCGACAACAGGTAAGGAACAATTCATTACTTTGCATATCCTTCTGGATTTTCCAAATCTCTGGAATCAACAAGGATATACCCATATTCACTTTGGGGCTATTCGATTTTCCTTATCCTTCCATGGTAGAAAGGGTTTACCAGTTGTTGCCCATTTTGCTTTGTTAGATAGTAGGTTTGGTAAATATCAGCATGCTTGTATAGTTACTATAGAAACCACTCTAAATGCTGGTATAGTTTTTGTCAATCTGTTTCC
This sequence comes from Gardenia jasminoides, assembly GCA_013103745.1. NCBI lineage: Eukaryota > Viridiplantae > Streptophyta > Magnoliopsida > Gentianales > Rubiaceae > Gardenia > Gardenia jasminoides. Next base: position 11,526,580 of record CM023101.1, read on the forward strand.
AAATTTTAACATGTCCCTATCCGAACCCCATCTATAAGATGCCTTGAAAGTACAAGTATAGATCTACGAAGCAGAGCAAATTCCTGACTCTATTGCAGCAATACTCCACTATCAAATGGCTTATAGAGTTTAGAATCATGCATTAGATCTTACCTTATTAGGAGGAGATGATGCCCTCTTGATAAGAGTAGATGAACAGTATTCAGCAACTTGCACCCATGTCCCAAGAGATTTCGAGATCAGATCTTATCCAACTTCTTCCTAAAGTTTAGGTAACAGATTATGAAAAACTCCATCAAGCAGCAAATCTTCCAATTGAATCCACTGATTCAAAAATGACAACTCAATCAGACGGATCTATTGCTATCAAGTTTGATCATTCACATTTGAAAGAAAAGAAAAACAATGTTTCTCTAATATCCATGATTCAAATTCCTAAGGATAGTCCAAAGAAATGGTCAAAGCCCAGGAAGTCTCTTGTTGATCTCATTTCTGGTTTTAAAGAAGATGCACAACAAATACATCATTTTCAAGATCCATTTTTTGGCCATATTTACTTTGATGTATGCTTTTGCAGAAAATGTCTTCAAAACCAAAGATCCAAAGAAGAAGCCTAGTTTCAATCTTCAAAGCAAAACCTTTAAGAGAAATTCCTACTCCTTATTATTTTGGATCTTTACCCATAAATCCTTCTCCAATCTACTTCCAGCAGCAAGAAGAAGAACCAAGGCTAGATCAAAATTATAGTAAATGGGTAAGAGAAACAAAGGATTTTGAGGAGAAAGTAAGAACCATAAGCCAAAAGATTGGCAAAACAGAAAGGGAAAGAGAAAATTGAAAAAGAAGCTCCAGAAGAAAAGAAAAAATGAGGTGTTAGTGTTTTCTCATAATTCTAATCCAATTTCTTCCTTTTTTTAGGAAACTTTTCAAAATCAGGTTCCTCAAATTTCAACAATTAAAGAATAGAGTTCAGAGGAACTAGAAGAGCACTCCAATTCAGACACTAATGAAATTAGTTCTAGTCAATATAGTGATAAGTTGACCACAAGTGTAGACTCAAAATCAAGTAATGAATTTCTACCTAAAATAAATATGGCTGGAAATAAAGAAGGTGAAGTAATATTTCCAAGTGATGAAGAAGAAATGGAAGTAGAACCCTCTTCTTCAAGAAGAAAAGGAAGCTGCAAAGGAAATACTCAAATTTTCACTATTGATGATATTCCCACATGTCAGTGGGAAAGAAGGTTCCAAGAATTTCATGCATGGATGACTGTAAACATTTAACAGTTGAATCTCATTTTGAAATCCTTACTAAATTCACTGCTCATTTTGCAGGAACTTTGGAAGATTGGTGGGTATCTATTGGTGAAACAGATAAAACCATCTTTCTTACCAGATAAGATTTCTTTGAAGTCATAGAAACCCTTCCTCTAGTATTTCTTGGTGACTCAAGAGAAAATAAAGAACTCAAAAGAAAAGAGTATTTTAAAATGAAATGTCATTCTTATGATAAAAAAGGATCTAAGCAAGCATTTTAAAAGAGTGACACAATTGTTTTATGCTTTGGGTGCAAATATAAATCTTAAACAAGCATTCTTGACATCCTTGCCTAAAGTGTTCGCAAATGGTGCTAAAATTTATATTCAGAATAAATTTGGCTCCATTTTGAATTTGACTGTAGGACAAATTAGTGTTTTTATCTCTAGAAGATATTTGCATCAAGCGAACTGTCGTCAGAGATTACTTGAAAGGAGATGTTGTATTGACCAAGCATGCAAGACGCCTAGACTGGAAATTAAAGGAAAGTTTGCTGCTTGTAAAAAGAAAAGGAAATTCAAATGTAGATATAAGAAGATCAAAGTTGCAAGCAAAACCTATCCAAGAAAATCCAAATGGAAATATTTCAAAAGAAAGAAAAGATTTGGGAAGAAAGCCAAAGGAGACCAATGCTTCATCTGCAACAAAAAGGGACATTTCACTTCAAATTGTCCTCGAAACAAGAAAGGAGTAAACTTAATTTCTGAAGTTCAAAATAAATTGAAAACCCTATTCTTGAAGAATTAGAATATGTTTTGACAGAAGAGAATGAACCTTTTAACCAAACCATTATTGCTTTTCAGGTGCCACTTATGGATTTGCCAAGACAATATCATTTTAAGCCTCTTGAGCCTATAAAAACATGTCTCCAAACACTCATCCATGTCCTTCCTAGAAAATTTGATAAACCCATTCCAGTGATTGCATTCTTTCATTCAGGTGCTGCAAGTCTATTCTAAACGATGAACTCCTTCCTGATGAATAGTGGAAACCTAAAACTCATCAGTTTAAAGTAGCCAATGGAGAATTGTTTCAAACTAACAAAGTGACCAAAAGACCCATAATTCTCAAGTTTCTTCTGGACTATCAGATCAAAACCAACATTTTGGGATCATCCATACATGACAAGGATCTCATTGTAGGTTTCAATATCTATGAACAAGAAAAGTTCTTATAGGAACCAAAAGGAATTCAGTCCAAGAAGTTTTTCAAACCCTATATTGAAACCCAAAATCTCTACCTTCAGACTTCTTGCTCTAATGAAGAACAAATCAACAATTTCAAAGCTCATATTGTTGAACAATCTTGTGCTGAAAATCATGTTCAATCTCTTGAAAAATGTGACCACCCTTTGTGGAAGAATTTTGATTTCTTCATAAAACTTCCTTTCAAGAAAAATGAAGACATCAACCCAACCAAAACCAGCCATCCTGGAATGAACTCTAAACATTCCAAACTTGCCGAACAAGATTGCTTTGAGCTCCTCGAATTTGACCTCATTGAGTTCTTAGTGGTCTTGTCAGGCATTTTATGTGAATAAAAGGTCTGAACAAGTAAGAGGTAAAATGAGGCTTGTCATTGACTACCAATCTTTGAATCATTTCTTGGTGATGACAAATTTCCTATTCCAAACAAAAGCACTCTATTTTCTCAATTTGCTACGACAAAATGGTTTTCCAAATTTGATTTTAAATCTGGGTTTTGGTAGTTAGGAATCTATACAGAGGATAGATACAAAACTACATTTTGTATCCCTAATCATCATTTTCAATGGAAGGTTATGCCTTTTGGATTAAAAACTACACCTTCCTTATTTCAAAAGGCAATGATTAGGATTTTTGAACCTATCCTCCATACTGCTTTAAATTTCATTGATGATATTCTGCTTTTCTCAAAATCTTTTGATGAACATATTAAGCTTTTATACCAATTTTCAAATATTGTAAATAAATATGGTATTATGCTTTCAGAAAAGAAAATGACATTATGTCAACCAAAAATAAATTGTCTTGGAATGAACATTTCAAGGGTACTTGTATCCCTAAGCAGCATGTTGATGATTCCATTAAGGATTTTCTAGAAAATAGTCTTTCACAAAAACAAGTTCAACAATTCCTAGGAATTGTGAACTATATCCGAGACTTCATTCCCCAAGTCTCAAAACTGATAAATCCCCTCAAAAAGATGCTCAAGAAAAACCCTCCAACCTGGGGAATTTCTCAAACCAAAGCTGTTCAAACCTTGAAAAGCATTCTCACCAAATTACCATCCCTTCACATTCCATCATCTGAAAATCTCATTCTCCAAACTGATGCTAGTGACAAATATTGGGGAGCAGCTCTATTAGAACAAACTTCTCAAAGTTCCGCAAGTGCTTTGGTTTTGCAAGTGGTATATTCAAACCCTCAGAATTACACTACCACTCTTCTTTCAAAGAAATTCTTGCTGTGAAACATGGAATTGAAAATTTCAGCTTTTATCTCAAACCATATCATTTCAAGATAGAAATGGACATGTATAGTTTTCCTAAAATACTGAATTTTAAGCAAAAGATGATTCCCAATTCACAGTTGCTCCGGTAGGCAACTGGTTTTCCCAGTATTCTTTTGAAGTTGCTCACATCAAGGGAAATCAAACATCATTGTTGATTTCTTCTCACTAAATCCTTGTCCTCCTTCAATGATGTTTACTCTAGTTCCTTTTTCACATCCTCCTGAATTGTTTGACATTCCCCAACCATGGGAAAAGGAAAATCTTGAAAGAAATAGAACAAACCATGAATTAGAGGTTTTCCAAAGTTATGGAGGTTCCCTTCCCAATCCATTTGGGATAAATCCTGAGTATCCATTTGCCCAAATCTTCATAGCTCGAACAATGAGTTTTCTTGGACCACTGTATAGGTAATGTAGTATTTGTGCCATCAATACCATATAATGGTAGAATTTCAATCTGTGTTTTTCTCACTACTTTCTAAACTCCACAGAAATCTCCAAATTTTCCTGCAATGCTTCAAGCCAAAAGCTTGGTTTGGAAAATCTATTTTCCTCTCGTACTAGTTACATTCTAATTTATTTCCATAGGCCAATCCATGTACTAGGAAAAAAAATTCAAACCTTACCATTTTGTTCAATTTACAAATATTTGTACCTTACCATTTCGGATATGGAACAGGACTACTCTAAGGCCCAAAAATACATTTTTGAACTAAATGGAGTCATTCCCAAGAAGTATGGCTAGGATTTGTAGGATCATGGAATTACCGCTTATCACATCCACATTGGACAGTGGTAAGATGAGCCCAAAATGAATACCAGCAGATGATAGAGGATAGTCAAGATTCACAAAGCCCAAGTCCAGCTGGTACCAGCTGTCCATATTGGAGGTCTGACAAAAGAAGGGTCAGAAATAAAAGAAAAAATAAATGAGATTATTGAAATGACCATCACTGATCCAGGAAGTAGACCCTCGGATACCCCAAAATCCTCCGAATGAGAGATGTAATGCCATGTGATTTTCACTATCGGTGGTCTGACAATTACTTTTTACTTTTTTTAAAATGTGAATTTACTTTTATGTAAGGCCACTATTGTTTAGTATGCCAATTGTCTTTTACTTTCCTGAAAGGCTAGGTGTCCTTTATGTCTTTTACTTTTCCGAAAGGTCATGTAATGGCTAAAGTCTCAAAAGGCCAACTATAGACCAGCTGTCTTTCACTTTTTTGAAGGGTCCATGTATCATTTGGAAAGGCCAAATGAATTCCCTATAAGTAGGAGTTCTAAGGAAGAAAGAGGCATTCAGAATTGGTGATTGTAAGATTGCAGAAAGAAATAAAAGAGTGTGTTTTCATTATGATGTTCTAAGTTCAATTCAAATTAAATTCTTAGTCAGTCACCAAAGAGAGCTAAGTTCCTAGCTAATATAAATTGAAGAAACTTCTTTGATTAAGCTTCTGTGAATCCTTCCATAGTTTAACAAAGTCTAGAAGTAGCCATAAGAGAGAAAAGGTGAAAAGAAGATCTTTAAAACTCTGGAAAATTCAAAGATGTCTCAGATCTGGAAGCAACCCCCAAGATGTGGTAGGGTTCATTCCAGGTAGAGGTGGCCACGGTTCTAAAACCACCTGTTCTGGTTTGAAAACTGACGGTTCCGATTCTACTGAAAGGTGGAACCTGAACTGGCACTTATAGGAATGGTTACGGTTACGGTTACTGTTCTTGAACCTCTGGTTCCGGTTCTATTACGGTTTCAATTTCTTCAAATTCTGATTTCGGTTGGAACATGCTGATTAAATTGGATTTAGATCTAAATTATTTATTGTATCTGGATTTATTAATGAATTTGGATAATAGGTTGTTGGACAAAAACTGAGACTGTTTGATATTGGGCACTGGTTATTGAAATTGAATTCTAAATTGAATAAAAAAAAAGCCTAACAATTTAGAATATAAATGTATTTTAGACGGTTTGAACAGGTCTTGAACCGCTGGTTCCGATCCCGGTTCAAATTTTTTGTGAACCTGAACCTAAACCTTTAGTCACGATTATAGTTCCAGTTCCGGTTTCTCAATTCCAGTTCCGGTTTAGGTTCAATAAACTGCCAGTCCGGTTCCAGTTCAAACCTGAACTATGGTCACCCCTAATTCCAAGATGGCTGGCTTTGGTTGGGTTGATGTCTTCATTTTTCTTAAAAGGAAGTTTTATAAAGAAATCAAATTCTTCCACAAAGGCGGTCACAGTTTTCAAGAAATTGAACATGATTTCAAGCACAAGATTGCTCAACAATATGAGCTTTGAAAATGTTGATTTGTTCTTCATCAGAGCAAGAAGTCTGAAGGTAGAGATTTTAGGTTTCAATGTAGGGCTTGAAAAACTTCTTGGACTAAATTTCTTGTGGTGCAATGCCATGTGATTTTCGCTATCGATGGTCTAACTGTTACTTTTTACTTTTTTAAAAGTGTGAATTTGCTTTTCTATAAGGCCACTACTGTTTAGTAGGCCAGTTGTCTTTTACTTTCCTGAAAGGTTAGGTGTCCTTTACTTTCTTAAAGGGTCATATGTCTTTTACTTTTTCAAAAGGTCATGTAACGGCTAAAGTATCGAAAGGCCAATTGCGAACCAGTTGTCTTTTATTTTTTGAATGGTCGTGTATCATTCGAAAAGGCCAAATGAGTTCCCTATAAGTAGAAGTTCTAAGGGAAGAAAGGGGCATTCAGAATTGGTGATTGTAAGATTGCAGAAAGAAATAAAAGAGTGTGTTTTCATTATGATGTTCTAAGTTCAATTCAAATTAAATTCTTATCCATTCCCTTAAGATAGCTAAGATCCAAGCTGATATCAAATTGAAGAAACTTCTTTGATTAAGCGTCTGTGAATCCTTCCACAGTTTAACAAACTCTAGAAGTATCCGCAAGAGAGAAAAGGCGAAAATAAGACCTTCAAACTCTGGAAAATTCAAAGATGTTTTAGATCTAGGAAGGAACCCACTCTATTGTGTGCTCTCCATTGCTTTGAATCTTTTCCTTTGCTTTATTTTAGTTGATTGTTTGAGAACAAACAATGATTCAAGTGTAGGGATGTGATAAATGCTTGTTTTTCATATTTTTGTATGGTGAATTAGCTGTGTTTCAGTGTGTTTTGCTCATTTTAGGGATGTTTTTACTAGGGTTTTAGTTGAATTTTGCATTATGCAGTTAAAGTGAGTTAAATTACATATCTATGGAGTTAAATGCTATAAACTTCATATTTTGTAGGTTTTAACGATCCAATCATCAATTGGAGTAAAATAAGAAGATACGTTATATGATTCTTGATGATGTAGAGTTGATAGCAAGTGAACATGAAGTGTAAAAGCATAAAAATGTGAAATGCAATAAAGAAACAAGGAAGAAATGGATTTGTAGAAATGATATATTTTAGTATTTCAGTTATAACTTGAACCACGTAGATTAGATTGAGATGATTCTTGATTAATTTTAAATAAAGCACAAAGTTCTATAATTTATGAGGACATTGAATACCGTTTTTGCCATTTTCATATTCAAAAGAAAGAACTTTTCTATTGACATGATTCGAAACTGTCTTCTGACCAATCAGACGTATTTTGGGCATAACTTAGCATCTATATCTCTACAGATTCTTGATCTTTTGGAAAGCTAACTTAATTACCTGCAACTATTATGTTTAAGACAATAATCGATTCAACTTCCTTCAAAGAGATATTCTCAGGAAACACAAGTAGCAATCGGTTGTCAAGCACCAAATAGAAAAGCTTCAGGAATAGATGTACCACTAGCTAAAACCCAAATTTAGATAAGAGAGTAGAGCATTGGATCCATAGACCTCCTACATGGATCTAGCCACAGATGTATTTGTGGATCCTATGTCAATTTAAGAGACAGCTAGTTTTTTATGGGCTTTTTTTCCACTTTTCTCATATTTTTCAACCACCTATAAATTACCCTTCAAGGCACAATTTGGCAAAACTTTGAAGGCTAGAAACACTCTACAAATGTAATATTTTAATTGGAATATCCTAGTGCTTTAGGTCAGTGTAAGTTAGGTAGTTCTTATACAATTTTTGAGTGCATCTAAACTTTGAGGAAGGTTGAAGGTTGAAGAAGAAGAGATTGGAGGCTCACAAGTAAAAGGAGTTTTTCTCTCTACCTTTTGATTTCTTATATTTGTACTTCAATATTTAGTTGCAATACAAGACTATTGTTTGCTTTCTTTTACTTTATGTTTTGCTAAGTTTATTCCTAGGTTGAGATGAACTCTTTACAATTCTTATATGATGTTTGCTACTATTTGATGTTATACTTTTAGCAAGTTATTTAGCACTTTTGCTATTGCAATCATGATTAGCTAGACATTAGTTGTGATTATCTAAAGATACTGGATTGTCAATGAAAGTTGGGATTCGGTATTAGTTCACAGAAGTGCCAAAACTGGATTGTACACTCATAAATATAGAAGGCATATTTTTGTGGCTTTTTGCCAAATAAGTTCATAGAAATTAGTATGTTTATAGTGAGTCCCATTGCCACAAATATCAATATGAGTTAATTATAGGTATAGTGGGTAACTGGCAAAACATGTACCATATATATTAGAAAATTATGCTATAACTTAGTCAAAGTAAATACATTAGCCAATGTAAATACGCACATTTAACTGATAAAATCACTAGCAAGAATGGATAGAAATTCTATAACTCTTGAACCCTTTTAATTGCTATTTTTTATTACTTCTATTGCACGTTTCTATTATAGATTTACTTGGCTAATTATGGTTGTCTAAATAATAGAGGCATTTGAATCACACACATATTTGTCATTCCTGTGAATTTGACATTCGAGTATTCTGTATACTCGTGTATGACTTGTGCACTCGCAATAATGGAAGTTTAAGTACAATTAAAACTTCACCATTATGGCTAGATCAGTGTATGGATTCATGTTGGTGCAGACTGAGGTCATCAATCGAGTCTAGATCTGTGCATGGTTTCGTTTGTGTGGATCCTCATCTTAGAATTCTTAGACATTTTGGACATGATCTGCACCTTGGATCCAGCTTGTACCATGCTTGGATCTGTGTACAAATCCTTATTTTTCTATCTGACTTCACTTTTTCAATCTTCAAAATTAACGAGTCACAAATATTTATTTCATTTAACAAACTATTCCAACAATAATTCCCCACTTAGTTCATAATGAAATGTCAAACTAACACATATAATACCATGCATAAAGGAAAGTGTCATTTGATTTAAAATTTTCTTTTAGTATAGTATACCACTAGAACTAACCAAATCAAGGTCGCTACAAATATTAAGCCAATATTTGTATATTAGTCAAGAGATACCAGACACATAGCATTAAATACATTGATCAATTCATAGAAAATTTAGTACTATCACTTGCCGTGTGCTCTATCCTAGATTTATGACTATGATTAAACTTTTTCTAGAAGTGGTATCACTTCTATGATCATATAGATAAAAACACTTTCCAACTTTATGTAACGAAACACATCTAAAGCAATTACATTTCATTTAGAATAAAAATTAGCATATAAGGTAACTTTGTAACTTTGTAAGGTAACTTTGTAACAAAGTACTAGTGCTCACAATAGCTTAACAACTTGTTATTCTTCATCTTGTGGCAATGCCAAAATGAAGATAGGATTCACATTGTTAGTGATTTTAGACAAATGTTTTCAATCTCAATCTAAATGACATCATATTCACTAAGTCTCATGACAAAGGATTAGTCAAAGATCTACTAAATAGTAGTATGTTCTTACATATACACCAATCATGAACCGTCTCTAAACTTTTGTATAAGATACTCATGTTTTAAACTAATATGTCTAGATTACATTGCATACCTTATTTATAACTCTAGATATAGTGGTTTCATTATAATAATATAAAATGATTGGAGACATAGGTTGTGACCACAACTTGATATCAAGTAATAAATCCGTAAGCCACTCCACCTTTTTACATGCAATAGTAAAAGCTATAAATTCAACTTTCATGGTAGAATGAGCAATACATAGTGTACTTCTCATAGACTTATGAGATTGCCAATAAATGTGAGGCAAGTTTTCAAAAGTTAAAAAAAAATTGGTTTCAACACCAGTGCTAACTCTACCATTGCAATTGAAGAATTTGTAATTTATAATGATGTATCTAAAAGTCATTTACAGTGTGACATGCTGCAAAATGAGAAATAATCGATCACGTATCCTATCAATTAAAGCTGTATAAATAGGATTATCCAATGCATGATTTGGAGTTCGGGTTGGTTGTTTTTGCCCTAAAAATATGAAGACATTACCTATATGGTGTGCAAGGATTTTGTGGATCATAAGAGTCTTAAATATCTATTCACATGGAAGTTGAATATGAGACAAAGAAGATGGTTAGAGTTAATTAAGAATTATGATCTAACTATTAGTTATCACTCAAGTAAGGCAGAACAAGGTTGCTAATGCTCTTAATAGGAAGTCAAAAACCATAACAAAACCCTAGATGAAAGAGCAAATGGAGTGTTATGAAACTCCACTGTAAGGTACTAGTTGCCCTCTTGCTTATACCCATCTTTATAGATAGGATTAAAGAGGCAGCAAACTTGGATACTGTGAGGTCCCTAAAATTCTTCAAGTGCATAATTAGCCATTTCATTCATTAAAGTTCATTATTTTCTTTAATGCATTAGTTGCATGCTAATTCTTTAAGTACACTAGTTTTACCTTACTACATTTTCCTTGTATCGATTTATTATAAGAACTAGTTTGAATCCATAGTCAGTGTAGAACTTAGATGGTGGTTTTAAACTAGTATAAACTAGAGAGAGTTAAGAGTAAGTAGGTGAAATTTAGTAGCAAATTTTGTATTGGATGTATTGTATTTAGGTAGAATTACACTTAAATTGTCCAAGTGCTAATGTGTGTTAGACTTGTGAGGTCTTAAATTAGACATGAGTTCAATTTGAGGGATTTGAAGGCAATTGTGAGAGATTTTAGAGAACATTTAGTAGGAAACATGGACACTTGGCACCTTAATAACCAAGCTTGGTCAAGATTAAGTCTTAAATGTCATTAAGCCCTAAACCAACACAATTTCTTCTTCATTTTGGAGAAACTTGGCCGAACCCCTTGGAGTGAAAATACACAAAATCCTACCTTGGAAATTTAGTTCTTTTGGTAAGGGAAAAACATCAAGAGAGAAAATCCTAGCTTAGATTTTTACTTAGCCTTCAAGCTTGGTTGGAAGATTTGAAGTTTTTGGGTGATTTCCTTCTTGGTTTTACATAAGGTACCTTGCTAAGAATTCTTACTTGATAGGTCTTTGTGATAGCCCCACTTCTCCATAGGGCGTACCTTAAGGTATCCGTGGACCGCCTACCTAGTTCTCGCCAGGTCTCACTCACATAAATATCGTTAAAGCATTAGATTAACATTCGAATCTAAAATTTAAACTCAACAATAACTTACAATCATATTACACCATTCTTAAAATCCCCAAATTACATAAAATATTTATCAAACATTCAAATTACAACCCATAATACATAAACCATCCATCCTTACAATCTAGTTTCATCATACATGAGATCTCAAAAGACATTATTCCAAGTTCACCAAAACGTTAACACAAGAATAACCCTAAGCTTAAAGGTTGGCATCTTCATCGGGGATCTCATATCCTGCTAAGGAAAACAAATGGGGAAAAGGGTGAGCTAGAAAGCTCGTGAGTTCCCAAAAACATGCAATTCACATAACACATAAGAACATTCACTCAATAAAGGGCACTTGAAATTAAATCATGTAAGTAAGCATTTCACAATACAAGTATGGATACGGGTTCTCAGGAGCCAAAGTCCACGTCGTTTGTCCACGAACCAGTAGTTGACACTCCGTCAATTGTCACTATTGCCATGTAGAACTCCACTTCCCTTTTACTCCTCCAAACCCCCACCGGGCCTGCACTCCAAACAGTTCAGTGTATTTTGAAACAGTCTGTAACAGTTCAGTTTGTTTAAGTACTCTCCATGAGGGACAAGTCCATATGCCAAGTCCAGAGTACTTTTCGTTTCAGTCCAGTCAGTATCAGTGGTTGGTTGCTCTTCTAGGAGACAAGTTCGGTTCCAGAACTCAGTCTCGAGCACAGTACAGTGGTCTAAGTCACTGGGCTTCGTGACATTGAAATAACCCTATGGCTCTTCCCTTTCTTCTCGACATAGGCCTAGCCTCCGGCTCGAGTCGAAGGGTTCACCGATAGGTTTCAGGCATTTCCTGACCTTTTCAAACACATGCAGTCACTAAGTAGCACTGTAACAGTCAATCATTTCAGTTTACATTTACTTTCATTCACTTTAAAGCATTTTCATAATCGTTTCACTCAGATAAGAGTAAGTGCGATAAAGTACACACTACCCTATCTGAGAGTTCAAAATCAGGTTTCACAGTACAATCACAACAGTAAACACCATTGCAGTCATTAACAGGCATGGAAACTCACCAAAATAGTAGGGTTCAGCTTACACATAAGGATCAAATTCACTTCCTTGGGCACTTCCTAAAACAATTTAAAACAATAATTGAGATTCACTTCTTCTCTCATTCATTAAAACAATTCACTTTTACTTTTCTAGTTTCAATCAACATTTTTCCCAAGATCCCCTTGAGGAAAAAGCTTTCACTTCATATGATATCGTATTTCAAGTTCCTCTTTGGAAATCATTTAATCATTCCAAATACAATGTTTCAAATGGATCTTTGGAAGATCACTATCTCATTTCAAATACGACACGTCACCGATGTACTCACCAAGCACTATTTTCACATTTTCTTTAATAAAACACTTAGGTGAGGTTTATCACCTCAAAATCACTTTTAACACAAACTCAACACTCACTCTTTGATAGTACTTTAATATAACTTGAAAACACTTCAAACCATATTTTTTTTCTCAAATCATAAGATTTGGTCACAATATGGTAAATCCGTCAAATTCATTTAAATGACATTTTTTATTCAAAAACTCACAAGAAACTTCACTTTTATCTTTTAAAAGTCATACACTCACAAATGAACATGACATGTAGTTTCTTAGGCAAACATTCATCAAGAACAATCACAAGATTTCGAAATCAACCATTAAAATCACCAAGTATGGGTTTGGCCATCTCATACATTTTTCTATCACAATTTCCAACAACAAAACCCTACTCTCTAACCACATCATGATAAATTTCACAAATATCATACAAAGCCACAATCAGGTCCTCAAATCCGCTACCTAGAGGCCACCTCAAGTCCGCTACCTAGGTTGGGATTTCAAGAGCCCAACTTCATCTTTTCAGATGAGATCATTTTACCAATATCAAACATAGATCTAAGCTATTTAACACTAATAAAGCTTTATCTACAAGTTGCAAGGCTTATACCTCCGGATCTAACATGATCCGACAAGATCAAAGATGATCTCGTGAGTTTCCTCTTTCCAAGAGTGCTTCCAGGCCTAGCAAGCTCCTCAAGCTTCGATCTTTACCTAAGATCTTCAAGTTTTGACAATGATTTTCAACACCAAACTCACGATCAAGCAACCCACCACTCAAACAAGCTTTGCTCCTTCACTTTTCTCTTTCTTTTTCTCTTCCAAACTTTCGGATGGTACCCCTCTCTCTCTTTCTTCAATCGGCTGCCATAGAGGGTGAAACTCAAGTCAAAAACCTTCACTCCAAGTTCACAAGTTCAAGATACTAGTTAATGAAGAAATTGGAGAATCAAACTACCAAACTTACCTCTCTTTCTTCCTCCAAGAAACCGGACCAGCTCTCTCTCTCTCCTATCCCTCTCTCTCGGCTGCAAGAAGTGGAGAAGATGATGGTGATTAAGGATGCTTGAAGCTTGTTGGAAGCAAGGAAGAAGAAGAAGGAAACCAAGAAGACAAATCTCTCTCTTTTCTCTCTCTATGGCCGGCTGCTCTCTCTCTCTCTCTAAGCCCAAATTGCAGCTGGAAAAAAATGAAGCTTCAAGAGGCCAAAAGTCAAGTCTTAAGGGGGACAAAAAGTGCCACTTTCCTATTTTAAGGAAAAAGTGCTTTTTGGGCACTTTATGTCGTGCTCTAACTTACACTGTTTTACTCCATTCCAACACTATCCAACCTTAATATATTTCCACAATATCACTACATATGCTCGATTTCAACTTAAAGTCACTAATCACACTCTGGTAGAAAATTAAACACTTAATTCGGCCAAAACCGCACACCGGTAAATAATTCGTATAAAATTCTCTAAATTGGAAAATATTCACGTCAAACATATTCACTCATTTTTCAATATATAAACACAATATAAATAATATTATACATTTTTAAAATAAAATCAAATTTTGAGGCCCTCACAGTCTTAAATTTTAGGAAATATGTTGTTTATGATGTTTTATGTTGCTTGTGATGCTTGAGGGAAGAAAACTATGGAAAAATTCTAAGTAGTTTGAAAGATGGAAATAGGTTTGTTATGTTACACACTAAGTGTTTGATGTATTACTCCATTTTGTGTCAAATTAAGCTGCAATTTTGTCTATGATAATGGCCAAACCAGTTCTTGTGCAAAACAATTTCACCCACAAAATTTCAGATCAATTGGAGCACTATAGCATGTTAAATGACCAAAATACCCCTGACTGCTCAAATGCCTGTTTTGGCTTGACAGCTTTCTTGTCCTTCTGAAATTGTGATTTTCTACCATGAAAATATGTGAACTAGATCTCGAAGTCTCCATAAGAAATGTAGATCTATGTCTTAGTTTTGAAATGGTATAAGATTCATCTCAATCCGATGAGTGTAGCTCCAGTTATGATCAAAACACCAAGAGATGATAAAAACATGATAGTTTGATGATTATGTTCACCAAGAATCTTAATGCCTACCAAGTGTTTGATGAAATGTCGGGTATGATATATGTGTGATCTTAGAGTTTGAATTTATGCATACAAAGTGTTCGATTATATGATGGGTATGATATATGTTCTTGTTGGACAAGAAACCTTATGTTCTTAACCATGTTGTAAATACGCTAAGTCCGATCATGCACCATCCATGTAACGACTCAAGTTAGGTCGTGAACATTACTTGTTTTGTTTTTATTTTTTTGGACAGGGGATCATTGAACATTAACATCCTCTTGTTTGTTTGACCTTCGAGTTCGACGGAGAGCCTGAGGGTAGCCCAGAGACAACTACATAATCTTACTTTGTTTGACATTGGTGAGTGTTCCAATGCATGATTATATGAATTATGTGCTATATGGAGTACTTGAACTATGTGCTATCTTGATGTGTTTGTATTTTGATTTGATATGGTCGAGGCGAGTGTGTACTTTATCACACTAGACCTCCCCTGAATAAATTCCTGGGCAGCCATATATTCGTGAAATAATTCACTTGAGATATGATGTGGTTATATTCAATCTGATCTAAAATTCATTTGGGAGATATCCCATTGACTAATTTGATTTGATTGGGCCCCAAAAGCCCATTGGTGAGTCAATTGAATCAGGCCAGCATGGGTTTGGTCGAGAAGATTGATGAGCCTTAGGTTATGATATGTGATCTCTGGAAAGTGGTATACTCAAGTATTACCTAAATTTGATTTGTTTTAGATGTGCAAGCTCAATAAGATGGGTTGAACGGTGATGGGTTTTGGAGTTAAGTGGTGGCCTATGGACCTTGGTTCCTGAGTTTCAAACGTTAACGGAGAGTCAATGGACTGAGATATGATCAAGCTTCGGGGAATTTGGCTTTTGAAGGCTATCTGTATCCTTTACTTGAACATGCTTGATTTATTATTGTGTTTCTGGATGTGGTGCTTGCTTATTCAATGTTTACTAATTGTTTACGTGCTTGCATGTTCTTTGGGACCTCATTGAGTTTTCACTCACCCCATTATATTTGTTTTCCATAACAGGGGCATCCACTTGAGCTTATGAGTTTTGAAAAGCGTGTTCTTAGTTCTAGACTTTTGTTGCACTTTTGTGTAAACGTGAATGTACTAGTGAACTTTCTACGTCTTTGTAAGTTTGAACTTTGGTTAGATACTCTAAATTTGAAATGGTAGTTCATGTTAATGTATATATTGTCAGTTGCATTTGATTTGGAGATATTATTCTAGTTTCTTGGATTTTGTTGGTAGTTTGGATAGCGAATCTTGGTATGTCTTAGGGTGAGGTGGGGCTATCATAGATACAAAGTTGGTTAAGATTAAAGAGAAGGTAAAGGTCAAACGTTAAGATTAAAGAGAAGCTAAAGGTCAAACATTTTGATGGATTTGAACTATAAAGTGATGGTGATTTGTAGATGAAGCGTAGATTGTGTATACCAAAGAATGAATAACTGAAGTGAAAAATATTGAAGGAAGCACATAACTCAAGGTTCTCAATTCACCATGATGGGACTAAGATGTACTAAGACCTAAAGAAAAATTTTTGGGGAGGTGGAATGATGCAAGAAATAGCTGAATACATAGCTAAGTGCTTAGTCTATCAGCAGGTTAAAGCCGAGCATTAGCGACCTACCAGCTTATAGCAATCTGTAGAGATTCTACAATAGAAGAAAAAACATGTGACTATGGAATTCATGATAGGATTATCCAAGACAATCCACAATAATGATACTATCCGAGTAATAGTTGATCGATTGACAAATTCTGCCCATTTCTTATCAATGACAAATGGATTAGCTACAGAAAGATTAGTTGAGATGTATGTAGAAAGAAAAAAATAGTCTACCTACATGATGTATCAGTGAGTATAGTGTCTAATTGAGACCTGAGATTTACCTCAAGATTTTGGTCAATATAGCAATTGGTCATAAGAGTAGGTTTGAGATTAAGCAAAACTTTCCATTCCTATATGGATGGACAGTCTTAAAGAGCCATTCAAATTCTTAAAAACATGTTATGAGCATGAATTTTGGATTTCTCTAATAGCTAGGACAAGCTACTAAAACTGATGGAATTCTCTTACAATAACAATTACCATAGTGGGATTGATATTGTGACGACCCTACCTTCCCCTAAGGCGAACCAGAGGGTTCGGCGGGTCGCCTGCCCAACTCTCGCCGGAACTCACTCGCTCAATTAACTTCAATAATAATTCCAACCCAAAAGAAAATCATTTCCAACATAACTAACTTCATATTCAAACCAACTAAGTTCCATCTCATAAAACAACTACTATTCACAATTTACACAAAGTTTCAAATCCTACTGTCGCGCCCCATTTTTTGAAAGGAAGAGATGAAAACCTTGTCGTTTTGGGTTTTTAGTTGAAAAAAGGTTTTTTAGTTAAAAAATGATTTTTAATTTTTTGAAAAAGAAATGGGTCATGGGACTAGAAAATGCGACGATTTGGACCCAAAAACAAAAGTCTAGAAAAAGGTTTTTAGAAAAGTTTGGAGTCGCCACTTGGTATGGAGTTTAGGTGTACCAAGTCACCTAAAAATTTTAATTAATGAAAATAAACTAAGAAAACCCTTTTTTAGACGACTCCCGGTCTTTGAAAAACTAGAGAAAAAGGTTCGGGGTCACGGTTGAAAGAAGGGAAGGCAAAGATTCGATGTTACTCGTCTCTAAGGCACCCTTCTAACCTAGCCAAAGCTAGTTGCAAGATTTAGTTAAAAATTTCCTAATTCTAACTTTAAAATTTATCACATTTGGATGTTATCTATATGGATGCAAAACTTAAACCTAATATTGGATCGAGAGGGGCAAAATGTCTCCTTGAGGTTTGATTGGAATTGATCACATTAGTTGTGTCATCCAAATTTGATCCCTCGAGGAGGTCACGAAAAATGCAAATGATGAGACTCGAACAAATAGGAAAATAGGGTTTTCAAAAGAAATGCAATTTTTATAAAATCTCAAGGGAAAAGAAATTGGATTTTTGAAAAGATCAATTTTAAGTGCAAAGAGGAACTTGAATTTTCAAAAGATGCAATTTTAAGAAAAATGGATTTTTGACTTTGAATTGCTAAAACATGAAGAAGAAACTTGATTTTTAAAGAATGATTTTGATAGAATTTAAAATAATGCATATGTATGTCCTAAAGAGGGATAATGCAACATAATGGATGCGGGGGACTAAATTCGTGACTTCAAATCTTCCTTTTCATAGAAGGAAATAAAAGCGTGCTAAAGCTAAGAAGCCATACTCGCTCTTTTCCCTAATTCAAAGGGTAATGCCCTAAAAAAAACTAATCTATTTTTAAAGAAAAAAGAAAACTAAATGACATGTTTCGCATACGGGATGGGAGAATAGTAACATGCAAAAATGGAAAAGAAACTCTAAAAGTGAAAAGTGTGTGAAATTTGTATCTAATGCATGAACGGCATTAAGGGTCTAGCATTGGACTAACCCTCGTCTAAAAGTTCTCACTAACATTGGATTAGTGAGAAATCGAAAGGAAAGGCCACAACTAGCGTTGGACTAGTGTGGTGACGTCAATACATTTACACAATAAACATGTAGACATGATAATAAAGCAAGTAAACACATAACACATAGGCATAATATCTAGATGCAAGACCCTAGGAAAGCAAGTAAACACATAAACATGCAAGCATGCAAAATAAGCATATAAAACCTAATTATTACATTGGGGGAATCTAAATACATTCTAAGGGGAAAAAATTCGGAATAATAATCTAACTATTACATTTTCTAGAATAAATACACTTTTTGCAAAATTAAATCTGTCTATTACAACTTGGCATCCAAGACCTCCAAATGATTTACCCAAAAATTAAATGACATAGATAAAGACTAGACATGAATAAAAGCAAAGGAAAACTTAATTTAAAACATGCAAGATCATGCAAAAACACATAAGAGCACATAATAGGGGAAAGAAGTTACCATCCCTTGATGTGATGCCTTAATTAAATCCTTAAATGAGGGGAATGGTTATCTAAGACTCAATGTCAACAAAAGGGATCAAGGTACCAATTTAAAGGAAAAATCAATCAAAAATTCAAAGAAAAGGTATCAAAACAGATTCGCAAGCAACATGGACAAGACTAGGAAATCTGAATAATAGAGTAAGATTCGGAACAAAAGAGCGGGAAATAGCAACAAAACGAGGAACAGAGATTACGTGAGTAGAAGCTGGACAAACTACGTCTGCGTTACATGCAAAATGTAAAGTTCAGAGGGGATACGCGGACTCAGCAGCGTAATGATCCACGTCTCTTCCCATCTTCAAAATATCAGGAAGATTGCTTCCAGTTTTTCAGACAATAACACAAACAAAATCTTCAGAGGCAAGGGGATCTATTTAAAGCATTAAACATCTTCATTCAGATCATGTCAAAACAAGCTAAAACAGAAAAAGGCTAAATCTTAAGCATCAACATCATCAAATAAACAAAAAGGGGAATGGGAAGAACCGTCAGGCTAGAAACGCGGACGGGAAACGCGGACTCATCTGCGTAACAACCCCGCATTTCTTCACATCTTCAAATATTCAAGCAGAAACGCGGAGCATTACGCGAACTAAGCCGAGCAAGAACTCCGCGTTTCTTCACATCTTCAAACATTCAAGAGGAAACGCGAATCGTTACGCGAAATAATTCGCGCAAGTAGCCCGCGTTTCTTCACATCTTCAAAATGTGAAGAACATTTTTCCAGAAATTCTTCAGAAATCACAACAAAATCAACACAGAAGCATCAAACGTCTGATTTTAAATGTCAGAACAAGACTATGAGCCTTACCAAGGCTTTATATACATAACATGCTTATATAACAACCAATAATCATCATCAAATGTCATAAAACTTAAAAAAAAAACACATTTAAGACCTTGGTTCCACCAAAAGGTCTGATTTTTAGCAATTTTCGACCAGAAAAATAATAGATAGAGTAAAGGAAGACTACCTGATTCGGAGGCTTGAAAAGAACGAGAAGGAATCACCAAAATTCAAGAAATCTTCACTAAAGAAAAGGAAACCCTAGTTTTTATCTTTTCTCTCTTTTTCTTTTTCTCTTTGATTCTCAATCGTTTTTCTTTTTCTTCCTAATTTCTTTCTTCTCTCTTTCTGCTCATGAACTGGTCCGCGTTTTGACTTCTTTTTTTTTTTTAAAGAAAAACCTACAAAAATAAGAAAAATGTGTTAGAATATTCAAAAATAAATAACTAAATATTAATAGATAAAAACATAAGAAAACAATTGAAATAGTCAAAATTTGGTGTCTGACTTGCCTCTTTGTCTGAATTTTGAAGAAACTCTAGACAAAGGCGTGAACACCAAATGCTTACAGTTTATGGTTGTATCTGAACCATTGTAAACAACGGAATGTTAGATTGCCAATTTTCAAACTAAAAATGCATAATGTGACCGAACTCGTATAGAGTTGCCTACGTATCTCGTCATGAGAATCAGGTCAAATGTAGTTCAAATGCAAATGAACTGCGATGAAATAAGTACTGAATCTTATAAAATTCGAGAACGGGAGATAGAAGGGTGCGTGGTGAACGTTGAGACTCACCAACAAGAATTTAAATATTCAAGTCAAGAATAAAATTAAATGCCAAGAATTGAAGGGAGATAGAAGGGTGCGCGGCGGACGGTGAGACTCACCAACAGGAATTTAAAATATCAAGAAGGGGAGATAGAAGAGTGCCCGGCGGAGGCTGAGACTCACCAATAGGAATTTAAAATATCAAGAACGGGGATAGAAGGGTGCCCGGCGGAGGCTGAGACTCACCAACAAGAATTTAAATTGAAGAAGGGGAGATAGAAGGGTGCTGAGGTTGAGACAACAGAGATAGAAGGGTGCCGGAGGAGAACAACCAAATTTAAAATTCTTTCCAAATTTAGACTATTCAGTGGGATTGGAACCAAACTCGAATAACTAGATGGGAAAATGCAAATATGCCTTAGGTCTAAATTGCTGGTGGGATTGGACCCAAATCTAGACACCAGTAGGAGAGATGGAAACATAAATTCTGGATTGCCAGACTTTTAAAAATTAAAAAAAAACACAAGCTGTTCAAACATGGTAAATGTAAAATGCAAGTAATGATGCACTCAATGAAATGTTGCATTTCTGATTTTTGATTTTCTTGTCTTGAAAAGGAAGTGATTGATAGGAACAGTGACTTCTCTTTTTTTTTTTTTCAAGAATTGATGGATTTTGGAAATTTGAAGAGTATAACTGGAACCTTTCCTCTCCAGGGTTGGAACAAATCCACATATGTTGCCATCCTCTTGATCTGCAAACCTTTTCCGGCAAAATTAATTTTTTTAATCCATTATCCAAAATTGGAGAGCACTTCCCTCAAAACAAAATTGCCCCAGTGTCAAATGAATCGTTAATCCTGCGAAGTCATGAAATATTAACCAATTAGTCTATGGAAATTCAATTTCTCTTTTCTTTTTTTTTAATCATAAAGTGCAAATTCTCTTGGGATCACAACTGTTAGCCATTAAAATGACTAAAACGTATGAGAATCATGCAATAAAACACATTCATGAGATATTTGTGTTCATGAAACATTGCTTGTTCTCAAATGGTAGGAAGTTTTTATTAAAACAAACTATGGGATTGAAATAAACCATGCGATCTTGGAAATCCAAATCCTCATAAACCAGGCAAAACATTATTATGCAATTATTCAATTTGCATCAAGTACTCATAATATCAAGTAAAAGAGAAACAATTATACCTCAATTTTAACAATTCAAGCTTGATTTCTCACTTTCACCAAATTTTGCAATCAAACGACTCATATAGTCAATTCAAGCTTGTCTTTTCCTAGTTTTCTCGATTTTACTGCTAAAAGGTTGCTGATTTGTTGAAACACATCTTCTTACTCAAATTGCAATAATGCCTTTTGGCCGAAAATCAACACTTTTAGGTGAAGATTCGGTTACTTCGACATATGCCTTCTTGATCAAATAGTAAAATGTCTTTTGACACAAAATCAACACTTTTAGGTGAAGATTCCGGTTACTCAACATTTTACTTGTTGAACTGCTTTGAATACTGTAATTCAAGCACCGTTTTCTGTGAAAGTTAACATTTGTAGATGCTAAACCTCAGGTTACTTAGTACTAGAATCATTGGAGTAGAACTTTGGTTCTCACTTTGCTGCTTTTTCTTTTCCTTTTTTTTCTTTTTTTTTTCTTTTCCCCTTTTTTTTTAGCATATCAATTGAAAAAGGATCATTTGCCAACTATCTCAATCATTTTCTTGTAAAATCCAATAAAAGAAGAAATCTCATTCAATAGGGAAAAAAAACTAAGGCATAATTTTCCCTATTTTACAAAACATACTTTCTAAAATGCCAATGTCTTAATCACATAACAATTATTTCCGAGTAAGATGGAAAAAGGATTTTTCACATCGTGCGGCCTTTATTTCAAAAGGATGAAGGCAATTGCAACCTAATGATTTGGACATTTGCACCCTTTTTAATCAAATTTTGAAAAACAAATCAATTTGTGGGGCAAATGTGTAATTTAGATAAAATTTTTTTTTTTTAAATTGGCAGAGTTTCCCCTATAACTGGATGAAACTCCCTGCCAGCAACCCAAATTTTCAAATACATTTAACACATATAAGCACATAAGAGCCAAATTTAAACAAATATATACATCCTGATGCAACAATTTAACCAAAAATATTTCAAACAGTTAAATCTATGTCTAAAAATCAGAATGCAGGATCAAACATAAAAAAGTGAAATAAAGCAAGGATGGGATAAACTGCAAATCAGGGATGGGTGCATGGTCCCCTCACTCCATTATAAGCGCCTCCGGTGGCCTCTGGGATAGGCGATTGGTGAGAATGTCTATACGACCTAGTCGAGTGCTCAAAGCTCCGAACTGCGTCTCCATACGCTCCCATCAGTGATTAAAATGCAATGTGCTCATGCATGCATTGACAAATCATTCGATTGAATGTTGCAAACTTGCCCCAATTTTCACCTTTTATTGAAATTCTTTCTTGCAGATTTTTTTTTAATTTTCCTTTAAGCATTTGCCCTATTTTGGTCAACCAAAATTTGCCTCACTTTAATAAAAGAATGCTAATTTAGTTAATGGAGAATTTGCTCCAGTTTTATTCAATAAAATTGGCTCTAATGTATCCAACCAAAAAATTTGCCCAGGTTTAATCAAATAAAACATTGCTTGATGGACCATTAAAATTTTTTTTTTTTTCTTTTCTCCTCTTTTTTTCAAATTTTCTTTGTTTATTGAAAATTTTCCTTTAAAATTTTTCTCAATTTTCCTTCAAAAAATTTTTTTTTCAACAAAAATTGCCGATTTAGAAATGCAATCAAGGTAAAATGCTTCAAAGTCAAAAGGAACTATATGTAGCATTAAAGGGAAAACTTTTCTTTCCTTCTTTTTCACTTTTCATTTTTTTTTTTTTGAAAGGTAAATCCAAAACTAGCTGTTAGAGTTGGCGCTCCTTTGAAATTGATAGGCTATGCCATCATCTTGAAATGTAATGTTATTGATTTTTATTCATGCTTGATCTTTGGATCTGCAAAATTTGTCTTCTTCTTGGGATCTCACCATGAATACACGCATACAAGAGGGACTTGCAAAATATGATGTGCACTTGAATTCTCAAACAATTTGCCTTCTTTATTATTATGCAATAATTACTGCTCAAGAAAAAATGCTAACTTATCAAAAGCCAAATTTTGAGTGGCAAATTTAAAGATGTGTTACTTGACCCTTGGGTATACCAACAAATACATCATAGAAATGCTCCATGGATCTTTTTTTTTTTTTTTTTGAAAGCAATCAAATGGCAATATAAAAAATGCATTAGTCTGTTACTAGAGACATCCAAGACAATAAAAAACAAGCCAAAATGACATGCTTGCTCATATAGGAGAAATCCTGATGAACCTCTTGAAACTAGATCAAATTGCAATAGGTCTCTCCATCACTTAGGGTCAATATTTTGGGGAAAAAGGCCACTCTTTCTTGCTAGCTCATGCTTCAAGACCACTCAAGTAGGAAAAGAAGGTGAGAGAAATGAATAGATCTATATATCAAGGTTCTTCTTGGTATTGTATCTGATTCAACACCCTATTCTTGATGAAAGCCAAAAGTTATTCACCCTTAATTTGTATAAAAATTTAGTCAGCATATAAAATCCATGGACTTGTAATACTTAAGAAGAAGAGATAGCCAAACACAATAGGTCATAACCTTGCGATCGTGAGTGATTCATGAGCCTCTTAGAGATTGATCTACACTTCAAGTTGTCATGAGACATAAGTCAACGATGGACTTTGTGAGCTTGTAATGTGGCTTGAAGACGACAGCTAAAAGAAATAGGATTGTTAAGGACATTTGCACCTATTATCGTATTTCTTCAAAAAATTGCCCCAATTTGGGGTTGACCTTTAAGATCTTGCATCTTATCATGACTTCTATCATCCTTCTTCGATGATTTTTAGCATTGAAATTTCTCTTTACTTTTCTCAGTTTTTCTTTTTTTCATATTTTTCTGTCCCCTCTTTTCTCACTTTTTTTTTCTTAACTTCACTCCTTCTTTTTTCTTTTATTCTCCCTTTTTTCAAATTTTTTTTCCTCTTTTTTTCTTTTTTTCCTCAAAAATTTTAGCATCCTTGACGTCATTGAAAATGCTTATGTCTCCTACCCCAATGTGGGGATGCGATCATAAGTGCTATTGAAACGAACCACCAATTTAGGCTCAATCTTGGGATGCAAAGGGTAAAGAGTGTTTAGATAGTAGAAGAGATGGCCAAAGCATCATTTCCAAGTCCCATGACAACCAAAGTAAAGAACAAATCATTGTGAAAATCTTTTCCTTTCTAGCATTTGAAAATCACTCTAATAGGGGTATGATCTTCAAGGCTTTTATTTGAAACGAAATTATACTTCTGATGATTCAAATGGGAGAATAAACGACAAAATTTGTGTGGAGACAAAACGAATGCCTAAAGCATCATCCCAAATTTTCAAAACAATCAAAAGTAATGAACATTTTGCTTTCAACTGAATATGAGTTGAATCAATCTAGCTATAGTGAACCTTTACAAAATAAAACTGTCCTAGTTTGGGGTGTGCTAACCAATGTAGTTGATTTATTCATTCTGAAGGCTTGATAGGATCAGAAAAGTAAAACGAAAGGAAAACATCATCTTGCTTGGTCACTGAAAATAAGATAACAAGTTCGAGTGACTCATTTGAGATTTTGAATTCAGGCTCTCTTACTATATTATTGAGGCCACAATTTTACGGTATGCAAAAATTTTGTGAATTTTATTCAACAAATGACAAGATTCAACTCGGTCTTGTTTTCTTAAAATCCATCATGAGGTCTCCTTATAAGCAAGGGAAGATGAAATTCACATAAATATGTACACAACTACAAAATAAGGAAAGCCCAAATGAATAGCTTTATCTGTGTAAAAATCTGGAGTAAAAATTTATTCAACTAAGAAAAATGAAAACATCTAAAATACACCTCTACTTTTCATTCTTACCTCTCTTTTATTTACAAAACATTTCAAAACATTGATTTTCATAGACAAATCATTAAACCTCCATGCCACAAATCTCATAGATACTCTGAGCTTGTGTTTCCCCAAATTAATTCTCCATAGTTTGCATTGCAGGATCTACCCAAGAATCAAATAACACTTCTAATCTTCAAAACTTTATTATATCAAGAAAATGTTTCTTTCTTATCAACGCACACATTTTTATGAATGCAAGGGAGGGGGGAAAGGAAAAGAAAAAAAACTTAGAGTTAGTAAGCAAAATTGCAAACCCGGTATGCATGTCCTATGGGGGAGCCCTTTTATGCCAAGGGTGGGTCTATCATGAAAAATGCAATCCTCTGGGGTATGCACCATACAATACCTGATGGATCCGATCACTTCACTGATATGCGATTAGTAAAACAACTTAGAGGATTGACCAAAAGAATATGCGCTGTTTGGCGCATTATGAGGACGAAGTTTGAATGGATTCATTACTTTAATTGATATGTGAAGAGAGCTTAAAGGTTAATTTAGCATGAAAAGGATTATTCTTGAAGGAATCGTAGTGCCTTGACTAGTCTTGAGGAAAATACGGATCTAGTTCAAATGGATTGGACGGGATTGATGATTTACCCAAAAGTCGACTGGGTTCATTGCTTACCTGTAACTCCACATCTCAATTTTATTTGCAACACACTAGCTCATAAGCCTTCTAAAATCAAGATTTGGCCTTGATAAAATCATTATCTCAACAATGAGAAATTATTTGTGCATTTTTTTGATTTAGTGTCCTTATGCATGGGATTTTACCAACTTTGATAAAATGGCCAAAAAATGATTATTAGAGGTTTATATTCTAGCATGCGAAGGTCACTCCATATCTTTGGATGCCATCATAGAAGGGATCGGACCCTACCTTACCTTGTGCACTACCCCTTTGGATATTACTGAAAACATAAACATGCAAGTCTCATTGGATTATATATCCGAGACACAATGGTGGTTTATTCCTAACATGGGATTCCCTATGCGGCATTCCCTCTATGGCTTATGCATGATGCCAGTTTATTAACGCAAGTAAGGGTGCAAAATGAAACATGGCCTATAGGAGCCCCATTTGAATGCCGGGGTAAGCCTAAAAGTGATATGCAATTACAACTTAAATGCAATAGATATAAATTCAAACGTGCAATAACCTATCTAGAAGGATGGCTTGTCTTAAAAGAGTGTCAGGACTCTTATTTTCTAGAGTTTGTGAAATGCAAGAAAAGGGAAGACAACAAAAGGTTAGTTTAATCAACGGGTATCACATAATACATTGGAGCAACAAAATGCACAAGAATAAAGAGGGGTGGAATCCTTCCTCTCGTGTCTAGTGATCCTTAATAGGGTAAGATGGACTCTACCCTAGGCAATTCTAATATGGATGCATGAGGTTGAGCTCACTAATGCATCTAGACTCGACAAAGGTTACAGGCTCCCAAACCTTGGACTAAAGGCAAAGGTCATCAATCCGAATGCCTCAAGTCGGTGGTTGAGTGATCCCCTAGACATTGCTACATGCACGACCACATGTCCAAGTGGATCAATCCTAATCCTAATAGGGAAGAGTGGCGTGACAAGCCACTAAAGTAAAAAAATAGGGTCAAAGTAAAATACATATGCACGTATGAAAGTGATTCCCTTTGAGAGGAGGGATACAAATACCAAACATTTTTGAGACTCTAGGGTAGATGCACACCCACCCCAAATGCAAGGCGCGGTACAAGTAAATATCAATACAAATAAATAAACAATAATTTATTCATCATGTACGCGATGTATAAGGAGTGATTGTGGGGAAAACCTAAAGAGAAAAGAAAAAGGAATGCAACCTAAAACATCAAATGTGATATATAAGAAAGTTAGAAAAATGAAATAGTCAACTAAATCAAGTGCTCGGACCCTCTTAGAAAAATCCCGATTAGATTCATTTTTTTGAAAGGAGGGAATGAAACCCTCGTCGTTTTTGGATTTTTAGTTGGAAAATGCTTTTTTAGTTAAAATTTGATTTTGATTTTGAAAAAGAAATGGGTCATGGGACTACAAAATCGATGATTTGGACCCAAAACAAAAGTCTAGAAAAGGGTTTTAGAAAAGTTTGGAGTTAAGCCACTTGGTATGAGTTTAGGTGTACCAAGTCACCCAAAAATTTTAATTAATGAAAATAAACTAAGAAAACCCTTTTTAGGCGACTCAGGTCTTTGAAAACTAGAGAAAAGGTTAGGGGTCACGGTTGAAAGAAGGGAAGGCAAAGATTCGATGTTACTCGTCTCTAAGGCACCCTTCTAACCTAGCCAAAGCTAGTTGCGTGATTTAGTTAAAATTTCCTAATTCTAACTTTAAAATTTATCACATTTGGATGTTATCTATATGGATGCAAAACCTAAACCTAATATTGGATCGAGAGGGGCAAAATGTCTCCTTGAGGTTTGATTGGAATTGATCACATTAGTTGTGTCATCCAAATTTGATCCCTCGAGGAGGTCACGAAAAATGCAAATGATGAGACTCGAAAAAAACGGAAAAATAGGGTTTTCAAAAGAAATGCAATTTTTATAAAATCTCAAGGGAAAAGAAATTGGATTTTTGAAAAGATCAATTTTAAGTGCAAAGAGGAACTTGAATTTTCAAAAGATGAAATTTTAAGAAAAAACGGATTTTGACTTTGAACTTGCTAAACATGAAGAAGAAACTTGATTTTTAAAGAATGATTTTGATAGAATTTAAAATAATGCACATGTATGTCCTAAAGAGGGATAATGCAACATAATGGGTGCGGGGAACTAAGTTCGTGACTTTAAATCTTCCTTTTCATAGAAGGAAATAAAAGCGTGCTAAGGCTAAAAGCCATACTAAACTCTTTTCCCTAATTCAAGGGTAATGCCCTAAAAAAAAGCTAATCTATTTTTAGCGAAAAGAAAACTAAATGAAATGTTTCGCATACGGGATGGGAGAATAGTAACATGCAAAAATGGAAAAGAAACTCTAAAAGTGAAAAGTGTGTGAAATTTGTATCTAATGCATGAACGGCATTAAGGGTCTAGCATTGGACTAGCCCTCGTCTAAAAGTTCTCACTAACATTGGATTAGTGAGAAATCGAAAGGAAAGGCCACAACTAGCGTTGGACTAGTGTGGTGACGTCGGTACATTTACACAATAAACATGTAGACATGATAATAAAGCAAGTAAACACATAAAACACATAAACACATAACACATAGGCACAATATCTAGATGCAAGACCCTAGGAAAGCAAGTAAACACATAAACATGCAAGCATGCAAAATAAGCATATAAAACCTAATTATTACATTGGGGGAACCTAAATACATTCTAAGTGGAAAAAATTCGGAATAATA
This sequence comes from Gardenia jasminoides, assembly GCA_013103745.1. NCBI lineage: Eukaryota > Viridiplantae > Streptophyta > Magnoliopsida > Gentianales > Rubiaceae > Gardenia > Gardenia jasminoides. The sequence continues at coordinate 11,555,345 of CM023101.1, forward strand.
ATCTAACTATTACGTTTTCTCGAATAAATACACTTTTGCAAAATTAAATCTGTCTATTACCACTTGGCATCCAAGGCCTCCAAATGATTTACCCAAAAATTAAATGACATAAATAAAGACTAGACATGAATAAAAGCAAAGGAAAACTTAATTTAAAACATGCAAGATCATGCAAAATCACATAAGAGCATATAATAAGGGAAAGAAGTTATCATCCCTTGATGTGATGCCTTAATTGAATCCTTAAATGAGGGGATTGGTTATCTAAGACTCAATGTCAACAAAAGGAATCAAGGTACCAATTTAAAGGAAAAATCAATCAAAAATTCAAAGAAAAGGTATCAAAATAGATTCTGCAAGCAACATGGACAAGACTAGGAAATACGAATAATAGAGTAAGATTCTGGAACAAAAGAGCAGGCAATAGCAACAAAACTGAGGAACAGAGACATTACGGGGAGTAGAAACGCTGACAGATCCGCACAACTACGTCCGCGTTACATGCAAAATGTAAAGTTCAGAGGGGAAATGCGGACTCATCTGCGTCTCTTCCCATCTTCAAAATATCAGGAAGATTGCTTCCAGTTTCTCAAACAATAACACAAACAAAATCTTCAAAGGCAAGGGGATCTATTTAAAGCATTAAACATCATCTTTCAGATCATGTCAAAACAAGCTAAAACCGAAAAAGGCCAAATCTTAAGCATCAACATCATCAAATAGACAAAAAAGGGGGAAGGGAAGAAGCAGAAGCGCGGAAGTTACGGATGGCCTAACAACCCCGTTTCTTCACATTTTCAAATATTCAAGCGAAGCTTGAGTTAAGCAATAAGAACTCCGCGTTTCTTCACATCTTCAAACATTCAAGAGGAAACTGATCGTTCTAAGCCGCATAGTAGCCCGCGTTTCTTCACATCTTCAAAACGTGAAGAACATTTTTCCAGAAATTTTTCAGAAATCACAACAAAATCAACACAGAAGCATCAAACATCTGATTTTAAACGTCAGAACAAGACTATGAGCCTTACCAAGGATTTATAAACACAACATGCTCATATAACAACCAATAATCATCATCAAATGTCATAAAACTTAAAAAAACACCTTTAAGACCTTGGTTCCACCAAAAGGTCTGATTTTTAGCAATTTTTGACCATAAAAATAATAGATAGAGTAAAGGAAGACTATCGATTAGGGCTTGAAAGAGAAAAGGAATCACCAAAATTCAAGAAATCTTCACTAAAAAAAAAAAGAAACCCTAGTTTTTATCTTTTCTCTCTTTTCTTTTTCTCTTTGATTCTCAATCATTTTTCTTTGATTCTCAATAGTTTGGAGTCGCCATTTGGTATGAGTTTAGGTGTACCAAGTCACCCAAAAATTTTAATTAATGAAAATAAAGTAAGAAAACCCTTTTTTAGACGACTCCAGGTCTTTGAAAAACTAGAGAAAAGGTTAGGGGTCACGGTTGAAAAAGGGAAGGCAAAGATGATGTTACTCGTCTCTAAGGCACCCTTCTAACCTAACCAAAGCTAGTTGCGTGATTTAGTTAAAAATTTCCTAATTCTAACTTTAAAATTTATCACATTTGCATGTTATCTATAGGGATGCAAAACCTAAACCTAATATTGGATCGAGAGTGGCAAAATGTCTCCTTTAGGTTTGATTGGAATTGATCACATTAGTTGTGTAATCCAAATTTGATCCCTCGAGAAGGTCACAAAAAATGCAAATAATGAGACTCGAAAAAAACGGAAAAATAGGGTTTTCAAAAGAAATGCAATTTTTATAAAATCTCAAGGGAAAAGAAATTGGATTTTTGAAAAGATCAATTTTAAGTGCAAAGAGGAACTTGAATTTTCAAAAGATGAAATTTTAAGAAAAAACGGATTTTGACTTTGAACTTGCTAAACATGAAGAAGAAACTTGATTTTTAAAGAATGATTTTGATAGAATTTAAAATAATTCACATGTATGTCTTAAAGAGGGATAATGCAACATAATGGGTGCGGGGAACTAAGTTCGTGACTTTAAATCTTCCTTTTCATAAAAGGAAATAAAAACGTGCTAAGGTTAAGAAGCCATACTCGCTCTTTTCCCTAATTCAAAAGGTAATGCTCTAAAAAAAGCTAATCTATTTTTAACGAAAAAGAAAACTAAATGAAATGTTTCGCATACGGGATGGGAGAATAGTAAAATGCAAAAATGGAAAAGAAACTCTAAAAGTGAAAAGTGTGTGAAATTTGTAGCTAATGCATGAACGGCATTAAGGGTCTAGCATTGCACTAGCCCTCGTCTAAAAGTTCTCACTAACATTGGATTAGTGAGAAATCGAAAAAAAGCCACAACTAGCGTTGGACTAGTGTGGTGACGTCGGTACATTTACACAATAAACATGTAGACATGATAATAAAGCAAGTAAACACATAAAACACATAAACACATAACACATAGGCACAATATCTAGATGCAAGACCCTAGGAAAGCAAGTAAACACATAAACATGCAAGCATGCAAAATAAGCATATAAAACCTAATTATTACATTGGGGGAACCTAAATACATTCTAAGGGGAAAAAATTTGGAATAATAATCTAACTATTACATTTTTTAGAATAAATACATTTTTTGCAAAATTAAATCTGTCTATTACCACTTGGCATCCAAGGCCTCCAAATGATTTACCCAAAAATTAAATGACGTAAATAAAGACTAGACATGAATAAAAGCAAAGGAAAACTTAATTTAAAACATGCAAGATCATGCAAAAACACATAAGAGCACATAATAGGGGAAAGAAGTTACCATCCCTTGATGTGATGCCTTAATTGAATCCTTAAATGAGGGAAATGGTTATCTAAGACTCAATGTCAACAAAAAGGATCAAGGTACCAATTTAAAGGAAAAATCAATCAAAAATTCAAAGAAATGTATCAAAACAGATTCTGCAAGCAACATGGACAAGACTAGGAAATACGAATAATAGAGTAAGATTCTGGAACAAAAGAGCAGGCAATAGCAACAAAACTAAGGAACAGAGACATTACGCGGAGTAGAAACGCGGACAGATCCGCGCAACTACGTCCGCGTTACATGCAAAATGTAAAGTTCAGAGGGGAAACGCGGACTCATCCGCGTCTCTTCCCATCTTCAAAACATCGAAGATTGCTTCAGTTTTGAACAATAACACAAACAAAATCTTCAGAGGCAAGGGGATCTATTTAAAGCATTAAACATCTTCATTCAGATCATGTCAAAACAAGCTAAAACAGAAAAAGGCCAAATCTTAAGCATCAACATCATCAAATAGACAAAAAATGGGAAAGGAAAGAACTGTCAGGCTAGAAACGCGGATGGGAAATGCGGACTCATCTGCGTAACAACCCCGCGTTTCTTCGCATCTTCAAATATTCAAGCAGAAACGCGGAGCGTTACGCGAACTAAGCCACGCAAGAACTTCGCGTTTCTTCACATCTTCAAACATTCAAGACAAAACGCGGATCGTTATGCGAAGTAATTCGCGCAAGTAGCCCGCGTTTCTTCACATCTTCAAAACGTGAAGAACGTTTTTCCAGAAATTCTTCAGAAATCACAACAAAATCAACACAGAAGCATCAAACGTCTAATTTTAAATGTCAGAACAAGACTATGAGCCTTACCAAGGCTTTATAAACACAACATGCTCATATAACAACCAATAATCATCATCAAATGTCATAAAACTTAAAAAAAAAACACATTTAAGATCTTGGTTCCACCAAAAGGTCTGATTTTTAGCAATTTTCGACCAGAAAAATAATAGATAGAGTAAAGGAAGACTACCTGATTCGGAGGCTTGAAAAGACGCAAAGGAATCACCAAAATTCAAGAAATCTTCACTAAAGAAACCCTAGTTTTTATCTTTTCTCTCTTTTTCTTTTCTCTTTGATTCTCAATCGTTTTTCTTTTTCTTCCTAATTTCTTTCTTCTCTCTTTCTGCTCACTCTCAGCCTCCCTCTTCTCTTTTTTCAAAAAACCCTAACATGAATGATTTATAGGCATTAAAACCTACAACCAAAGGCTTAGATACTTTGAGGGTTTTCTTGGGTTAATTTTGATCATTGGATGCGTTTTATTTGTGTCTTAAGGAATCAAGGGTGATTTGGGCATTAACTAAATCGATTACTTGATGTCAAAGACACAAAAAATACAGTTGGAAATGAGGAAGGAAAAGGCTGGAAAAAGAAACGCGCGTAATTTTTTTTTCACTTTTGATCAGTTACGGACCGATTCAGCGGATAGATCCAGCGGTCCGCTTTTACTTTTTTTTTTTTAAAGAAAAACCTACAAAAATAAGAAAATTGTGTTAGAATATTCAAAAATAAATAACTAAATATTAATAGATAAAAACATAAGAAAACAATTGAAATAGTCAAAATTTGGTGTCTACACTTACTTCTATTACACTCCAAATGTCACAAATACATCCTAAGTACAATTTACATCTACTAAATACTTGTCAAAATATACAAAAGATATCATAAGCTTAACAAAAGATTAATCACAATTAGTACTGCCACTAACCTTTCACTTTACTATCCTATTAAGGAATACAAATTTAAAGGGGTGAGTGAACGCTCAATAAGGTCAAGAAAAACATGCAGGCATACAAGATCAAATAACCAGAACTTTCAAGTAAGAACGCAAATAAGGAATTTAATTTCACAATCAAGAAAGGATACAGAAGCTCTCAGGAGCTAATCCAATGATTGATCAAGATTTCCAGTTGAGTTGACACTCCGTCAACATAACAAGAAAAAGTCCGTAGAACCACCCTTGTCAACCATCTCCTTCCACCATTTCAACCCCCCAACTGGACCTGTTTGTCATAACATGTTAAGTTGGTAATACTCGAGTATACTTAGTCGGTGAACGCATTCCAACCGATGAAAATATGTAAAGATCCATGACTTACCAATCCCTCGGCCGAAGCCCATACTGGCTCGAAGTGAAAGGTTTACCGATGAATTTTGGACATCCCAGCATGTTCATGTATTAAGTAGGATGATAAAACAACGCTCAATCATCAATCAAATACAAGTACAAGTCATTTTTCAAGTATAAACAAGTAAGATCAAGACACGTACAAGAGCATGTCATACCAATTCATAGCACAAGCATCAAATAATCAAGTAGGAGAAAGAGAGAGAATGAGGGCGATAAAGTGCACCCTCGCCTCGGTGAGTTTACAAATCACGAAACCACATAACATTTATTCAAGTATCACTTCATTCATTTAACATGAAACATGCACTTGACACTCACCAATAGTTGAGAGCAAGTGAGAACAATTCAGGAAATCAAACAAGCTTCTCAGTGTCCACGTGATCACCTGAGACATGCATAATCATAGTTATCTATGTATTCAACCCTAGGCTAACTTCAAACAATCAAAGTTTCCCCATTCCAAATCAAAAGAAATCTCATGTGGTTGGAAAATCCATTTTCCAAGTATGGAATGGTGTACAAATAATCAAAAGGTTAGATTTAAGAACCAAGAAATGTTTTGTAGGCATTTCTAAGCTTTCGTTGCTTCCTTAAAAGAATTTTCAGTTTTGCACAGTATTCTTTGAAAAATCATAACTTGAGTTCTATAAGTCCAAAAATTGCGAATCTTAAACCGTTGGAAAAAGACTCGATGGACTAAAACTTTTCAAAAGACAATTGTACAAGATTCAGATCAGAAACTAGTCGAATTTCAATTTAAAACTGCTGCTACAATAAAAACAGGGCATAACAGTCTTGATTTTCAGGTAACTTTGAAAATTCACCAAAATTCATAGAAATCGAACTAGCCCTTGAAATTTATACCACTAAAATACTTTAGTCTAGTTTCAAACGCCACAAATGGAACTCGATTTTGACTCTTGAGCAAGAAAATATAGTCATTTGAACATGAGGCATAAAGCTGTCCTGACACTGAGATTTTCCAGTTTGAAGAGCAATTTTGAGACATCATTTGAGCAACGAAATGCTACTAGAAAAACACCAAATTTTGTACAAATAAACCTCAGTATGTGAGCTACGTTTTCACCAAAATTTAGCTAAAAACTCATACGGAAAGGTAGTGATCAAAACGTCTAAAGTTGACTGAAATTTTCGAACTCAATTCTACCTAACAGCAATCCTTTTTCTTTTGCAACATTTAGCTCATCCAAAACAGCCCCATTCCATTCTATTTTCAAAACCAAGACTCTATCAACATTTCTTGGACAAATAGTGGTAAGACTCGAGCCAAACAAACCTCAAAAATAGGTCAGAAATTAGCAAAAAAAACCGGCAGCATTTCCCCTCTTCTTTCAATTTTGCTTCTTCCTTTTTTTTTCTAACTTTCTAACTTCCAAGAATTCAACACAACTCACTCCATCACATATATACTCATCACAACAACCCAACAATTAATAATTGTGGGAGTTCATAGACAGCAACATTGAACTATCAAAGTTTAGAACTACATAAATGAAATCAAAAGAGCAAGGTTGAGATGGAGAAAACTACCTCTTCCTTTTCGATTAGAAACCCTAGGTTGGATGTAATCTAGAGTAGCACCAAAACCTCTCTTTTCCTCCTCCAAAGCTCGGCTCTCTCTCTCTCTCCTTGTTGATCCTCAAGCTCCAAGGTAAGTTAGCAAGATTTGTTCAAGTTTCTTGGTGGATTTAATGGAGGATGAAATGGTGTTTTTGGAAGACAAGATGAAGGGGAACGGAAGGGGGAGAGTTCCGCCAAAGCAATGGAGGAGAGAGAGAATTTTGAGTGCTTTTTGATGAAGTGAAATGGTGAAAGGAAGAAATGACATAAAGCCTTGCTTTATGGTGTCAAAAGTCAACTTTGAATTAGTGGCCAAAAATGCTCCATTTGGAGTTTAATTCCAAGCACTCACTTCTAATCTCTCAATTAACTTTTCTTAATCTACTAATGAGCGTTCTTATTCTCCAAGATTACGTCATTCTCAGTCCAAATGTTTGTCTCAAAAAAATGTGTTTTCTCATTTTTCCACAATTGAGCGATAGAAAAATTAAATTGAAGGTTAAACAAGGTTTTTAAATTAAAATGAGGTAATGTATGGTGCATTTGTGACAGCCCCACCTCCCAAGGCAGACCAAAGGTTGTGGACCCCTTAACTCTAGGGACTCACTGGGTCCTCAATTAATTACAATTAAAACTCCATTAAACAATAATTACAATTCTAAAACTCCAAAAGTACAAAAATGCTAAAATCCACAAGTATGTCCCAGTAGTAAATACAACCCAAGTTCTCCAAAATATAAATTACAACTCAACCAAAATTACAATTGTACAAGAAATACTCAAAATTACTAATAAGGCCACTACACACATGCTTAGATCACCTCGATTCAGGTGGAAAAATAAATATTTTTAGGGTGAGCTAAAGCTCAGTGAGGTTCAGAAAACAAGTATTTTAGAATTTAACTGTTTTATCAGAGCACGAAAACATTGGAATATTCAAATCTTTGAAATCACGTGAGAAAGTACTTTTCACTAGAAATTTGCAAGACGAAAACAATTCACGAAATAATTTAATTCATCACACAAGCACTTTGACAAATAATCAAGCACACTCACAGGACACTTTTCAACTGGAGAGAACAACACTCGAGGCTTCACTCGAGATCGATTACTCACGAGGAGACTTGCTAGGATTGTCTCAACTAGGAGAACAGTGCTTAATAAACATTAAATCAGTTATAAAAGGATACAGTGCTCACTTAGAACTATTTCACTAGTCCACTTCACCTTATAACTCCTGAACAATCCCCTCAGTTCATCTAGCCATCACCTTATCCCTCCAGTAGTAATACTCGAGTATACCGTACAGTGCCCTAAGTACCAACCTACCCGACCGAGTCCGCTTCTGGCTCGAATAGGCCAATAACGGAGGGGAAAAGGCCTTGTTCAGCCAATGTGGTAAAGTACACATGGCCTCGGTCATGCAAGTAATATACAAGCAGGTGAAAAAGTAAACAGGTTGAACAGGTTATAGGCAGTCGAGGCGATAAAGTACACACTCGCCTAAAAACAAGTATTTAACACTTATAAAATCAAGTAACATCAAGTATTAATCACATAAGCATGTAATTCACATAGCATATAAGGAATACTCACATGTAATTGCAAGTTAAATGGAGGTTAATTCCACAGTAATTATTTCACTTGTGCATATTAATAAATCAATATATAAAACAAGTACATCACAAATAAGTTTATAAACAAGTGAATCAGTTTATAAGTATTTTGAAGTACGGTTTAAAATACTCACAATTAATTGAAAATATTTACATTTATAAAGAGTAGTAGCAAAATAGTACATGTGAAAATAAGTTGGAAAACAAGATTAAAGTATGTAGGAAAAAGTTCAAAGAACCCTCACAAGTCATTTTACGTGTAAATGGTCAAGCATCTTTGAAATTTAGAATTCATATAAATTGTAGTAGATCATTTGATACTCATTTAATACATCATTTAATTTTGAAAATAGTAGTAAATCATAGCATTTGTAAATAGCTTAAAACACTTTTAATTTAGTAGAAAATCATATTATTTGTAAAGAGTAATAGTCAAATATTTCATTTGAAGATTAATTGGAACCAGTTTGAAAATAAGTTAAACAAATTCAAAACAAGACGAAACAAATTAGAACCATCACCTCAATATTAGCAATTTAAGAAATTAAATTGTTTCTCACATAATCCACAATAAACCACAATATAGGATATCAATGATAAAATAGTTCAATGCCTTTAGAAATTGTTTTAATGATAAACATTTCTTTTGTAAACAATAATAAATCAAAAATAGTATAGAAGTTAAAACATTTCACAATTTATTTTCTTAAACCAACGGTAAACATTTAGTTAAAACAAGTTGGAACACTCACCAAGTTTCACACTCGTCCACATAAATCACCATTCACCATTTAATCTTCATGGCACATTCAAATCCTGGGATCAAGCAAAATAACAAGACTTTCACAAATTCCAATCCATAAGAAACGAGAAACTTTAGCTTAAAATCCTCAATTAACATATCCAATTTTAACCTCTAAACCATAGTTCCAAATCCACAAGGCCTTGGCTCAAATTAGGGGAAATGACCACAAGCATACTAGGGCATGGTTCAGGTGTCATGTGGAGTAAAAATGTTATCTTAAACCAAGAAAAGTATTTGCACCAAACCAAAATGAAGGAATGAGTATTAAAAGAGAAACATCAACTTTGGCAGCTTTGACGCCTCTCGGTATTTTGATCAAAACCAGAGCTACGCTTATCGGATTGAGTTTAATTTTACACCATTTCGAAGCTAAGACACAGCTCTACAATTTTTATGAAGCCATCAAAATTCACTTCATGCATTTTCATAGTCAAAAATGGCAATTAGAGAGACTTAAGAAAACTGTCGGGTTACGTCAGGAAAGCAGGAGCAGTTTCGGGAGAAAGTCCATAACTCAATGTAGAAATATCAAAATCGAGTGCCGTCAGTGGCGTTTAAAACTAGATTCACAGGGCTTTCAATGGTATAAAAATCAGACTCTAGTTCGTTGCCAATTGATACCATAAAATCTGACAACTTGGCTGAAACTGGAGACTGTCGGGTAAAATAGGGGAGCAGAGCAGTCAGGGGTATTTTGGACATTTCACTCAACACAGTGCTCCGATTGGGCTGAAATTTTGTGGGTAGATGGATAACTCAATTATCTACAACTTTCATGTTCAGTGTAAGAGCTAGTTTGGTCATTAACATAGAGAAATATTCTCTGCAATTTTCGGACAGCAACATTCAAGGGTTTTCCAGCAAAACAGGACACATGAACAGTCAGGGGTATTTTAGTCATTTCATGCAGCACAGAGCTCCGATTTGTCTGAAATTTTCTGGGTGGAAAGCTAACTCAAATCCCTCAACTTTCATGTTTTGTACAAAAGCTAGTTTGGCCTTTATCAAGGACGAATTTGCAGGTTAATTTGACACAAAAATGGGCAATACACCAAGGAAAAGTTTCTTCAAATTCTCACCAACACAAAGAAATCATCCTACCAAGCACAAGATTAAAGGAAGAGATGGTCTAGCAATTATCTTTCTTAGTTCCTCCTAACAAGAAGAAACAACCACGACTTCTTCAAAGCCCCTTCTTTTAACCTCCCAAGATCGACTCTCCCACAAGGCAAAATGGTCTTCAAGGTGCAAGTGAAGAGGGAAGGAAGATTGAGCAAGTTTCTTGGGTGGATTTGGGTGAAGTTTTGGTAGTTTTTGAAGATGAAATCAAAGGGGAAAAGGGGGAAGGGGTGCGGCTGGAACAAGAGAGGAAAAGAGAGGATTTTGGGTGTTTTGATAAAGTGAAACAATGTAATGAAAAGATGACACAAAGCCTTACTTTAATATGCAAAAAGTCAACTTGAATATGTGGCCAAAAATGTCACTAAACTATTGACTTCTATGTCTTTTGGTCATTGAACTTTTTTTTTTAGCCAAAAATGTCACCGAACTCCTAAAAGCATGCAATTAAAATGATTTAAATCAATTATTTATAAAAACAAATAATTAAATAATTAGGTCAAATGAAAATAAATTTTCGGGTCCTCACAGCATTTGCAATTAAAATGATTTAAATCAATTTTTTAGAGAAAATAGATAAATAATTAAATAATTAAGTCAGATAAAAATAAATTTTCGGGTCCTCACAGATATGGCTCCACTTGAGGTTTTATATATGCAAAAGTCTAGATCCCTACTGTAATGTGATGAGGTTCAAGAAACTTATCATTTTCCCAGATTTAGTCAAAAGAATCCTTAAGAAGGTCAATGTCATTCTCGAGAGACTTGAAATAGCTTAGAATCAAAGTAAAAGTTAGGCTAATTTAGAAAGGAGACCACTAGAATTCCAACCACAAGGAAAATATACTTTAAAATATCCACCACTAAAGAGGTGATGAGGTTTAGTGAGCTGAGTCCTAGATATGAAGGATTTTACGAAATACTTGAAAGTGTTGGGACTCTAGCTTACCAATTGGCTCTTCTACCTTCATTGGAAGGGTAGACAATGTCTTTCATGTCTTTCATGTCTAACAACTAAGTATGTGTCTGACCCAAGCCATGTATTCCAAGACCACCCCATTGAAATGAAGGAAAATTTGTCTGTGGAAAAAATTCCATTGAGGACAGAGCTTGCAAAAGATCAGGTTTTGAGTAGAAGAACAGCGCATTATGTCAAAATACAATGGACAAATCATATACCTTAAGAAGCAATATAGGAATTGGATGAAGACATGCGGAATAAATATCTTTACTAGTTTGAATATGATACATTAGTTTTGAGGGCGAAACTTTATTTAAGATAGATATAAAGTAATATTAGTAAAATTTTTAATTAATTTACTTATTCAATTTTTAAATAGTAAATGTAAAAGAGGTTAAATTATAGTTAACAGAAAATCCTCAGACTTAGAAGTTGATAATGGATTAAATCCATTACCCCCAAATAACGAATTTTATCAAGAATAGGTTAGAAACTAGGGTGTGGTGGTTTAGAGTGAAAAGATAGTTAATAAAAAATAACTACTATGGAAGGTTATTTTATTATACAACCAAATTTATGAACGATACTTTTGATCTTTTTCCCTTTTCCTCTTCTATCAGAAAACAATCGTTAGATAGTGTTAAAAAGAAGAAATAATTTTTGGTGATCAATCAGATGCTCAAGTAGGACAACCAACCACATATACCTAGACAGGTAATTCTTCAAAAAAAAATTAGTAATGCTCTTTTTCTTAGATTTAGTAAATTCCAAGTTTGTCATTTTATTTAATTTTTGTAGATTATTTCAGTGTGTGTTTTGACCATTGAAATTATAGGAAAGTTCATGTCTGGTGTAGGAATTTTTGTTGGGTTAATCGTGTTTAGTATTGGTGAGCTGATTAATGATAAATTCATGAAAAAATCTAAGCAAGCTTTCAAGTTTAGGACTTTCTTAGGTTAGACTACAGAGAAATCGGAGCTTCGGACCACAGTAGAAAGAACATGAAAAAGGTTGGGGGATTCTGCGAAAAAGAAAGAAAGAAAGCAGAAGCAATTCAAAGAGGACAAAGGAGAGTTTTGTGGCACTCTACCAACTTCTGCTGTCGACTTTTGCTCATGAAACTGCCTACCAAAGTTGGCCAAGTAAGGACAATCTATAGTTTCAAGTGGCTTCACGGGTGATGAAGATTATGATGACGATAAAGGTAGTGATGATGATGGTGGCTAGGGTTTGTAGATTAAGATTAGTGTTTAGGGTGTCAAAATTAATTGGTATTTTCTGATTTGGGAAGCCGAAGACCTGTCTTTTAAACGGGTTGGATTAGTTTAATTGAAATGGGTTGGGTCATTTAATTGAGATGGGTGCAGTACTTGTTGGGTTTTCTAGATGGGCTGCCTACTTAAAATATTTGGGCAGAACACGTGAGAACCAGTGCCTCCACTGATGTTAGTGAAGATTGGAACTAAATAAAAGCGGCCTTTAGAGCCTAATAACTAATGGGCCAAGTTTGTTTTTTAAACGACCTTTAAAAAAGATAACAATAACTTGGGTCGAAAAATATTTGTTGGATTTATTAAGTTTTCAAATAAATAATGTAGACTTATTTATCAGACGCAATAGCTAATATTTAAATGTTTTAGTACAGCCCTACTATTTACTTATTAAATCATAATGCCCAATTCCACTTTTAGCTAGAAAGTTCAAGTTTTATTACCATGATCTATGCTTTATGATACATTCCTAATTTTTAGTTCTTTCAATTTCTGAATTTTATTTGTTTAGGAATTAAAAAGGAATGGCAGCTTCTTGTTAGCCTTTTCTAATTAGTTTAGGTTTAGTTATTTTGTTAGTTTCCTAATTGAACTAAGGGAACTAGGTGTCGTTACTTAATTTGTGTCCAAGTAGTATTAGGGTTTGTTTTGTAAAGGCTATAAATAGCCTTCTTTTCATTCAATAAAGGGTAGACGAATTATTCCAGAAATTTGAGAGTTTTTCTCTTGGTTCTTGCGAGAACAACCCTTGAGTGCCTTAGACGTTTTCTAGGTATTCGAAAAGACTTTATCAATCAAGAACGCGTTGATTGTGGTGTCTCTACTATCAATTTTGGTCTCGAGTTGCCTTGATCAAATTGATATTTCCGCTACAAACCATGGTAAAATCGTCTAGATCACGCGGAACTTGTCGTGGTTTTAGGGGCGAGAGATCGTATCAGTTGGTATCAGAGCTAGTTGACGTATACCAGTTGATTTGTGCATCGTGGATACCTTTAACGCTCTCAAGGAAAATTCAAGCATGTCTCATGAGGAGGAAACCCCACATCAAGAGGAGAACGCACCTCCTAGTTCTACCATCCGGATTGAGGCCATGATAAGTGAGCTATCCAGGAAGATGAGCCTACAAATGGAGGAGTTACATGGACGAATGGATCAAATAGAACACTCCCAAAGTACCTCCAAGGAGAAGCGACCTAAACAACCCACTCATGAGTATGATGAATCCCATGGTGAAAATGAGGAGTTTGGTCGAGTCTCAAGGATTGCTCGGGGCAACCCTAACCAAGGAGATGACACCATCAAAGGAGTCAAGCTCAAGATTCCAGCCTTCCAAGGAAAGTCCGACCCTGAAGCCTATTTAGAGTGGGAGGGTAAAATAGAGATGGTATTCGACTGCCATTCTTACACTGAGGAGCAAAAGGTCAAACTTGCCATAGTTGAATTCACCGACTATGCCTTAGTGTGGTGGGATCAACTAAGAACAAGTCGTCGAAGGAATGGTGAACGTGCTATCTCATCATGGGCTGAGTTCAAGGGGATCATGAGGCGTCGTTTCATCCCAAGCTACTATCATAGGGGGCTACACCACCGTCTCCAAACTCTCACTCAAGGTTCTAAGAGTGTTGAGGATTTTTACAAAGAATTGGAGATGCTCCTTATGCGGCTAGATTTGCAAGAAGACCATGAAGCTACTATGGCTCGATTTTTAAATGGTCTTAAACCTGAGATTGCTGAAGTGATTGAGCTGCAACACTACCTCGACATCCATGATATGCTAGACAAGGCTATCAAGGTAGAGCGGCGGCTCAAGTGGAGGGGTACCACACGACCGTCCTCTAGTGCAACTTGGAGGTCTAATCCATTACCTAAGGAAGAGGACAAGTCGACTGCACCTATTCCATCACAAAGGCCGAGAGTTGATACACCGCAGCCTACCGTTCGAGAGCAACGTCCTAAGGGTGTGCCGCCATCATCAAGTGAGCCTTCAAGCAATCGTAGCCGGGACCGTAAGTGCTTCAAATGCCAAGGGTATGGACATATTCAATCACAATGTCCTAACCAACGCATTATGATCATTAAAAGCACTGGTGAGGTGGAATCTGAAGATGAAGCCGAGTATGAAGGGATGCCGCCATTAGTAGAAGAAAGTGGATCGGATGAAGAGATTGCCCCCATCGATGCACCAGTTGGTTGTCTAGTTGCAAGAAGAGCCTTGACCATGCGCGCCAGTGAAGAAGAGACCCAACGGGAAAACATCTTCTATACCCGTTGTGAAGTCAAGGGTAAGATTTGTAGTGTTATTATTGATGGAGGTAGTTGCACAAATGTGGCGAGTCTACTTATGGTGGAAACATTGGCTCTTCCTACACTTCGTCATCCTCAGCCTTACAAGCTTAATTGGCTATCTAATGAAGGCAATCTTAGAGTGTACAAACAAGTTCGAGTGCCTCTACGTATTGGAAATTATGAGGAGAGATCTTGTGTGGCAACTCAATGCAAGCTACTCACATTATTTTGGGACGTCCATGGCAATTTGATAGAAGTATTACACTGGATGGACGAGCCAACAAGTACACTTTCCTTCATCAAGGTAGGAAGATTACTCTAGTCCCTTTGTTACCAAGTCAAGTTCGTGAAGATGTCGCCAAATTACAAAGGGAGTATGAGGAGGCTCTTGCAAGCAAAAAGACAAAGCCAGTGGGTTCGACAAAACCTAGTCTTCTCATATGTGCATTACCTTGTCCTCATACAATAGTTGTTTCTCCTTCGTCATGGATTTCTTATTCCTTCAACCCTCGTCCCACATTCTTGCTAGTTAGGTCCACTAACTTATGCATTGATTTTCTGGTCTATTGTGCGGATGGAGAGATTGTTCGACGTTTCCTCCAAATGATCCAGCAGGCACCTATGGATGCTACACTACACTATCAAGCTGTCTCCTTGCCAACAGGCATCTTGAGGATTCCTACATTGATGCCATTGTCTGAGGAAGTAGATTCTGGTTACTTTATTCCATTAGTTGAGGCAATTCCCATGGCCACGGTTCCTCAAGCTATGTTCATCTTTCAGTTACTCAAACGGCACCTTACATGGTTGAAGTTATGGGCTGTTCGCCCATCCATTCTTCTTATCCTCCAAGGCATTGATTCGTGGACGAATCTTCTTCAAGAGGAGGGGAATGATACATTCCTAATTTTTAGTTCTTTCAATTTCTGAATTTTATTTGTTTAGGAATTAAAAAGGAATGGCAGCTTCTTGTTAGCCTTTTCTAATTAGTTTAGGTTTAGTTATTTTGTTAGTTTCCTAATTGAACTAAGGGAACTAGGTGTCGTTACTTAATTTGTGTCCAAGTAGTATTAGGGTTTGTTTTGTAAAGGCTATAAATAGCCTTCTTTTCATTCAATAAAGGGTAGACGAATTATTCCAGAAATTTGAGAGTTTTTCTCTTGGTTCTTGCGAGAACAACCCTTGAGTGCCTTAGACGTTTTCTAGGTATTCGAAAAGACTTTATCAATCAAGAACGCGTTGATTGTGGTGTCTCTACTATCAATTTTGGTCTCGAGTTGCCCTTGATCAAATTGATATTTCCGCTACCAAACCATGGTAAAAATCGTCTAGATCCTGTGAACTTGTCGTGTTACGGGTTTCGTCTGAAATAGGGCAAGAGATCGTATCACTTTAGTTAGTTAAGTGCAAAATATAATTTTATTACATTAATTCAATATTATCAAATTAACCCAATAACAACTTTTACAAATCCAAATTAATTTCTAAACCCAAGTTTAAATAAAAAGGATTCCAATTAATAGATAGGCCTAGCTTTAAGACCAAGTCTGAACCTAAATTCTGCCCAAATTCATATGGGTCAGTTTATACAAAAATAGAAAATTAGTTTGCGGATAACTATTAAAGCAATCTTTTTTTAAAAAAAAAAAAGATTGCTTTCTTAATAAAAGATTACTTTCTTAATTAGGAAACTTTCTAAGTAGGGAAAACTTTTCAAAAAAAAATGAAAGGTTTCATTCTGAGAAACTCATTCTGGGAAACTTTCCAAGCACACTTTGTAGTATGTGCAAACATGAACTTTAGGGTTGTTTAGAATATGAATAATTACTCTAAGAGTATGGAAAACGGACTAATGAAGGTATACGTGTGCTTATAGGTGTGAAGCAATTAAAAGACACATTAAGATCTTTGCACATAACCAATTTGAGATAGGTGGTACTTAACCCTCTATATTCTTGAAATGTTAAAATAAAAGTTTTCTCAAATGAAAGCTTGCTTTGTTATATATAAAATAGATGATGTTTGTTTACTTAAAGTACTGTGCTATGAAATGTAAAATGAGTGGCATGTTTTCATGGAATGAAAGAAATGCACATGATATTTGAAATGAGTTTATAATATAAAAAACTCTAAACGTTCATGAAATAGACAGTAGAAGTCATAGTCCTGATATATGTAGTCATTGTAGCCGTTGTGTCCGGTCATTAACTTATGTGATGTTATGGGGTCAAGCTTAATCTTGAAACCTTCTTATCACTCTCCTAGAATCGGTTTAATTTCTAGATTGAGTATACTATTACAAGTATCTTGTTTACGAGATAATAAGAAACGTTTTACGCTTATAAGATTTCTCAAGTATTTATTCACAAACAACATGTTACATTGCCATTCACGAGTATTACATGCATGTATTAAGTTATTGTTATATCAACGGGCACAATTTACAATAACTGTTAGCATTATAGCACTATTTGACTTGAATTCAAGAAACCAAATCAATTTAATTTCAAAAATAAATAAAAGTAATTAAATTAAACCTGTTTAGAGACGCTAAGACTTCTTTCCATTGGTCTTTCTTCCACAACTTCCAATTTCTACAATCTGTAACTAAATAGATGAAAAAGAACAAAACTTACATATCAATAGAAACTTATTAAAGTAAAAATTCCACAAAATTAAAACTTCAAATATTAGACCTGGAAAAAGAAAACCTTTTCTAAAAGGAAAAAGAGAGGCAGAGAGAGGCGGCAGCATAGACATACAGATTTAGGCCGGTAGGATGGTGGCGTGGAGTAGAGAGGGTGGTTGGCCTGAAGGGGAAACGAATCATGCAATAAACATAAAGAGATTTCTAGAAGGAATTACTATAATGGTGCATCAAGACTCGAGAATAGATGGGAGAGAGAGCGGCAAATGACACCAGGCATGATGCCAAAAGTCCACAAGGCAAGCAGTTGTCTAGCATAAGTCAGCCCTTGTGTTAAATAAATTAAAATAAAAAAAAAAAAAAAAAAGCAGTTGTCTAGTACATTTACAAGCCAACCAAACCATTGTTCATCAGAACCATTGGCGCTTTATATATATGTATGATTTGGCTACATAATAAGATTCTGTTTGATAATCTAATTCAACATTTAAATTTAATGGGTTCAAATTTTAATATATTCAGACGCGTTTGATAGTTAAAAATAAAATATCAGAATTAATTATGTGGCACTGAATTTTCTAAGCAAAACTTACTCCAAAAAATAAGTGATAAGTTATTTACTTATCACTTAATATGATATACACTCAAATGTATCAAATTTATTACTTAACATTTTAGTAATTTAATAGATTCAAATTTTAGATTTTAGTTTTCAAACTTCAATTTTTGGATTTTAGTTTTGTTAAATGCACCTTAAGTCTGTATTATGTATTAAAGAATTTATACATTTAATAACTTAACAAGATTTTTCTAACAAGTGCCTAATGAATGCTTTTAACAAGTGCCTAATAAGCATTCATTAACATACTTAAATCACAATTCACTTTTGTAAATTTTGATTTTCAACTTACATTGGTCATCGACATTGTCAAAAACTACACCATCATGTTAACTATTTTCAAGAAACTGCTTTTTAGTAAGAGCTTCAAATCTTGAACTTCTATACTGGAGTAACTTGTATCAAACATATTTATATTTACAATTTCGGTCTTAAGTGTCCACCTTTCACCTGAATCTTTGAAACAACATGCAATGAGCAAATATATCAAATTTAGCAAAATTACACTAATTATCTTCACATTTACCACCAATTTTTTTGACACTGAGACATTGTAAACTGTTTAAAATGACTAAAAATATAGCCTAAAAATTGATTGCTTTGGAGTGTTGGAAGTTAAGTTTTATCCGGTTCAAACCAATTCATTCAATTCTTACTAGATTTAGCATAAACTCGCATGCTTTTGATGTAATCATGAATTTCACACCAACTTAATTACATGAATTTACAACATAGACAACAACAATTTTTAAATTTTATTGGTTAAGATTAAATAAAGTTAATCTTGATTAAAATAAATTAAATTATGGAACTCCATTTTGTTTTGGTCTAATGAATTAGGCTAGTATTATATGGGTTGTTAAATCAAATTAAATTTGTAATTTCCATTTAAACTAAAGTGGATTAATTAATTTGTTAATCTACAATGGACTAGTTGGACCAGTTTGTTATTAAAGCCCAAGTTAAATAAATTTCTTAAGTTACAAGTCATTCAAATGCAGGAAAATTCTAAAGGGTTTTCTTGAAAACCAAAGATTCATGTTTTGGTTATAAATAAAGATCTTCCTTCAAGTCAAGACATAGACTTAAAATTCCTAAATTTTAGAAAAACTCTACCAAATTCTCTCAAGAGATTTTTCTTTCAAATCCAAGTCACACAAATCCTTCCATTAGTATTGAAGACTTGAACGTTGAAGATTCAATTATTCAAATGACATCATCAGATCAACCATTTTCACTCCCAAATTTAGGAAACACCCTCCTAATCAGAGAATAAGTCTCTATAACCCTTTGATTAAAGTCCTTTGTATAGAAGAATCAGGGATTAATTTCTTTAATTTAAGAATTTTCAGAAATTATAATTTTTTTATTTAATCAATTTGATATTTGTATAAGCATTCTTGTTTTTGTCTTAGGCAACGAAATAAACACAATTTCTGGCACCTCAATGGAACCATCTCTATCTCTCATCTTTTCTCTTTTTACAAGTACCTAATTCAAGAATACACCTACTATGGATTCCAAGAAGGTAAGTTTCACTCTTGAGGATTAAGCTTTTCCTACTTATACAAATCACTTGAGATGCAGGATCTTGGTCCTATGACAAGGAGCAAGAGAAAGGCATTAGTGCAAAAAACTAAGGAGAATGCCCCTGCTCCTCAAGAGAAAGATTGAAGTTCTCTAGCAATGATTCATGCCTGTATGGTTTAAGCGATTTAACAAATATTGTGGTGATGCCTGTGATGATGATCAACACTACAACTATTAAAGATGAAATATCTAATCTCACCAAGATTGTTGAAGAGCTTACAATTGATATGCAAGACCAAGATGCCTAGATAGCCAAGTTGATAGACATGCTAGAGTGCTTAAGCGAGAATAACTCAAACATGCCTAAGCTGTAATTTAAGATGCATGATGAGGCCAAAATGTCCTTAAAAGCCAAGGTGAAAGACATTTCAAAGTCAAACTTGATGAATGGGTTTTCAGTCTCTCCTGATGGTACATTCATGTTGACAAATATAAGGATTTCATTGAAGGCAAAATCGAGGACAAGGTTGTCATTTGAAGATGAAATTTTTCTCTACCAAACTACTTATATCCAAAGGGTATTAAGTCGATTTTATATGAGTAAAGTATATGCATTAAGTACTCCAATGGTTTCAAATCATTTGATCCTAATAATGATCCTAATAAATAGATACTTGGTCTTGAAGTCCCATAATTTAGTGCAATTGATGCATTAATGTATCTTTCTAATAATACAAGACCCTATATATCATTTGCAGTGAATTTATTAGCAAGATTTAGTTCCTCACATACAAGATGACATTGGAATGATATTAAACATATTATTTGCTATCTATAAGGAACAATTGATCTTGACTTATTTTATCCATAAAAATCTAGACTTGAATTGCTTGATTATACTGATACTAGGTATCTATCTGATCCACATAATGCAAAGTCTCAAACTAATTATCTATTTACATGTGATGGTACAACTATTTTATGGTGATCTACAAAACAATCAGTAGCAGTCACTTCTTCAAATCATGTTGAAATAATAGCAATTCATGAGGCCCATTGAGAATGTTTCTGGTTAAGATCAATGACCTACCACATCTAAAAATGTTATGGGTTATCCTCTGAGAAAGAAAATTCTCCAACTATATTGTATGAAATGCAACTTGTATAGTTCAATTGAAATGAGAATATATTAAAGGAGATAGGACAAAATATATTTCACCAAAATTTTCTTTTGCTCATGATTTGCAAAATAATGGTGAAATTGATGTGCAACAAGTCCGATCCAATGATACTTGCCAAATCTATTTACCAATGTATTATCGATTGTAACATTTGAGAAATTAGTAAAAAAATATTGAAATGCGTTGGTTAAAAGATCTCATATGATGTTTGAAATGGGGGAAAAATTAATACACGAATAATGATGTACTCTTTTTCCTTTATTAGGATTTTTTTCCACTATATTTCTTCCAAATAAGATTTTAATGAAGCATATTCTTTGTATAATGGACATCTAGAGGGAGTGTTATGAAACAAGAGAGTTTCTACAGGATGGTACTATGGTTTCTACCAATTCATTGGTATTAGAGTGACACAAAACCATACAATGTCAGATGAAGTGTCTTGTCTACCTGGGGAATGTAAAACCCACGTGTAGATACACAAAAGGTGAAATTTTACAACTGGCAACTTATTAGTCTGGGTTGGAGTGGAAGAGGTCACGTGATAGGGAAATGTTGGGAAAAAAGGTGCAACACCAAATATTTTGTGGTTACTTCGTGGGTCTTGACTCTTGAGTACCAACAAAGGCACAGAGGAGGAGAAGGAAAAGATATGATGGGCAATTTGATCTTTTGTAATGGTAGGATGTGCATTGACAGGTGGAATGATAAATTTCTTTCGTGTGGTCAAGAATTTTATTTTTACAGATTTAAAAAGAGTACAAAACTAATAAAATACTTAGACAAAAAATATTATTTGAATCACAGTTAGTGAAAAATTTAAATCATACAACTATACATTAATTACTGTAAAACAAACAAGTATGCAAGTGTTTAACAATCTAATAAATTTATACAATTGGATTGAACTCCTCCAATCTGCTTTCCCACCATAGTGAAGCCTTTTCCTTTTTCTTATTTCTTTTTCTTTTTTTGGTAGCCACACTGGAAGTTAATTAAAAAGAAGTATAAATAGCTATGCAACCTTGTTTTTTTTTTTTTTTGAATGGGCTAAATAATGTGAACCATTATGTAGTAATGTTGGTCATCTTTTATTAAATCATATGAATTCTGTAGATTTATTGTTCATTATTTTTTGAATAGTATAGGGTAAGTACAAAATCACTATTGAACCTCTTTATATGGAAAAAATGGGTGGTAGATTAAATATTGGAATGTGAGGGTAGCAAATGATTTCAAGCCTTTGGTTCCACATTAATACATATGTCTATGTTTTAGACGTCTATGAGAGAAACTGGGGGAAAACTAAAAGGAGCCCAAAACCAATACTAGTCAAAAATTTTATAATCATAAAAGATAAAAAGAAAAAAATGTCATAACACAACAGATTAATGGAAACCAGAGCATTGATATATGTTGATCGGTAACAAGTGTGAGATTGGCATGTTTGAGATAGGTTTACGAGAGTGGAGGAAAGAAAGTCCATCTCTTATCTATCGTGCTACAACTTGCCAATGTTATTAAGATGCCATTTTAGCTATTCAAAATTATGGAATTATATCAATCAATCAATCAAATTAAGGAATAATATTCAATGTGAAGTAATTTAGCTATTCAAAAACGTGCACTAGCCATTATATGGTGCGTTTGGTTGACGGAGTGAATGAGAGGAGATTACTTATTATCGAAACACTTATCCTAAGTCATTCTTATATGAATAATCTTATTATGTATTGTTTGATTAAATTTACATTGGATGGGATATGTTAGGAAATAAAATCATCATATTTTTTGTTAGAGATAGGTTAAGGTAGGATTACATAATTATGGATCAAAATACCCTTTTATCAAACTAACAATTAGAAGTATTAATCACATTTGATAAACCCAAACTTGGCCCATAAAAGTATAAATTTTGTATTTTGATTTTTGAGCTAACATTATGGGACTATACTCGAGTCGCAAATATGTTGGAGTTTTGAACTTAGTTTAGTTTTGGTCCTAACTCACAAGTTTCAATTGACATATCTAACCTTTTATGAATTAAAATTGACCAACCAAATATGGTTTTGACTATAGTAATGGTACATCAATCTAAAATTTTTAGTAATAGTAAATTAGTCCAAAACATAAATTTTTTATCTATAGGGACAAATCTAATTATTTCATTAATATGGACAAATAAATAAAAAATTTATTTCTTAATAGTATGGGCAAATCAGTCCAACACTAAGTTATTTCATTATTTTAAGCAAATTAGACCAAAATTTAATTTTTTATAAGTAGGGACAAATTTATCCAAAAATTGTTATGTCATTAATAGGGGTAAATTAGTTCAAATCTTAGATTATATTACAGCAAAAGAGTAAAGTTATATAATTTTTTAGAATAAAGTATTACTTCATTAATAAGAATAAATAAATCCAAATTGATATTATCCTACCTCTTACTCATCTCAGGATAAATTATACCACCTATCCCTTGGGATTATTTTATCTTAAATATAGGGGATTAATTTGATTAAATGGAATGTATCATCCTATACACAAAAAATAAAAAAGAAAAAAAGAAAAAAAATGAGATGACACAAGATCAGTAATCCAATTCTATGTCATCCCACGAACCAAACGGACTCATATTTGTACGACTTACACCACTATTAGTTTATTTGTTTAAATCCTTTGTCTTAAATGACATAGTTGTGTTCGTTCATTTGTTTAATTGGCTAAATCCTTTATGCTAAATAACATTGAAATAAATAAAAACTCTAAATTCAGATTTGATCGGCCGATTTTTTTATTTTTTTCTAAAATATGGACATCCCTAAATCCCTGATATTATCTGCATGACCTTTAATGACTAATTTCCATTAGTTGTGTTTATTCATTTGTTTAATTGACTAAATCCTTTGTCCTTATAAATAACATTGAAATAAATGAAAACTCCAAATTTACATTGGATCAACTGATCTTTTGATTTTTTTAAAATATGAGTGCCCCTAAATCCCTAATATTATCTGTATGACCTTTAATGACTAATTTTCATTAGTTGTGCTCGTTCGTTTGTTTAATTGGTTAAATCCTTTGTGCTATATAACATTAAAATAAATAAAAACTCCAAATTTAATTGTCAAGGTAAGCTCCAATATGTCAACTTTCATCAAAATTTGTGTAGGATTAAGACTTGCTTGCTCTTACATTTAGTAATATATGTATAATATATATGTGTTATATATGTATATATGGGAAATTCTGTAGTGCTATAATCAAAATTATAGCACATGCGTTAAGATGACAGCTGTGTACTTGCAATGTATTAGAAGGGCGATGCGTGCAGGCTCAAAATTTGAGGTTCCGGTTATTGGAAGAAAACCACCGGTTTGGGTATTTGGTAAAGTGGGACCCAAGAGGAAAAAATAAAAAGTGTATACCAAGTGAGATGGTACAAAAAAAATGGACAGCCAAATGTGCAAGAAATTAATAGGAAACGAAGAAACAAAAGAAAGTATGAGAGATCAGCAAATGAAATAAATAAAAGAGGATGTGAGGAACGAAATGGAAAAGGCAAACGGAATCGGTAAGATGTGTGCAAAAAGAGTCACAGACAAAGTAAATAAAGGACGAAGATGAGAAATAATGGGAAAGAAATGAGAAAGGATTAAAAAGATAGAAAATATCACGAAATCAAAGATTTAGAAAATCAATGTAATGAACGGGAAATAATGTAACATAATAAAGCAACTACAAGTAGGAACATGGAAGCATTGCATATGTCTAGTAGGACCAGTGATGGTTAAGGCAGGTAAGCGCAAGTAAAGATAAATGCTGAAGCATAACGTAGTAATGCACTAAAAGCTGATATTTGGCGGTTAGGGTGGAGAGGTAAATGCTGAAGCATAATGTAGTAATGCAGTGGTAGGTAGGATGGTTAGGACTATAGTGAATGTGACAGCTGGAGAACCTGGTACATGGATAAGGTGTTGATTTCATTGTGGTAGGTGTAGGAACAAACCTGAGTCATTGGCAGGTGCAAGATGGAAAATGAAGCAAACAGTGTGAAGTTTGACCTTAATGATGAGTACACATGGCATGGAGAAGAATGGGAGGCAGATGAAGAGCTGGAGGCGGAGGAAGCAAACAAAGAACGTAGCAAGCAAAGTAGCTTAGAAGGTGGGGCGTACGTGGATGGAGATGCAAAACTATGGGAGGGCGTAATGGGTATGACTTTTGGTAGCTTGGAGGATGCAGAAGAATTCTACAATGTGTATGCCAAGGCAGCTGGGTTCAACATCAGAAGGTACAATCGCGCGTTTGGAAAAAGCGATACCATTGTGTATAGATTGTGGGTATGCTCTTGCCAAGGGTATAGAAATGAAAAATACAAAAACATGGAGAACTAGATGAGAGAACACAAAGGGGAGACTAAATGTGGATGCAAAGCATGCTTTAGGGTGAAGTATGATGAAGGACAAAGCAAGTATGTTGTAACCAGATTTGTAACAGTGCACAATCACGACCTGACACTTGAGACAAGCGTTCAATTCATGAGGTCGCACAAGAAGGTGGACGAGGAAGATCTTGCATAAGCAAAGTTAGTGAAGAAATGCAGAATTAAGGTGTCGCAGATAATGAATTATTTTGCAATGTAAGCTAGTGGGTACTATAAAGTTGGGTTCATGTCTAAGGACCTATATAATAAAATGGACAAGGACATACGGAAGGTCTTGGACTTGGGTGATGCAGAAAAAGCACTTGGGTGTATGGTAGGTGTGCAAGACAAAGACAACATGTTTTTCTTCAAGTACATGGTAGACGATAAAGGGAGATTGAACACATTGTTTTGGGCAGACGGTAGGTTGAGATTGGACTACACGTGTTTTGGGGCTGTTTTAGTATTCGACAGCACATACCAGACAAATGGGTATGGTAGGGCATTGATTGTATTTGCTGGGGTGAATAACCACTACTGCAACATAGTATTTGGTTGTGCATTGATGGCGCAGGAGAATGTGGAGACTTATGAGTGGGTGCTAGAAACATTTGTCGAGACAATGGATGGAAAGAAGCCGGAAGCTGTGATGACAGATGGGGACAGAGCAATGCGAAAAGCAATAAATAAATTTATTCCAGGAGCGCGACATAGATTTGTGCATGGCATATAGATAAAAACTGTGGAACAAACGTCTGCTCAATTGAGTTCACCAGTAGATTTGTGAATTTAATGCGAAAGAAATGTACCATCGAGGAGTTTGAGTATAGATGGAGAAATTTAGTGGATGAGTATGGTATGGAGAAAAATGCATGGGTGAGCAAGATGTACAAAAAGCGAAGCATGTGGGCGGAGACATATCTAAGGGGACAATTCTTTGCTGGAATGAGGACAACTCAGAGGTATGAAAGTATGAATGCATATCTTAAAAGATACCTTAGACCGAAAATGATGTTGTATCACTTTGTGAGGACGTACGAGATAGCTGTATTGCGGTTGCGACACACATAGTGTAAAGAAGTGCACGAGACTATGGATAAAACACCCATCATGACAACAGAGATGAAGCTGATCGAGAGTAGTGCAGCTAATATATACACAAGAAACCTTTTTTACCAGGTGAAGAAGCACTTGAAAAGGAAGGGATTACTTATAGAAACAGGAAAGGAACAGTTTGAGGGAGGCTATACCTAGAGGTTCATAAAGTACCACGGTAAAGAAAGAGAGTGGGTTGTTGAACTAAACAGGATAAGTGGAGAAATGAGGTGTTCATGCATGAAATTTGAGTCGAAGGGACTACCCTACGTACACATGTTTAGGGTAATGATATGCAAGCAAATGGCAGAGATTCCTCAATTGTGTGTTTTGCATAGATGGAGGAGGCAGATAGACGAAACGATTGAATTGTATGGTGCAAGGAATGAAGGAGTCGTGCCACAAGACTTGACGAGAGCAGCCAGGTACAGCCCCCTTACCCGTGAGTGCAGGGAAATGTGCTTTTATGCATCAGCCTTGGAAGATGGCTTCCGACAGACAAGGAAGATGGTGCAAAGAGAGACATGTGCAAGGAGGCAGCAGTGCATTGATAAATGCATTGGGGAAGAGTATTCACAATTCCGTGAGAATGATAAGGCAAGAAACGATAAGAAGATTGGGGTCTTAAATCCAAATTATACTAGGGCAAAATGTGATCACTGGACTTGACAGAAGGGAAAGCACAAGAAATGTGGAGAGTGCAGATAACGATTAACGACGAAGTTTTGCATTGAAAAATAATGCAAATTACTAATATAGATTGTGTTAATTTATGTAAGTTGATTTTATGTTATCTTTTTAGGTTACGGGATGGGCACAATGCAAGGACATGTCCAAACAGGAAGATTGCAAAGGAGATGGGTGGAAGGTACGGAAGTGAAGGAACTAGAGTTGCTGACAACGATTCTCAGAAGCAGTTCATTGATTGCTCAAAAAGTGGTGGTAGGCATGAAAGTGCATCTGTGCATGTGAGCGTAGAGCGAAGCTAGTGGTGGGGAGTTGGAGGTCAAGGCAACCTGGACAATACCAACATTGGAATTGGGAAATCACAAGTAATCCACTATAGATGTGTATGAATGATGTTAATAGCGGTGTTGAAATTATAACTGATTAGTATTTTGTTGGTGATTGGGTTTTGCATGGTTGAATTTGATGAAGACATACAGTGGAGGATGGTGAGTGCGTGGACGGAGAAGCCGCGTGGGAGCCTGAGTGGTGGACAACAAATGGTCAGCAGTGGAACTTGGCTGGAATGACAAGAGCGTCTACATGTGTAGGCTGGCAGTGCAAAGTGGAATGGCACCTAGCGTATAATTAGAAGTAGATTGATTAAAGGTGGAACATGTAATGCTGTGGTTTCTTCGCAATGAATGAAATATTTTTCATCAAATATAGCAAGCGGTGGGGTTTTTAATTCATTTTGAAAACAATTGAAGGCATTGACATTGAACTAAGAATTTGCATCAATCAGGTGTTTAGCATGGACCGAAGTAGCCTCCAACCTCAGGTGGGAAGGAAGGTGTGGTGGCAACAATAAAGTATTTCTCCCGAATTATGTGGTGGGCTTAGGAGACACAAAAAAGTGTAATAACTGGGCTGCTAAGGCCAGAATGACCATGATTAGAGGCCATACACACATTTGGGTAGTTGCATATTGTGGAAACGCGACAATTACTTTTTTTATCGGTGACCATAAACAAAATAGCTTGAAATATTTGGGCCGGGTGAAAAATGTTATGCATGAGTAAATGAAGAAAGGGCCCATTAAATAAAAGTCTTTTCAACTAAGTTGTTGGGCCTGAGAAAATGTGGATGCAAGAGCACATAACGGAAGGGCCAATTAGGTGAAGGAAAATGTTGTAGACTTGAAGGAGGAACGGTGTAATGCATTCGAAATAGTATGCCTAAACCAAAAAAATGACTACGAATGGAGCGAAAGCACATCATAAATGGGATGAGCCATTTAGAAGGGGCTTTTAGAAGCACAAAAGTATACTTAGGGTGGTGCTGTGGGATTAAACCGAAAATTCACAGAAACAGTGCCTATTGAATCACATAGAATGTTCAGGACTGTGAGATTTTCCAAGCAGAACATTTTTCAAATAAACCTCTGCAGCAATAGACCAATTTTAACAGTAGAAGAATGCAATACATTGCAATACATTGAATGAACTAAGATTAATTGATAGAGATAATGACTACAGCACAGTTCTGTTGTTAACCCAAATAATGGGATTTTCCAACCAGTATAGTAGAAGCCAAAATTGAACATAGCAAAACAATGTCCACCTGATCCACCACCAACGAGTTTCTCTCACAACACCTTGCCACTTGCAGCTGAACAATTTTTCAAGCGGCTGCTCCTCCTTGGTGTAGAAGCCCGCAAATCAGGTTCGACCTGCGCTTCCTCCTCGATGACATCAACGCTCTAGGGTTCAATGCACTTATGTTTCTTTTTTTTTAGGCGGTCATGGTGTTTTTGGCCGACCATACTCTCTAACTCTTGTAGCCTCCTTTCCTGGGATAGAACATAACAGCGAGTTGTCAAAAACACGAAAGCACTAGAGTTTATTGAACAATGATGTGATTAACGGTTTGTACATATACTTCTTTTCTCACCATGTTAGTTTGGTTACTGAAAGAGCTCCACAAATGATATATCTGGGAGCATTTTTCAGTCACCATGTGGCGAAGGCCTATGTATTGATGTAGTATGTCTTCAAACCAAGCTCGAAGAACCTATTACAGAAGAAATGTTAAAATGACCTGGCTAAGTGTGTATCACAGCGGTGAAAGAAAGATTTAATAAGAATTGGTTAATGACTTAAACACAAATAAAATTGTAGTTCGACTCTGCAATAGGTAATTTATAGTTGACCCATTACCGTGTCGCCAACATCGTCAGGCAACGGCAATCCTAGTATTTCTCTAAACAAAGTCGATATGGCTCTTCAATGGCTGAGCCATCTCTCTATAGGCATGTAACAGTCCATGCGGGATAGTTAAGAGGGGTCTGTATGGACACAGCATATATGATTCACCATCATCCAACTTCCTCTTAGCCCGTTGTCGTGACAAGACAGACATGAGATCTAAACCAACCGTTAGAGGGTGCATTAATCGTCTACGCACGAACTCGTCATAGTCACGAACTTCGAGGTTGAAGGGGTGAAGCTGACATTTTGATACCGCATAAATAAGTCCCAAGCACGTGAGGAGGATATCATTTGTATGGTTCATGTCGATTGAGGGGTTGGAGGCATGCATTACTCTCCATATCTAGACATCTAGCCACCTATTCTCTCACTGAATGGTAGAACCTCTGGCCCGTGAGCAACAACCCGGCGTCGGTCGATGCGACCTGAGTTCGGTTGGAATCTGGATCATTTTCCAGGCTGACCAGTTAATCTGTTTAGGATATAATCCACGTAAGATAGTTAAAAAAAAATATGAACACTGAAATATAAATAGTATGGGTACCTAACTGTGTGGAGTGATAGTTCATCGATAGCCTCCCGAAAATGGTTTATGTGTGACACACCTTTCCTAACATTTCGGTTCTGACTCCTCCACCTCCACATTCGTGGAAAGCAGCGTGGCTCATTGGCAACAAGTCTATATGGCAGTAGTCTGAGAATTTCATATGACCATATCTATTTAGCAAAGTTGGAACAAAATCAGATCTGCCAATAAAGACTAAGCGTAGAGCATAGGGCGGATCGGCGGTTGAAAATTGCGGAGGTTGCGGTGGCATTGAGCTGAGTGCAACCGCAATTTCAAATCTGATGTGAAAGTGTACCGCAAGTGGGACGGACAACATATTTGGTATGCTTTGGGAATGAAATGCACGCGTTTTGCCAAGTCTAATGTCCTCCCAACATTAGATAGTTATTATGAGGAAATTGTTCATGAACTCTATTTCTGAGTGTTGAATTACGTGATAACCGAATATGATAACTGATTGGGAATGTAAATTTGTAATTCTGAATCGGGTATTTTGGTAATATGGTACAAAATTGGTCTAATAATTTTAATCACTGAATTCAAATATGTTATTTGCTAGGTAATGAGATTTTCAATCTCGTAATAATGTATTGCGAATTATATAATTTGTGAACTCTTAATGCTTAATAAACACAAACCTAATGATTATTCACAATTTACTATAAGGAATTTGCAATATGATTAGGCAAATACAGATATATAAGTGATTATAACACATGCATTAAAATTACTTACTTGTTGGTTCCATCATTGACAAGAGGCATTCTCCCAACTCGATCACCTTGTTCGTCACAGTCCTATCTCAATATAGTAACCATATTCTCCTGCATGTTTTGTAATTGATTGCAATAATTGACCATTGATACATATTCTCCTGCATGTTTGGTTCAGTCCCTTGAATCTTTGTTTTTAAAGCAGAAGATCCGTCACTGGATTTGATCCTGACCATTGATAATATTCAAGAACAGGCAAATCCTACTCTAATACTAGCTGATGTGAAAATGCATAGTAAAAAATTGTTTCACGAACAGGTCTCAAAGAACGAAGGAGCTGATTCAGGATCACACCCCGAGAAATTCACAAGAACCTTCAAAATTTAAAGAAACTTAAGAGAAATTGGTAAAAGTCAAAATAATTTGATACATATTCATAAAATCTAATAACAATAATGCTAGTATGTCCCTATATGTTGTATAAGAATTCTAAACCAACAAAGATAATGAAATTACATGAAAAGTAGAAAAAACAAAATGTAGCCCCGACGAACTCTTGTGGCAATTGAGGAACCACAGTTGTTGCAGGTTAAACTCTGCCAAACCTTGTCATGACAATTGTTCTAGAATTCTTCTCATGAGCCTTCTTCTTCTCATTCTTTCCATGCGTCAATTTATTCGAGAGATTCCTAGCAACTTGTTCCATCTCACATTGATGATTATACACCTCCAAGTAGGTATTAAAATTTTTGAAGATTTTTAACTGTCAAAACACTGGTAGATCTTAGCAACTACGGATCACGTGCTCCCACTGACAAACAAAAAATGCTTACACATCTTAGCTATGAATTCTTTTTCAAAAATTTATCTTTATCTCATAGATTTGTAATTGTATCACCAATAACCCAAAAATATATATTTTAGGTGTCAAGTTTATAGAAAATTCTATATTTATCCATTCTTATTTGTAGTAGTTCAATGTAGATATGTGCATAGCAGTACTTCGATAACAATTTAATAACATACACAAGTAACATACAATTAATAATATTAATTAATGACTACAAGTAAAATGTCTGGGTGTTTTTGCATGTTTTTATGTTTTATCTGTCTATTATATACATGCATATATCTTTTATTATTTGTGTCCATATTAGAAAGTTATTCTAGCTTTAGCCACTATGTCAAAATATCGATTAGACTAGTTATCACAGAGCCACCTCTTAAAGCAATAGGTGTACTCATTCTATTATTTACTATATGTCAAAGTTAAGTTAAACAAACATCATCCTCAACCACACTGACTAAGCAGAGTAAATGTTTTGTTTTGGAATTCCATCATTGATCCCCAAATTTATTAATGCATTCGGTAAATACCTAAAACATGCTGGGTGCAATAATAATATCAAATTTCACAGACACCTTGGATACTTCGTTTCAAATAAATGGGCTGCCGCATAGTTGGCTAGGCGGGCATCTCCACCACCAAAATGAAATTTCGCACGGTTAACTTGTTTAATCATTTCGGAATTTGGTCGAATTGTTATTTTTCCTCATACACCAGATCGAAATTACTTTTTTTTCCAAATTAAGGTATCCATAAAATATTGATGCTCGAACCAACTTCTGACATTGACAAATGTAAGATAAGGATGGAATTTGTGATGCTAATCAGATGCAAATTACGGATTAATTGTTGCAGTTTTATTTTGTACGTACATCAAATTTCATATTTTGTAATTTCGCATCAAGCAAACGATGAATTCCCCTGATAACTTCCCACTTTATTTTACAAGTATTGAATGTTTTTTTTTCCATTCTACTCCATACAACTACGGGTTTAAACAAACCCATACACTTAACGGATTCGGCAAATTATTAGGATTAATGATAGTCACAGAAAAACACAATGCCAAATAACATTTCGCATCTAGTACGATTGGGAAGCAGCTGAGTACGTCACTATATGGCTTATCACTATACGTAATCTACACAGCACATTGGAATGCCATTGACCATCAGGCAGTCGGGCACATACTTGACGAAATCATCGTCGCTCGAGTCACTGTAGTCGGATAACTCAGGGTCTGACTTAAGCATATCATCTTTATTTAATTGCTCAACGATGAAGTCTGCCACAACTGACTGCCTGCGAGCAGCTTGAGTTTCATGAAATCGGTGGAGTCTCCGTTCCATTTGCATGACCTCTTTCTCGAGAGTATGAAGAACGATAGCATCGCTTGAACCACATGCGGGTGCTACATCAGTAGACGCTGCTCTTGGCACATGAAGCGAATGAAACCAGCATAACACCTTCAAATCCACCCTCCTATTCTGATCTACGCCCATGGTGGTACGTTCCCTCACAATTCATGCATATCTAGAACACTACGATATGCTCCACCGATAAAAACATGTCAAAATGGACGTTTTGTTCTGAACAACATTTCGCCACTGGGAGATGAGTATGAGTCCAGAATTTGGTGGGTGAACTCTACTGTTCTACTTCTTTACCTACGCCGGGATGCTGAAGCTGCGGAACGCCTCCCACGCCTTCCATTCAAATTCCCACCACTGTTCATTGCTATTTTGATTATGAGGGGGAATGGTACCAATTGCATGTGCTCATGTAAATAATAAGAAGGGGAATGATTGGGTCCTGTAAGTGTAGATATTGTTTAAAATTCCCTTTATCTGAGGGGTTTGTGCGAGAATATGGTGTTTTGAATGCTTCAACCCATGGTACAATGACCAGTGCGATATCGCATATGTTAACATGTAGTCCTCATATGTTTTCAGATGTGCAGAGGCAGACGAATTTGTGGGGACATCGAATACCTGCCTAACTCACAAAGTGACATCCAATCTGCATTTGAGGATGTCACATCTACTTCTGGATACACATGATCTGCCTAATTTTTGGCTACATACTTACGCATATTTCACAGGGAAAGTATAGCTTTCATCGTCAACAATGCCAATGGCTTTATCATCTAGCCTAATATGGTAAGGCCAGCCTGGCATGTGCAGCTGGGCTTTTGAATGCTTCGTTCCCGTGAACGGATAGTGAATAAATTCCCTCCATAATTTATCCTTTTTATTGGGTATAAATACAAGGGGCTGTCATTTTGTATGTTGCGCATCAACCAACAGTCTTTCAACCCCAACACCGAACACAAATTGCCAACATACAGCATGTCCATCATCCCTATTCATACAACCACAATATACGATACAGCAACCCCATACACAGTGACATTCGAGCAGATGGCGGACAACCCAAACAATATGCTTAACTATACCTACCTAATTGGAAAGGCGACGCTGCAGATCACTCCACTTTGGGCTGAATGCGCACCTCCGTCCGTTTTGGTTAAGTACTATTTCAGAGCTAGGAACTTTGACAATGAAAAAGCATTCAAAGCCAATACACTATGGCCTCATTCCGTATCTCGCATGCTCCCCAAGCTAAAGTCATTCCAGGTTGGCACAATGAATTGTCATGCCATGAGGCCAACACGGTTTAAGAATTTGCACAAGTTGCTTCACGAGACCCACAACCCCAATATGTAGGTACTATTGGGTCCCAATAAGTGGGAATGAGACCGACCCCAGGTCCACAGTAGCACGTATTTGAACTCCAACCTAAAATGAAAGATACTAAGAGGAGGAAGTGAGGACGCTTACACAACTTGGTTTTTCTAGAACCGTGAATCATTGGGCGTCACATTCGGGGGTGCGAAAGCAAAAGATGACAACAATAGCATTTACATTATGATCAGGCGAAACTTCTATAAAGAATTTGTGGCTTCTGTAATTACACATGCCAAGGATAACCCACGCAATGCCCTACCAACTTTGATGCTGTAGTTGACCATCAAATACCGCCGCCGTTACATCCCATTCCCATGATGTTCATGCTTTTGGTAGCGAGCAGGTATGGGGATAGATTTCTATGTTTTCTTTTAGCGATTATGTGTTGCTATGGCCGATTATATTGCCAGCCATAATATACACATTCGTGTTGGGTAATTAGGTTAATGGGCCTTAATATAGGGATATCGCAGTAATGCCTACCCCCATATGCCTATGTCTGGTTATTAAGTGAAACCTTCTATTATCTATCAGCTTGATGATAAGTTGAATAAAAGTATAAAATATTTGAAGTCGAGAAACCTCCAAAAATTATCAAGGGCAAAAAATACATTCTTTATATCTAAAGGCTCGGCCGTCTGGCTTTCATACCTTTTTGATTGTAATGTTAAAAAAATGGATAATGGCAAATCCATAACCGATGTTACACTTAAATATTTTAATTTGTCATAATGAATGTGCAACCAATTTTGTTGATGGGGAATTTTGTTATATCAAACTTGAAGAGTTGGCGGAGATTAATTTTGTTTAATCAATTTTATGGGTTAATAATAATATTTCTTTTATTCTATCGAAAAGTGTTTGTGCAGTGGGTAGAGAGTCAAGAACTAGAGACATCCCATACAAATAGTAGCAGAGAAGCTAAATCAGTACTAGGTGTCTAACAAGTCACGGCCACTCCCACATCGTATCACCCCAGGGTTCTTAGGTTACACATGATACAAAACGACAATCACATCCGTGATAAACCGACAACCGCAGTTGCACCATATACCGTCATACAAAATTTTGCTCGGTTCCAACAAATTCTACAAATTATAGTGTCACTGGTCACTACAATTCTTCAACGACATTTTCTTGTGTCAGATTTCCCCAAGGATGGAAGCGTGCCTCGTCAAATATTCAGTGGTTAACATGATTGTGACATATATATTATCAAGTCTCTCTAATTAAGTGTTGAAACGGATCCATTACTCTTGTTTCCGCTTACTTTCCTGCGCATCAGCCCATCTACATAAGTGATTTCGACCCCACCTCCCCCGCCCAAAGATCAATGGCAACAAAACCACATCTTTTTCCTCTTTATGACACTCCCCACTCCACATCTGTCATCCTCTTACAGATTTCCATAATGCCTACCTAGAGGCGTGCAATTACATACTCAATCTCACCGAGAAAAAAACAATTACTCTTCAACAACAACAATAACCAACACAACAGATGAAGTAAGAAAAACAACAAATTCACTTACAAATACTCACCGCGTTCAACCTCCCCACTCCAACGATTTTCATACTTCACTCATCTTCAAGGGGCTGCATTCCTTCTCAACATCACCAACGATGAACAGCTTCTTCCACCTGCCGCTAAACCCAAGATCCTGTTGGGCTTATTTACCGCTCCATCAAATGCCGCAATGCGACACCTAGACAGTCATTAGGGTCACAAGTTCCGGTGACCACTAGGGCATGTTGCACTATAGGTGCGCATCGCACGGATTCATAGCATGGTGGAACCCCATCGCCAGATATGAAGACGACGAAGTAACCTCAATGCCGACCCCAGTGGCTGCACAAGACGTCATCCCCCATCTTCCTGCCATCTACAAATTGCTATGGATAGTCTTGGCTATTCAGGTTCTACAAATAATTGCTCGGCTTTACTCAGCATTCAAGAATTCCTAACCTACCGTGATTCCATCTTGTCTGTTGTATGGAACATGTCCTGCGAAATTCTTAGCTAGTACGGTTCTGCAAATGACAAAATAGCCCGGATTTTTTTTTAGGTTCTGTATACATTTTTTTTTCGGCATACTATCTATGCATATTTGCCTTAGACTACCATTGCCTTATTTTCTTCGGTGTTTTACATTGATTAAATGGTCCAAATTTTGCATAACATTTGGCCCAACTCAATATTTCGTGCACGACCCATTAGTAGTATGGACTTGCACGTCTATTCTTTCGCAAGTTGAGGATGTTTTTCTTACCAGGGTAAACTGCAGCCTCAAATGGGCTGGGCTGTACAAAAAAATTTACCAACCCTTTTAGTTTGGCCCTTCACAATACACCATATACCTCCCCCCCATCTATGTTCAACAAAACTATTTTAGACTTCTCATTTTGTACACATAAACCCTCGTGGTTAACCCCAACAAAAAATCATTCTAGCCCAATTTCCT
The DNA here is from genome assembly GCA_013103745.1 of Gardenia jasminoides. Taxonomy (NCBI): domain Eukaryota; kingdom Viridiplantae; phylum Streptophyta; class Magnoliopsida; order Gentianales; family Rubiaceae; genus Gardenia; species Gardenia jasminoides. The sequence continues at coordinate 11,591,742 of CM023101.1, forward strand.
CGGCCCATTATCTGCTCCGTGGCACCTATCACTGATGACTCTTCAGCCATTCCTCCACCCTACTCAGAACCGCACCTGCAGTTGAGTTGCTTTCTTCTTCAAATATTTCAAGGGCAATTCATTGCCTCTCAGCAAGTGAATCAAACTGCAAACAAAGGAAGACCATACAGTAATACAGAAAAACTCCAGTTTCTGTTGAATTTTTTCTACACAACACCTATTTGGGCAAGTACAACTATTAGGAAGTCGGAATCATGACAATCATAACCTGGCATAGCTCCTTCAATTTCTTGTCCACCTCGCCACAATAGTCCATGAATTTCAACACATACACTCCGCAATCAAATCTACTCACAAATTGAACTTAGTCAACCGGACGTTCTACACTCACATGCATTTTTTTATACTTATCCAATCATAGCTAAGATGCCAAATTTGTTGCAAAACAAACAAAACTAAAACTAAATGTTGCCCTATTTTCTACGGGGAAGCATTTGTTTGCTTACCCATTGTCTTGCCGGGGGCAGTCAAGGTAAAATATATATTCGAACAAGTCCAAGTTCCCCTTGTATGTCCCTACAAATCCTATCCTGAGGGCTTCGTCCAGTTTCTTGCACTGAAAGACGTAACAGAAAAATGTTACAATTCTCGTTGTATCTTTCAATTCATTCCACTTTCTAACAGACCTTAATCAACGTCTTCAACTTACCACTCTCCTTACAAGGCCTACCCTAATCTCATCCTTCACTTCATCTCCACGCATTGAGTCGAATAGAGTAACCTTATGCGCATGCGTCGACCGCAAACAAGTACCAATGGTCATCATGCCAAATTGGGCTGCATATCTATCCCATTCAACACACTATCTTTTCCATTAAAACGTCCCAATTTCATTGAATTTTCAAAAAACTTTATTCAAATTCAAATATATTACCTTCTCACACTCCGTGATCGGGCCACCAAACTTATCATCTGTTAGGTAATTACGCCACAACCGTCCCCCGGTCACCTTTCCAGCCAGAATCATAGTCTGTCAATACGTACATTATATGTATAATGCATCTACTTCTCTTCCACTCATTTAAGAAAAAAAATATGACAGTTTTTTCCCAACCTGGGCTAGGACTGGCAGGTACCATACTCTATATGGCTCACTCGGCCGTTTCCTTCTCCCTTGTGTAGTTTTCACTGTAGTATAGCAGGTTACCACCTACATATAATTAATGATTTATACACTTTGACGAGACCACTTACTCGGTAGTGGAGATTACTATACTTTGTTCGAACACTTACACAGCAGCAAAGCCAGCATCTCGGCCTCAAGGTTATCATTGCCTTTCAATACATTTGTTCCTTGCCAATCCGTACAAGAAGCTCACTGCACCGCCTCACCAAATATAACACATCTGCTATTACTATTATTATACATTCTCTTTTCTTCAATAAATACAAACATAACCACATTCACATACTACTATAGCATAATACCTTACCCTAAATCCTTCCTGCTATCCAACAGCCATGTCAACAGTCGCCTACTGCTATCATAACACTGTTTGATGTCCACCTCCTGCAGTTTCCACCCCTTTGCTTACTGCATTCTTTGGTCAACAGTAATAAATACATTCACATTTTGATTCACTTCCTTACCCTATCATCGGCATCCTTATCTCTTGCCTTTGATGTGCATTGTTGCAACTGTCCCTGCAACCAACAACATTCACGTTACATTTTCTTTTGCCATGTCTCGCATTTACTACTTTCGCTTACATTATCTACTATGCCTACCAGCCATACCTTCTCATAATCTCCATTTGTTCCCCTTTTTTTCCTTACGTTCCTTGCCTTCTAACCAGTCCTCCTTCACCCCCCCTCATTTGCAGCACAAATTTCTTTTCCCCTGCATTGTAGCCATGCATCTGCCCCCATCAATCCTAGACTCATCAGCTTTTTCCTTCACCAACCTACCAGACCTTCTCCTTGGTAGTTCTTTCATACTCTTGTTCACTGTCATGGGCAACACTTGCCTAGGTGTTTGGTTCCGACCTTTTACTATGCCAAATGTGCCTTTGAATTTCGCCACTGGTTGGTTGCGCACGCTTATATTACCAACTGGTAAGCCTAACAGACTTTTCAGCCTCATTCTACTGTCTAAAGCCACTCCTACATTCACCTCTATGACACCTTTATCATTTTCCATCATCTTCCAATCTTGTTTTACACACAATGCCGATGCTTCTTCCAGACTATTCTTCGGTTTCTATAGACTAACAAGCGTTCCATTTTGTGCATCTAGCTTTTTCTCCAACGCTACTATCCTTTCTTGCATCATTATGTTCTATTTTTGACACTCCACTACCATTGCGGACAAACCTCCCATCTTTTCTAATAACTCTGACAGTGCAGTCTTCTAGCTCTGCATCACATCATCCTCCACTTCCCTGCAATTGGGACTTTTGTCCCCCTACCAAAATAAATATAAATTACTATCACCCCATTACATTACCCGACTGCATTCGCAATTCCATCCATGTGTTTGATTATTTCTCAACTCTAGTACACATGACCCTTTCAGCAGTTCCCCTCCGCTTAATTCTTCCTTCATTGGCTCTTCCTCTTGTCCTCGAGCACTTGCCTTCGCTGTCTAGTTCGAGCCTAGAATGCTTCCATGCGTTCCCTTCCATTGTTACCACTATTTTAGATATCCTACAAGTACTTCACACATTCACCAACTATTTAAATGTAAGCAATTGCCATTACGCTTCACTGACAAAAATACTGACATTTTTTACCTGGCTTCCTCTTTCTCTGCCTTCTACACCTCCGCCTTCATTCTTTAGGTTTTCGTTGTCCACTTCCACCATCTGCCATCCTCTTCCTCAGTCACCACACCCAAGTAAGTAGCCTAGCCAACAAATTCCCGTTTAAATTAATTAATTTTTCACTGCACATTTCCCACCCTGTCAATTCCACTTTTGAATTTTTTGCATTTTATACTACACACCTCTGTGGTTGCAGTACGCTCCTTCCTCTGTCTCCCACATGCGACCTCCTCCTGCCACCTCTGTTTTTGGTGCCTCCCCTATGCTCCATCTTCACTTCTTCTTCCACTCCGGCCATGCTCTCGCATTGCCCATCACTTTCCTCGTTAGCCATTGCCTCCTCTTCAATTACTAAAAAGAGCATTTCACATTATCAGCACAAATCCCACTACACACTTCTTTCAATTAAACAGCCTATCCTGTATCCAATTGTAGTCTATTCTGGGTCACACTGTTTTTACATCAACACAATTTATGCAAACACCCTTTAATTGATCAAATTACGCTGTTGTTTCTTTCAAGCGAGGCAGGTCAGTTCCCATGGTAGCTTCATTCCATCATTTTTACGAACACCGTGGTGTACTTTATTGATCCACAACCACACTTACCACTGAATGTGTCCTACGCTACCCTCCCACAACCACTATTACATCTTCGCTCACTCGGGTTCTCTGTAGCTACCGCGCTGTACTACCCTTCTCTACATCCCTCCACTAATGAACTCCCTCAACTTCCTGTGCCAACACCAGATTCCCACACCAAATAACTCCGTCGTCGATGCCTGCTATGTCCCTTGCACATCACATAACCTATCGATTCACGCTGATTTTATCTCTCCATCCGTACTACTATTTTTCCCCACTTGCTTCGTATGCCAGCCGATGCAGCCTCTCTATGTTCCTTTTGCTTTTCCTGCATTTACATACTACCCCACTTACCTATTTTCACTGTACCTACTATCCCGGTTGCCCGTTACCCAACCCTATGTCCTGTCACATCCCAATAATTCTACATGTGCTTTATAGCACATGTGCTATAGCACCACAGAAAACCCCATGTATATATACAACACATTATATTATAAAATTTTGATAATTTTGACTGGCAATTGGTAATTGGCTAAATCCTTAACATTGGTTCACACGTACGAGAAATTTGCAATTTAGGAATATATTTAAATGTGTTATAGCCAACCAAGCATCATTTTTAATCAATATTGTAACTTCGGCTATATCAGGTCTTATCTACTACAGTTGGTGTAATTAATTCTATCTATTAATTGTCCTTATTAACTCATTCAATGACAGAAGATTGTTTTATTGAGTCCAAACAATCTTCTGGACTTGACAAATTTACGACGTTGGATTTGGAGTTTTAATTCTGTCAATCATCTGTATGTGTCCTTTCAATGTGGGACTTGCGAACTTGTTGGGACAGAAGCTCATCCTCTCTCACTTGTACGGTTTCTTTGCTATCCGGCAAAATTTTTGCCTTATGTGGTTGTTCCAAACCACTTTGACATCAGCAAATGTACTCGTGTCATCTCTAGACTTCTTCCGTACACATTACCAATAGATTGGTATAAACCAACGTACCATTTTACAAAATTTCCGTATGAAACAACTAAAACATAGGGATGTCGGCTTGTGCTCCCCAGAAGATTGATACATGAATTCTCCCACAAGATTCATTGGTATATTGATATATTTTCTTGTAGTTCATTTTTTCATTTATGGAACTATTCAATTCATGTACTTTTGAGTATTAAATTCATGTATAGATATTAAATAGAGTTCATGTACCTTAAATCTTGTATTGTCTATAAATAGAGATATTCTAACATCTCTTGTAATAAGAACTTTTGAACATTATAGAATAATCTTCTATTCTCTCTACTTCTTGTCTCTATTCTACTATTTCAATCTCTACATTTACTAGTTTATTGTATTAGTTTTACAACACAAGTAGAGTTCTGTTCTCTATGAAGTTTCCTTTCACATTAAGTACGCTTAATTTCTAAAACCCGTAGCAATAAAGTTTCTTTCTATTCTTGTTTTGGTTTTAGAAAGGCCTTACTTTAGAACTTATTCCAAATTCGATTTCTTTGATAATACAAACTTGCTTCAATCAAATTATACTAGCACTCTGATTCTATATGCATGAGTTTGTAACTTCGAAGGAAACAATTAAAATTTTGTATGGAAAGAAAAAGGTAAAAAGTTCAAGGGTGTGTCATTTTTGGTATTGCATTATGCTAAAACATTAGATTAATTCAAATTTGCAGCCTTAAACTGTACTCTGATTTCCATATTGTTCTTTAAACTCTAAGGTGCAACACTTTAGTCCCCAAACTATACTATGATTCCCATTTTAGACTCTAAACTCTACTTTATTCTCTACACTATACCACAATCCTCAATTTGGTCATTTATCTCCTCTCTTCCTTCTAAATTTGGGAATTTTTTTGCAATTTTTTAATTTTATATTTTTTTGCGTACCCATTGTACTAATCTTCCTTGAGTTTTGGGGATTCCAATGAAAATTATCCTCAAACGGGGCAGTTTTATGGTTCAGAGACTAAAGTATCACAAGTTGCAATTTAGTAATCAGAGTGAAAATTTAAGGATAGTTGTGAGGCGCAAAATGGAATTAGCCATCTTATTAGTACGCCCCAAATTTCATATGATGCAAATAGCCCCAACAATCTTAAGATCTGCATACATTATTATTAATAGATAGTTACATATTTTTGTCATTAAGTCTTGTAATGAGGGTATTGTAAGAAAGAAAACAACATTACTAATGAATTTAGTTACATATAGGAAAATGAGCAAGGATCCACATCCTTTGCCGTCACAGTACTGACTGCAGAGTACAATTGAGGATGTTAAATGGGAAGTTGTGGAATTCAATGGAGGAGATTTAATGCATGACCTAGATTTCAATGTGTCAAAAAAAAAATTGTTGTGTTTTTGCATCTGATTGTATTAGTGTCTACTTTCATTATTTTAGTATCTACATCTGTTGCTATTGTAACTACACTACACGGTGCTGTCACTAGTAGCCGCTGATTCAATGAACGAAAAGAGACGCAAGGGAATTGTAAACAATGACAGTACAGCCAGTAGTGAAGTACTTGAAACCTCATTCATGAGAACTAAGGAGTGCAATTTGTAAGGTGTCACGCAGGTTGGCATCAATTTTCAGCAAGCCTGCTTGTGAACGAGGGACGGAAGGTCACCAGCTATCTCCTTTATGATCTTGGGTAGTTTCACAGGTTCTACAACAATCTTTAACTATAAGGGTATGTAATAATAATAATAATAATAAAGAGAGTCCAATAAATTATTGGAAACAAACAGCAGAAAGTGAAAACAAATTTACAGAGAAGATGACCACCTCATAACAGGAAAAAACCAATTCAAAAGAAGACATTTCAATTTTGCAAACCTTTAATTCAAGATAATTCATGTATGATTTACGTAAGAAACAGCTGAAACTTTTATCCTGTTGAAGTGAAAAACAATGGTACACTTCTTGAGGTAAATTCAATCTACTTTTCGAGGAAGCATTAACTGCACCTATTGTCTATAATACATGTAGAATGGAGTTGTTATATCCAATATAGGTAAAAAGAATTACAATGATCACTGTTCACTCATTGTAGACCAAATGACTCCTGGAGACAGAATGCAAAATACAACTGAAATTTTTTTTAGTATCAGAGTTTCTACTCTCACCTTCCCCGCGGATTTACTAGTTGAGAGAAAACAGCACTAGTTGCCGCATCATCAGCATCATCATCAGTCCCAGAATTCAGCCCTTCAATCATACTGGTACTGTTGTCAAAATGTTCAAGAGGTGTCAAAGGAATGCCAGTAATATGGTTTGTACTATTATCTTCCGGCTCCAACAGTGCCGAAGAGGTCTCCTCAAGCTGGAGAGCATATTCTAAATTCCACAACACATCACCCATTGAAGGCCTGTCAACACCATGCTCAGCCAGGCACTTTTCTGCTGTCTCACCAAATTTCTTCAGAGAAGCTGGATTAACCTTCCCAGCAAGATTTGAATCCATTATCTGATCCAGCATGCCCTTCTTTTGCCAGGTCATTGCCCACTCTGCAATATTCACTTGCTCTCTCGGAAGAACAGGATTAAGAGCAGGCCTCGTACAGAGCACTTCCATCAGAACAACACCAAATGAATACACATCAGACTTCTCCGTGAGTTGCTGCCTCCTAAAGTATTCAGGATCTAGATATCCAAAGCTACCCTTCACAGCAGTGCTAACATGTGTCTGATCAAGAGCAGGTCCAGTTTTAGAAAGACCAAAATCAGCAACTTTTGCAACGAAGTTCTCATCCAAGAGTATGTTTGTTGTTTTCACATCACGGTGGATGATACTTTGAGCTGCACCAGTGTGGAGATAATGAAGTCCCCTAGCAGCACCAATACAAATCTCAAGGCGCTGCTTCCATGAGAGAGGTGGAAGATCTGTTCCATAAAGATGGCTTCTTAGAGGTCCATTTGCCATGTACTCATAAATCAGTATCATTTCAGACCTTTCATCACAATAACCAATGAGAGACACAAGATGGCGATGCCGAAGCTTGGATAACATTTCAATCTCAGTTCTAAACTCTGCAATACCTTGTTCAGATCTTGAATTTCCCCTTTTGACAGCCACTCTAGTTCCATCTTCTAGTGTTCCCTTGTAGACTCTTCCAAATCCACCAACACCAAGAAGCAAGCTCTCATCGAATTTGTTTGTTGCATCCATTATCTCTTGGAAACTGAAGAACCGGCCATTGGAAGAAGCAAGTGAGATGCAGCTTGCTGTTCCACTCTTTTGGGAGGTAGTAGACATTTTTGTCACAGTCAATGAGTTTCCATATAAAGGCAGAGGAAGCCAGGGGTGAGCCTGGTGAGTTGTCTTTGATCTGCGGGCTAACAAACAGCAATAGAACAATCCTATAATTGCCATTGCCGCAAAAGCTCCAACAACAGATCCAACTATGATTCCTGTCTTGTTCTTTCTGGAAGGCAAAACAAGGAGGGTTTCAACAGATGATTCCCCGTTCAAGCTTCTCGCTTCATTGCTAATCTTCATGATTTCCAAACCATTCATGATTGCATTATAGGATTCAGCACTTCTGTCTGGACCAACACTAACCGTAAGTGTACCAGAACCATTTGATGAGTTGGTGACAAAATCTCTATAGTATGGAACATCCAAGTCACCAGCTAGGCTAGACAAATCCAGACTCCCAACTGCCAAATCAGTATTTATGAATATGTTGAATACAAGTGTGTTCATAGATGTGCTCACTATATCACAAAAATGCAACCTGATAAAGTACATAAAAGTTGGATCAACTTTGAAGACCCATGTGATATTGAAGTTGTCATCGGGTACATTTGCATCTCCCATGCTCTCAGCAGTAGAGTAAACAAAATTTGGGGCTACTTCAGGTGTGACTGGAGCCTTGTACGTTATGCTTGTGGTACTAACTGACACATTCACAGCAGAGCTGTTGACATGGAGATACTTCACATCACTCTCCCAAGTTCTCCCCAGGGTGTCATTCTGAGGAGTGATCAGAGGACCACCCATATTTAGACGATAAATAGTCTCCAGTGCACGTCCAGAAAGGCCATTAAATGGGCCAGTTGGAGATACACCCTGTGCCTGGTCAGAAATCAATTTATCCGGGATAGACACAACTTCAATTGCATTAACAAAAGCAACTGAATTGTTCGAAGGAATGAAAGTGAGCATCAAGGTATCTGATGTTACCTTGACTGTATATTCCTTATATAAGTAAGAACCATTATAGCTCTTGAAACTGAAGTTGTTCAGAAGCACAAAATCTTCAGTTACAACAGTAAATGTAGCAGATGCTAAATTGTTGCCTGGGATGGGGTAAAAGTACAGGCGGATCCAATGCCTGCCTTCTTGCTCAATATCAAACTTATATGAACTACTACTGGGGAAAATTCTAGCTGAATGGTAGACTGGAAAAGGGGCACCACTAGAATTGGAGTTTGCAACAATAGAGTTCCCCTGACTTTTCACAGCAACAGAAGATCGAACTGAATCAGGAACATAAGTCTGACCAAAAAAGGTGACGTTTTGGGAAGATCCACAGGCAAGCAAGTAGCTATCAGTTGGCGTAAATGAGGCATATAATCCAAGACTCATCAATCCAAATACAACCAAAAACATCCACATTCTAACTGCCACAGTTAGCATCCTTAACACCCCTAAATCCTAGAAAAGTACCCAACCTAACCCAAATTTCCCCACAAAATTCCAAAACTCAGCAAAACATGAGCTGAGACAGCAAATTGAGACCAAAACAACAATTATCTTAAACAGCCCCAATATCCCCACTGCCACAAGCTCAATTCAAGAAACTAATGCCAAGATCTATCCAGAAATTCTTTTCCCCTACAAATATCACTAATTACCAACTAAAGAAAGGTACTTTAAACAAGAAGACGTCAGAAAAATATAATCTTGGTTCAGAAATGGACCATAGCAGAGCTAGAAGTGTTTGCAAAAGATAAAGAAGAATGAAGCTGAAAACTCGTCACTAACCTGACCTGACTAACAGAACCAAGAATAGCTTTGAAGAGTGAAATGCGGGCATGAAGCAGAAAGAAGACAGCCCAGCTAAGATTACCTCAATGCCACCATTAAAATGAAATCCCAGAGATTGGAGCCTTTTAGAGCAAATTGCAACAGCTCTTTCCAGGCTGTTGATTAGGCTGTCATTTTACACAGAGGAACGAGCAAAAGATTGGACCCACAATTAAAAGATTGGAAAAATAAAACGAGAATTGCCCAAAAAATATACCAGAATAAGAATAATAATAATCCCAGATGGCAATTTTGATACTCGGTATATGTCCAATTCTCAATTTTCGAATATTTCCGAAATCTCAATTTCCTAAGGAAAAAAGTTTACTTTTTTGATAAACATATTTTTCAATTATATTTTTACTTTACATAAGTCACATTGTTACAGTAACTTTTTTTATAAAAATTCCAAAATATAACAATCTAACGGATTTAATTTCTACATTCTGCATTCAAACGAAATTCAAGGGCGATCAACTACCCTTTAGTCGAAATGGGTAGTTTTTACTTACCTGTTGTGTAATGTAGTTGAGTTCTTACTCTGTGGACAAGTTAAATTGTATAAGCAGCATCTTTCTAACATAATAAATAAATAATAAATAATCTATGTAATAATTGCTTAGATATTTGTTATGATGGTGTTCATGTATTGATTTTATCAAATTAAATTGGAGAAGTATGTAAATATAAGAGACAATAATAATTATGAAAATGTGTATTCATATGATTGGTTGGATATAATTTAAATGTATCTGTATATGTCCAATACTACCTGTTAAAATAAATTATAAATAAGAGGACATGAAAATTCTGCAAACTGAATGACCATACCATCTATTTTTTTATATATATGGTGTAAACGCGGCTCTGTTTGGATTGCCTGTTTTTGTACCTGTTTTTGAAAAACTGTTTTTCACACCCCAAATGCTACAATAATACACCAACCAAAAACAACCCCAAAAACAACCAATCCAAACAAACATTTCAAAACAACTTATATATACAAATAAAAAATTATCTCTTCTTACCCAACCTCACCACCACCACCACCACTCCTCCCCCCCTCCCTCCACCTTCCCTCTCTCTCTTTCTCTCCCACCCTCCCCTTCCCTCCAATTAAAATTAAAATTTTTTATTTTAAAATAAACATTTATTTAGGATATTTTTGGGGCATTTTAAAATTAAAATTTATTTGAGTAATTTTGGAACAATTTAAAATTAAAATTTATTTGGAATAATTTTGGGGCATTTTAAAATTAGAAATTTATTTGGAATAATTTTTTGGGAAATTTTAAAATTAAAATTTATTTGAGTAATTTTGTGGCATTTTAAAATTAAAATTTATTTAGGTATTTTTGGGGATTTTAAAATTAAAATTTTATTTGAGTAATTTTTGAAGTATTTTAAAATTGAAAATTTATTTAGGGTGTTTTTTTAGACATTTTAAAATTAAAAATTTATTTGTACAATTTTTACATTTTAAAATTAAAATTTTATTTGAGTATTTTTGGGGCATTTTAAAATTTAAAATTTATTTGAATGATTTTTTGGGGTATTTTTTAAATTAAAAGTTTATTTGGGATATTTTTTGGGGCATTTTTAAAATTAAAATTTATTTGCAATTTTGGACATTTTAAAATTAAAATTTATTTAGCATATTTTGGGGCATTTTAAATTTAAAATTTATTTGTGGTAATTTTTGAACATTTTAAAATTAAAATTTCTTTGGGATAATTTTGGGGTATTTTTTGAAATTAAATGGCTACTATGGAGTCAAAAAAATTTATTTGGGGTAATTTATGGGGTATCTTTCATCTTATATGTAGTGTTTTGAAAACAACCCAACTCAAAAAAGTTTTGAAGACAAATAGTTTTGAAAGATAAAAGTTTTTCACATCTCAAATCTTGATCTTTTTTTGAAAACAACCCCAAAAATAACTAATCCAAACGGATTAGACTAGCAATTATCTGCATGTCCAGATGTACTACGAAAATGGTCCTTTTTTGGTCCCCCAGCCAAAATAGTTGATGATTTTTTTCTTGCAATGGTATTATTGTACATGTGTTGCTCTGCTGGGCCAATGGATCCCTGGGCCCCACTTTACGCGGCTTTGGAACTAACGGAGATTCGGCCTGTGACCTCTCTGACACGTACTAACAGTCCATTTGACGGAGCTCACAGTAAAGTTAAGTGAAAATTAAAAATAAAAAGAATACAACATTCAAACTTTATGAGAAGGGGGTAAGTTTTAAAAAATTTATAAAAAAAGCATGAATTGTTGTTTCTTAAATTCTAAAAAATTATTGCAAACAAATTTATAAATTTACACTTATGTGCACGTATTACTATGCTTACGTGCATATATATCATATGTGAGGGTCCAAAATTTTCTCCTTGATTTATGCCTTTATCTAGAAAAATTTAATGTGTGACATTTACTTTATTATTGATTGATTTATGTGTTAATTATTTTCATTATAATTCTAGTGCACACGTACACCTTAAACTATTATAGTACGAATTAGAATAAGAAATTAGTGCAGTAATAGTATAATAAAGTAGAAATATGAGGCAATAGTATGACCACTCAAAAGCTATTTGGCCATTATGTAACAAACTTTTGATATTTTTCATGAAATATTACAAGTGTCAAGATATTTTACAAATGTCAAAATTCATGGCAAATGACCAAATTACCATCCAAGTTCTTCAAGATTACCATGCAACCAAGAAGACCTAAACAAAACCAAAATTTTTCAAAAAATTTCTTGCTTCATCCAAAATTAGAGAGAGAAAGAGAAAGGGGAGAACCGAGAGCTTGAGAGACTTTCTTCCTTGCTCCAAAATTATCTAGTAGAGTGAAGAATTGAAAGAAAAATTAGGCTCCACTCTTGCAAGCTTGAACTGAGAGGGAGGAAAGGAACAACCATCAATTTCCAGTCTTGATTCCTTGAAAAAACAAGGTAAAATTTCTAGTAAAACTCCCTATCCTTTCAATACATTTGTGTAAACTTGTTCCATGTTGAATTCCAGGTGTTATTTATAAAATTATTGGAAAAAATTGAAGAATAGGAAGTTGAAATCCTCCTAGTGTAGCCAAGAGAAGAAAGCTGCATTCTTTTGTCTTATTTTGAAGTTCAGTAATGAAATTTACTAGAATTGAACTTTAGCATCTTGAATATTGTACATAGTTGCATGTCAAATTTTAGTGAAAAAATCTTGATTTTTCTTGATGAAATGTTGTTGTTCTTGTTGAATGGTTGCTGGAAATTTCTAGCCTTGAGCTGCAAGTGAATGCTTGATGTTTCACTCTTTTATTTAAAATTTTAAGCAAAATCTTGGTCTATAATCATCCTATATACCCTGTAGTACTTTGATGATGAGGTGCATATTGATTTTGAGACAAGAAAATGGAGTTTTATTGGTGAAAAGTTTCATTTTCCAAGTTGCAAAATTTTTGAAAAATTCCAGTTTTGGTGTTAAGTTAAAGACTTGATTTTTCAAAACTTTCCTTTGAAAATTTGATGGAGAAATTGTTAAGAATTTATGGTATATGTTTCATTTGAAGTTTTATATAGTGCACGGTGTATTTTTCCAAAACAAGTGACTAAATTGATGATATTTGAAGAAAACTTGAGAATATGCTTGTTAGACATTTTCCTATGTATATTTCTGGTTTTAACCTAAATTTCTTGGTTAAAAACTTGTATATTTTGACTTAAGACACCTTATAACGTGTTAAACTTAACATGCATGAAATGTTTCATTTGATTTGAGCAAGAAAAATTGGTGATTTTGGATGAAACATGAGGAAATGCTTGCTGGAAATTTTCACAGCTTAAACCTTGGCTTGAAACCGAGTTTTATAACTTGTAAGTTTTGAGTTTCACTGGTGTTTGAAACTTTATTACCTTATGTGTGTCTTACTATATGTGTATAGGATTGCGTGTTGAAATTCTTGAGTCAAAAGTGAGAAATGAATGAGATTAGTAGTAAATGTGTGTTAAGCCGTTTCAGTTCCCTATGTTTTACACCAAATAGATAGTTAAGTAATTATGGTATTTGTAATTGTCTCAGGAGTTGGCAGTGAATAAGAGCCTAACCCCGAAGTTGAAGTGTGAATTTTGCCAAAGCCAGTGAGTGCTCTAAATGCATGTTAGGACTATATACATATATACATATATATATATATATATATATATATATATATATATTCTGATTGAATGGTGCTCAATGTGAATTAAATGATTGAAATTTCTGAAAAGTATGATTCTTGAAATTTGCTACTATTTAAGCGAGTGTGTACTTTATCACACTTGATTTACTTGAATTGAATTGTTATTCTGTTTACACGTGCAATAAGATACACATCCATGATTGAAAGTCATTTGTGTATTTTACCACATTGGCTATATCATTAATAGGGCCCCAACCCCTATCGGTTAGTCGACCTATTTGAGCCGATAAGGGCTTGGTAGGGTAAGTCGTTAACCCTAAGTACTATCTAGTATACTCGAGTATTATTATCACTGTGGTGTGCTGCACCGGTGGGATGAATGTTGTACGAAGATTTGTGGCGTGAAATGGTGATCTACAGGATCTCGTTTATTGCATTGGAAGGTTGACGAAGAGTCAATGGACACTTAACTTGGCTCATAAGAGCAAACTGTATCCTTTTTATAGAATGTGTTATAGCTTTAATTATTGATGTTATTATTTTGAAAATGTGGATTTTGTTTCTCTTGCTGTAATTGCTTGTTCTTAGAATCTCACTAAGCGTAAACTCATTCCTCTAATTTGAAGTGCTATCTTGTACTTTCTCTTATTTTGAAAACAAAAGTTATACTATGAATACTAGTAAATCATAAGTACTTAAATCCTTTGGATCTGTATCTAAGTAAGATTATTTCGGATTGTTTAATCTAATGAACGCTATTTTTTTTGGAAGACAAATATGTACTGTGAGATTTAGTGGATCAATCCTTACTTTATCCCTTTTCGTTTGTATATAAGTTGATTATTTTGGGTGGATTGATAAATTAAATATTATTTTGGGAGTGACTGTAATGAATACTAATGAGAGTTAAGCAGGTGATCCGTTGAATCCTAGGGTACGCCCTAGGGTGATGTGGGGTCATCACATCATGTATGCACATTTGACTTTATGTATGTGTAAGTGTGTGTGTGTGTGTGTGTGTGTGTGTGTGTATATATGTATGTATATATATGTGTATATGTAAAAATATAGGGATACTTTCAGAAACCTCCCTTGAGATATCTAACAATCTCACCTAGCACATTTGAATTTTTAAAAATATCACTTGCCTCCTTTATTTTCAAAGTCTCGTAACATTATCAACCCAATTCAACATATAATAATAAAGAACTAGTTTTTGGAGTGTGTAGATAATTTCGTTCAAAAATTGTCCTTTTATTGTGATTTCTTAATTGTCATGACAAATCAATTTGAAATCCCTCAACATTTGAAAATATACCAGTTTATTTCTTTAATGAAGAATTATAAGTTTTTATCGAGGTTGGGAGATCCTTTAACAAAATTTATTTTTGTAATTTGGACAAATGATATTAAAAATTTAAACTTATGAATAATTTACAAAATACATAAAAATCATCCATAATACTGTATAAATAAAATATCTTTTTCTTTCTGCATCTTGAGAGGATTACAAATTAATTCTTTTAGCCATCTCAATAAGTTATAAATACAATTTTAAACACTTTTCCTTTTTTTTAATTTTCAAGCCATTGATATAGACAAAAAATGAAAATGTTAAATAATTTATACAATTTTTTAAATTCACTCAAAATAGCTTACATAAAATGAAAATTTTCTTTATTTGGTAATCTAAAAGGCACTTAAAAATACCTAAAAGGCACCTAATTAGCATATCAAAAAAAAATTGTGGACCTAGCATTAAAGTATTAAAATCATCATCAATCCCCTAAATTGCAACACTTTAATAGAAAAAATCTACCTTTTGCCAAAAAAATTGACCCCCTATCATAGTAGCAAATAATTGAATCTTAAAAAAGACAAAAAAAAAATTTCTCTTTCTAGTTTGAAAATATTTTAAATAATTTTTCTTTTTTTGTAGGTTAAAAAATTTACATTTTGTTGCAACTGCAATATGATGTTCTATCATATTTAGATCTTTATACTTTGTATTAGTTTTGAACTTTTTATTAATATGCTTTTTGCTTTGTAATAGTAAGGCAACCGAAAGGTAATGTTAGAAAGAAATTATGTTTTCTTTTTTAAAATGACTATTTTAGTAGTATATTTTGAATTGGGTTTTAAATATTACAAAATTTTGAAAATAAGGGAGCTAAGTACTATTTATAAAATCTCAAGAATATTAGGTGATATTGTCAAAAATCTCAAGGGTGGTTTCTGAAATTATCCCTTAAATATATACATTCAAATTTATACTTATATTGACCAAAATACACATCTATATTTGTTAAGGTGTATTTTCTATTCAAATAGCATGCACACCATATGAGAATGATTCAGCCATTTAGTCATATATTTTTTAGTATGTTTTATTCATAAATAGTAACTCATAACTCTTTCACAAAATTTATACCCTTCTTATGAATTTTAAATCTTTCTATTCCCATGATACAACATTTTTTCATAATGTTTATGCAAAATTTATTTTTTTCCTTTAATTAGCGACTCTAATATTGTCAATTTTATTCAATAGAAAAAGAAATCATTGTTTATATTCAGCTTTTTAAGAGATGAGTTTTGATTTCCCTAAAATTACTTCACAAGTACATAGCCATTTTTCCTGTTAATTTGACAAGTAAGAGATGGATATCTTTGAAACTAACTTTAAGTTTTTTTTAGGGCAAAACTAACGTTAAGGTTGACTTCAAAGTAATCAGTTTTGAGATTTCATTTTTTTTCTTTTCATTTTGATTACTAGATAAATTGTTGTTGATTTTTTCATAGAAAAAAGGGTTAAGAAAAAAGGATAGATCAAGTGGCTATTCTTTAACAATTATTGTCCTTTCAAGTAAACACAAACAAAAGAACAAGGTCCATTTGGATTAGTTATTTTTGGGGTTATTTTTCAAAAACACTGCTGTATTGAATTATAATCTGTAGATTTTATAATCCTTGACAACAAGAAATATTGAATTATCCAACTAACATGCATAAGATGTACTTGTGAGAATGAGGAGGGGAAAAAAGAAGGAACAACATGGTCTAAAACGACAAGCTTTTGCACTGGCATATTCTTCGAAAATTAATTGAATCTAACTAATTATCCCATGAGCAGGTGTTTCATGTACTGCAATTTGAAGTCTTCATTAATTTCACATCATTCCGGCAAGCTCAACAGCGAGTCAGAGAGACGTTAACTAGTAACAGAACCTTCACCGACCGTTTTGTGTGACGTTACGTTTTGACAAAACTCAACCTTTTTTCAATTAACGGCCGCACTTAGGCACATGGCCGCGAACCA
Source organism: Gardenia jasminoides (assembly GCA_013103745.1). Lineage (NCBI taxonomy): Eukaryota > Viridiplantae > Streptophyta > Magnoliopsida > Gentianales > Rubiaceae > Gardenia > Gardenia jasminoides. The sequence continues at coordinate 11,608,707 of CM023101.1, forward strand.
CTGATGTCCCCCATCTGCTTCCTCTTTTATAATAAAACAGTCAGTCGAAACAATATCTTGTCTGTCTAGTTATTTTCGACTACATAAATTACGATTTATTTCAGAAAATATTGATCAACCAGAACGAAAATCTGTACTGAACACAAATGTTTACAAATATTTCTAGTAGTTTAATTTCCTTACAATATTTTCTCCTCATCATATTAATTATTCATATATTTTCTTTAAGCATCATCCCTTCGTTTTGTTTATATTTTTTTTATTGTAAAAATTCTTTTCTAATAAGAGAGGGGTGAGATTTAATGTGTGGGAAGGAAAGGAAGATATGAACCCAAATCTCTAATTTCTGATATTTTAATCTTAATCATTAGACCAAGATCTTTTCAGTTCCTTCGTTCAGTTTCTAGAATGAGCCTGAACTGAAAACGAGGATGAAATCACTTCAAACCATTATGTTCACCCACATAATAATCCGATCCCACCTCATCTCATTTTATTGATGATTGATGAAATTGAAGATGTCCACATAGGAATAAATGATATCACTAACTTCGTATAAGTTTACAACAAAAAGTTTCCTTTGCACTTCTTTAGCTTTTTGTTATTTCCATGTGGAATTAGTAGGTCGGGATGTACACATTATCTCAATATAAAATTAAAATTATATTGTTATACATATAACATTTATGTAAATTTGCACATTTAAATGATTATATACACTAACCTCATACAAAAGATTAATCTTTCTGTTCATGAGAAAAACCAATTGTTTCTTGGTTTTGTTTTCCACTAAAATGGAAGTAAATCTAATTTGGCTCTATTAAAACTATGCCTTTTCAAGCCAAAAAGGATGTTAATTATTCGATACTAGAAGTCAAAAGGAGATTTATATGCCCAAATATTGGTTATGATTAACAGGAACATCACGCTAACTAGCAGCAGAAGTCGTGTAGTTTTTTCCTGCTTGCTAAGTGTATCCTTGTTAAAGCATGATTAACAATGTGAAATAGAATAAAACAGTTTTATTAGCTTCCTTTTCGAGAAAACACTGTGAATCAAATCCTATATTTCTTGCAGTATAAAGTACGTATTCAACTAACATGTTTTACCCTTTTCAAAAGTTTGTTGGCAATTAAATTACTTTTCCTCAGAAATTGGAGACCTCCAAATAATTACCTTTTAAGATTAATTCCTCTTATGCTATCGTTTTCTTTTTTGGTTTACATAGAAACTAGATTTCTGAACACACGAATTAACATTTCAAATCAAAATAGTAAAATAATTTTTCTTAAAAAAATTATTTGGAATGGAAAAGATGAAAGTTTAAGATAGTGTCAATTTCTATCAAAGGATGTTCTTTTGAATAAAAGCAAAGGGAAAAAAAATCCCTACTCATGAACTTAAAAAAAAAAGATTATGAAATTGTCTAAAAAAATGTGCTTAATTGTCATATATTGCTACAATTGCATATAAAAATTTGTCCCATATTATAAAAATTCCTTTCATTCATTATATCATATTCGAGACTTTTATATTTTTAAACTACCTATGATTCCATGAATAAAAAAAAAAAATCTAATTCCAGTTCCGTTATTGGATAACCTTTGTTTTCAAATAATTACATCTTTAGATAAAAGATAAAAAAAATTACCAAAATTAAATAATAAAACACCCAAATAAGGTCCAAAAGATATTACCAAACACATACATCACTACCATTCTCCTCATTTTCCTCTCTATTACCTCTCCTATTCTGTAACTGCATTCTCATTGCTACTCTTTCCCTTCTTTTGCCAGATTTCCCTTATCCACAATCTCATCTCATTCATTCTTCCTCAACAATACTATCCTTTTTAATTTGCTACCTTTTTCTTATTTAATAGACCTACTTTTTCCTACCTCCACAATATTTTTCTTTCCCTTTCCCTGCAAGTCGCACATCCTTCTTCCCCACTCAATAGTTTTATCTTGCAAGTCACACTTCCTTTTCCTTTTTTTCCCAGTCAACAATATCAACAATCTTATCTACCTTACAATTTTATCTACCATTCTCTCGGTAATATATATATATATATATATTTACTTTGAGCATCTTGTATCCCCATCTTTATAAGACTAATCCGGATTTGATTTGAAAAGTCTCCATAGAGTCTAACTCTTACTCGGGGGTGAATGTTTGGTTCAGAACTTTTCCAAATTGTCCCATACTACAATTTGTTCTTCTTCTACCTTTTAACCCCACATTTCTTTGTTCACTACTCATTTAAATTAGTTTTTGAATAGTTTTGGTCAAATCCAAGGTGAAAATTATGATCTATAGTAAAAATCAAAATTTAGGCTAAATTGCATAAAATTTTGTCATCTTTGGAGCTTTTTTAATTTTATTTTATAAATTACCATTTATTATTTTTTAGAATTCCTAAAGCACTTTCAATTTTGACCATTCAAATGCATCATTATTTATTTAAAATATAATTCGGTATCAATAAAATTTATTCATATTAAAACTTACCCTCAATATAAGAGTATTATATTGAAATTATTCAAAAAAAATATTATTGTGGGCATCTAATATGATTATATTAATGTCGAATATAAAAGTGAAAGAAAAAGTAAAAAAAATACCAAAAATATATACTTATAAAAAGAAGATACTACACAATCATAATGGATTCACAAAATTTAGATTGCTTTAAAAAATTACATAGTAAAAAATGTAAATATCTTATCGAGAAAGAGAGTGTTGAAAAACATATATTACATTATAGTGAAACCAGTTTCTTACTAATATAATAGATCTTATTAGAAAGAACAAAGAAGTGAAAAATATTTGGATTTGTCATGATTTCTTTTTCCCTCTAAAATCATTTGTGGTATTCAAATCATGTTGTTTCAAATCATTAATCAATTATAGTTTCCTTACTTTGATATTCAAACCATTAATACGTTCATAGTTATTTTTGATACAATTAACCAATTGCAAAGATGTTTCCTTAAATTTGTTTTATAGGTGTTAAATGGCTAAATTTATTTTTGTTAAAGTTAATAAAAGACTAAGGGAATTGGGGAAAGTTTCCTTATTATTAGGTTCTGACATTTAATTGTTCATTCTAATTTTGGTAAAACTAACCAATCTCAAACATGATTCTATTTTATTTTGGTAAAGTTGATAAAAATTGTAATTAGATTGCAAATTATAGGCTTTTTTCCCTATCTTTTTGCTATGCTATGTTTGGAAGAATCTAATTTTAGGGACTAAACTTAACTAATAACAGCATATTTTTGGTTCAATCCAAAGAGAAGATACTACTGATATTTTCAACAATTAAAATAAATCAAAAAGTTGAGAAAAAAGAATGGAGACTTGGAAGCTCACTGAGTGGTTTAAGATGAAAAATTGTTTTCAAGTACATGATATATAGATAGGCTTGGATGCATGATAATAATCAATGTAAAAGTTCACATTTCTCTTTTAACACATCTGATATACATCCCAATTTCATTCTGTAATAACATTTCTGCAAGGATACCATAAAAAATATTAATACATACAACTAAGGTCATGAACTGCCTATTTATAAACTCTCTTTTTCCACTTCTTTTCTTCTCCAACTTCTCTCTATTTTTTCTCCTCCTTTTCAATGGCACTCTCTTAGGGAGATAGACTGCATCATGGTTTTCTTCCCATGAATTTTATTTTACTTTATTTTATTTTTCTAATAAAGTGTCTTCTAAGTTTTTTTAATGAGAGTTTTCTATTTCTCCAAAAATTTATAGTGAAAATTTTCTATTCTTCTGAGGATTCCTATGGAAATTTTTGTATTTTTTTATTAGATCTGAATTTATTTCAAATCTGGTTGCTAGATCTTAAATCTATTTTGACAAATATCAGCATCATTATTGGAGTTTAAAATTGTTGATTAGTACATTTGGCAATTGTAACATGTACAAAATGGAGTTGTAGTGATTTATCTATTAGAAGCCAATTCTGAAGTTTCTTATATTTTTTAGATCTATTCATAAATTTTCAAATCTATTGTATCTGTTGCAGATCCGTAATTTCTAGTATATGTTAAACTTGCCATTGGGATAGTGATAGATAAAATTGTGTTTTATCTATCTCCAATAATTTGCTAATAAAATTCACTTTTTATGAAAAAAATAATGCTTCTAAAGAGCATTAGTGATATTTAATCTTGTTTATTATAATTTTACCTACAACCGGTTCATTTCATTTACACAATTCGGATAACTTTTATGGGAAAAGAAACCCCTCTTATTAGTGAAACAACCAGTCCAATTACTTTGGGAATTCGGTGCCAAACAAAGCAAATGCTAAAAATTTGTGCTAAATTCTGTGATAATACATGTGATCAATGGTGATAAGAAAGTGACAAGTAAGAACGATAGCGTGCAGACCAGGACAAGACGTCGAGGCTGGACGAAGGTTCAACGGAGAAACCGCCAATCACGCTATGCCCGTTAAGGCATCTAACAAATCCCGCGCGGCGTGCTCTAAATTTTTCTGCCCTGTGGCGTCTTGCTTCTATATTTGACAATTTGGGCAAATTTGACTTGAATGTACAAGAATTTTCCTGCTAGAGAGATTCTTTTTAGGGATAATTTCAGAAACCTCTCCTGAGGTTTCTCATAATATCACTTAGCTCTTCCAAAGTTTTAAAAATCTTACTTACCTCCCTTGAATTGACATTTCTTATAACATTTTAGCCCATTTGAAGAAAATGCAAGAAAGATAAAACTTTTATTTCAATACTACCCTCATATTATCCTACTTATGAAATTTACAACAACAATGAAAAATAAATTAAGGTTAAATTTTTGTAAGGTGTAAATTTCTTGATTTAAAATATTTATTTTAGTTGCATTGGAACAAAAAAAATTTACACTTTGAAAAAATTACACCATTAAAAATTTACATGTATGAAGAGATCATTTTAATTTTCAATAAAAACTACATCATGTATTAAAACATATTTTTCAAAAAATTTCTTGAGTTCCTTAATTATAACTGTTCATGAAATTTTTCAAAATGTTAATTACTCACCAAAATCCTCCAAAATGATTGACTTTGACTAGATTTAAATTATCCATATCTTTTGCTATCTTAGCATAATCTCGATGCAGAGAAATATGAACTATTATTAGATAGTAATTTTTTTCTTAATATACATTTTTTATTTAAAAATTTTTATTTTGATTTGAATTTTCGGTTAAGCAGTTATTAAGAGCAAGGATAATACTGTCAATTTGTGACCTTAAATAGGAATATTCAGTTTTGTCAAGTTGATAAGGGAGGTAAGTGAGATTTTTAAAACTTTAGAAGAGTTAAGTGATATTATAAGAAACCTCAGGGGAGGTTTATGAAATTATCCCTTCTTTTTAATAGGCACACCGAGTATAAACGAAAATCCACAATATTATGATGAATACAAATAAACTTGAATTCTGACCCGTGCATATATTTAAAATAGTAATAATAATAATTAATAAATTATTTGTAATAGTTATATAAAAAGTAAGTTAAAAGGGATAATTTCAGAAACCTCCCCTGAGGTTTTTGACAGTTTTATTTAGCACCTTCAAATTTTAAAAAATCTCACTTGCCTCCCTTACTTTTAGTTTTTTGTATAATTTATAACCTATTTTAAAATATAATATGAAACGATTTATTTTGGGAGAGTAAATGTAATCTCATTCCAAAATTATCCTTTTATTATCTTATTTTTTATTGCCTATTAATATTAATAACAAAATAAATGAAAGTTTATTTTGATTGGAAAAAATAATGTGTTTTTATATAGCAAGTGTTAATATTTGAATTTTGCAAGTTGCAAAGATAATATTTTCTTTATTGAAAAGTGTTTTGAGTTAAACATATTTTTGAATTTTCTACTTTTTGTCCAAATTGATGGCTTGAGAACTAAAAATATATAACATACTAAAAATTATATATAAATTTATTTTTATTGTTTTTAAGTCAGTGCAAAAAGGTATTATCATAATTATAAATTATTGTAAGTTATTTCTAAGAGTATTATAAATTAATAGTATTATAAATTATTCATAATTTTGAGTAATTTAACATTTCTTGTCCAATCCAATGACATAAGAACTACTAAATAATTTTTTAATATTGTTATCAACTTCTTAATGTCCATTAAGAAACTACATTCATCCATTTGCAAAAATTAAAAGTTAGGTTTAGTGTATTATACTAATTAAGAAATCACAAAAAAGGGACAAATTTGGGATGGAATTATATTCTCTCACCCAAAATAAGTTTTTTAACATTATATTTTGAAATGGGTTTCAAATGTTATAAATAGTTTAAAATAAGGAAGGCAAGTGAAATTTTTGAAAGTTTGAGGGAGGTAGGTGAAATTGTCAGAAACCTCAGGGGAGGTTTCTAAAATTATCCCAAGTTAAAAATCAAAAGATTATTATTTTGGAATCTAATTTATATTCTATTTATGTGTCTTAACTAAAACCTTAAAGTATATTAAAACACATAAGGAATGATTATAAAAATATTTAAATAAATATCAAAAGCACACCAAACATAATATTATACCTCCACCACCTCTTCAAGCCACTTCTCCCACCTCACAACTCCCCTCTTCTCACCATCTCCTCTTCCTCACCTCTCTGACCCAACCTTTCCACATTTTTGCAGCCCTTTCCCCATCCGTAGATCCTACATTTTGTTCATTTACTATATTCTCATCTAATTATCCTCCCTTTGACCTAATTTTATAATATATTTATCTCCTATTCTACTATACTTTTCAACTATTTATAATTGTAAATGATAATTTATTTACTTTGATTCACCTATCAACAAATATGAATTTGAGTGTGTAATTTAAATGAGTTCAAGAGTGCTTATATTCCAACCTTCAAATTAGAAAGTTAATATTTAAAAAAAAAGAAAAAAAACTTTCATAACTTTCAGTATAGTTTTAAAAATATAATTATGTTTATATTTTCAAAATAAAAACACTAGGTATAGTTATTTACAGTATAAATTTTGATTGAATGTTGATAACTTTTCTTTTGAAATGTTTTTAACGGACTTCATATTCATCCTCCAAATTGAAAGATATAATTTAAAATAGAAGGGAGCAAAGAACCCATAACCCTTAATTTTTAGAATATATTTAATTTCACCTCCCATAATATGAAACTATGTAAAATCAAGAATTAATCACAATACATGTAATTATTGGCATCTCGAAATGCAAATAAAAAACTGATAATGTCTTATAATACCCTCAATAATTGCCCAAAAAAACAGATTTGGTCATTTTTCTAAAAATGACATTGTAGTATTACATATTTACATTGAAGAAAATAACAAAACTATATAAAATAATCAATAATACTCAAGATTATCCTTAGTGGTTGTATTTTACACTCTTATTTAAACCTAATTAGACTGAAATTTAGATCAAATATATATCAATTGAGCAGATATAGTTTACGGGCAAATGTACTATATATTTCTCTTAAACTATATTGTTACTTAGTTTTTATTTTTGGTAGGACTGATGTTGTTGTTATTATTATTATTTATCAAAGATAAAGATTTTTAATAATAATTTCCATTTTGAAGCGCCAATAGGATTTTGTTGTTAATTTAGTGATTTCATAGCACTATTGACTTTTTAAATCCATGACCATTGATTATTATTTTTTATGCAGTTTATCCTTTTAGTTAGCATTACTGAGTTAAACAGAAAAATATTGTTATTTACTCTTTTAACTTTTAATAGGAATTATGATGTTTTATTTTAATTTACCCTCCTATAAATAAACTTTATCCAAATTTCTATATTTATGCAGCCACTTCTTACATTTGAAATTCAAAAAGCATGAATGGGTATTTGATAATTAAAATAATTCAAAATTCTATAAAAAAGAATAGGAAAGCCTTATGATTTAACCAATCTAAAATCCTGCTTTATAATACATATATGATAGATTGTATTTGAAAAACATTACAGGCAAGGTAGGAGTTATGTCGAGTTGAAGGTAGACAAATGCTCTACTTCCCCTGGAAAAAAGAAAATTCCTTTTTTTTTTTGTGCCACTTCTACGAGTCAAAACTATCCGTCTACTATGCTGATCATTATTATTTTTTTCCTCTCTTCTTTTTTGTTGCTAATTAGTTTTCTTTGTTCAAATTTTTATGCGTATGCAGGTAACAAATTTCTCTAACCAAAAATTTAGGATATTCATTCTCTAATTTACTTAATTATATTCCATTACTGCAAAACTCTACTTTCCATGAAATTTATCAAAGAAATCCAAAGATCTTAGCGGTGCTGCAGCAACTTCTTTGCAATCTGGCTGCTGGATTCGGGCCTAATATGTAAACAGTTTGGCTTAAAACATGCTTCAAGATTGTCAATGTGTTTGAACAAAATCATGTATCTATTTAATAGAAACTTATGCGGATCAAATAAGTTTTTTGATGTTGAAGTCCCAAACTTAAGGGATTTCATCTTTCTTTACTATAGAAACAAGTGATCAGAAACTATCAGGTTCCCCGACATTTAATTTTAAAAAAAAAAAAAACTATGCCCAGGTTGGAGCCAAAGTGGCTTTTAGTTATAAGGATAACAAAAAGGTACATAATGAGAAGATGTATATAATTTCTGTATGATGGCGAAGTCTTAAGCATAATGATGGCTCTGAATAACGAAATACGTGAACGGAAAATTTTTTTGTAAATATTACTTGGGCAATATCTGATCCCCAGCATGTGCATATAATGTACAATTCATGATTTGCATGTTGCCAACGAAGTTTTCTATATCTCTCTGTTTTTTTTTCCCTTTCTTTTGTGGGAAAACATGTGAAGTTAGAATGTTTTAGGGCACTTCAAAAAATTTTTGTGTAAAAAGCGTCTAATCAGAAGTTTGCTCTGCAAAATTAGAATGAGAAGACTTTTAACAGTCATCTTCTTATGTGCAACGCTGGACACTATGATTTTGTGTATGTATATGTACACATATATATCTGTATATGCACATAACAACTCTTTTTTTTTTTTTTTTTTCCGAGGCACAGATTGCCTTCCAAAGACTACGATGGACTTATTTATCGGCAATAGGAACAAAGTAGGCGTATGACGTCCAAGATTCAACCTAGTTTCCTCAGTCGTTTCATATTTAGGAGCAGTCCTTAGTTTTAGTGCATTATGGAGACGGAATAATTTGGCCATGCCGTTGATTATTGGATGCAATGAATCCAATGGATTCCTCATTGGTAGATGCAACCGTAGGTTTCGGACTTGACAAAGTGAATTAAGACTTAGCCTTTCCCCCTGAATAGTCTAACCTTGAAGAGGAAAATTGGATAATGGAGCTCGATTGTTTGGAACCCCTCCTCTTGACTTCATTGTTCACCATACAGTCAAGTTGCTGATAGAGAGGTTCGAAGGACTCTTCTAAAATCTGTTTAAATCTTTTCCTCATAGCCTTCCTGTGAAGTTTAAAGTCAATTGCTTGAGATTCACATCCATTTGACATGGTGGTAGTACCTGCAAAAGTTAGTGAAACCAAAGAAAATAAACTCACTTCACTCTCTCACAAGTTTCCACTCAACGCTCATGTATGTTGCTCAAGTGTTTCACTCTAATGTATATCACTCAAAGAATCTCACAAGATAATTCTCAAGGCTACGTTATGCTTCCGTTGAATAAATTAGAATGATTCACAAAGTGTAATCAGCTTTACCAATGCAAACTTTCACCCAAAATTGCAACAAGAAGTTCTCAATGCAAGACTCAATAGAAGATGAGATTTTGACACTCAAAAAGAGATGAAATCAGACCTGATTTTTGTTATTTTTATAGGAAAAATCTAGACAAATTAAGACCTGGAAATTTGATGAAGAATTCAAACTACTGAAATGTCTCTTTTTTGGCCATCCTATTTTTCATTGCTTCTTGATTGCATTTTATTTTGTCAATCCAATCTTTGCATTGTATCTTCCTTGGAATCAACTTCAGATCATCAAGAATCTTTGAAATATCCTTTCACTTCACTCTTATTATGTTCATACTTTTGACAACTTCTTTGTTGAACCTTTTGGGTCATTCTCCATGAGCTGCAAGATAGAGTTTATTTCATCTAATAAATCATTTGACTGAAACCATTAATGCTTCACATCATTATTTGTTATTTATCAAAACAAGAGTTCATCTAAACCATGGGTCTTCAATGACCTATATAGGGTCAGTAATTGTGTCGTATATAAACACCAAACATTGTACCCATTGGTATGCATCACAGGTCAATCCACCACTTGGTGCATAGCACATATTATCAAAAGGTTCCTGGACTGATAATGGCGCAATAATTCCTTTCATAACAAAGGCTATGTCGATCATATGAATACGAACTACCACAAAACATGAGCGAGAAGTGCAGTATTAGAAACATATAGATACAAGTTTTATGGGAATAACATAGTAATTTATAAATGCAAGGGTAAGGATAATCCAAGGAAATTCCTTAGTTAATAACTTCACTTGCACATCATAATGCCTCGAATTAAATTGGGTAGGGAAATCAAATCCACAATACCTAAACCTCCTAATATATGCAAGGGAATAATCCCAGAGAGTCCTAAGTCAGGTGGAGGAGTTTCGAGGTGTCTCAGGAATAAAATAAAATTAAATAAATAATGGTATAACAATGATTGCTTTTTTTTTTTTTTTAAAAAAAATGAGTCACTTGGCACTAATATCTCAACATGCTCAAGCTACAGGTGTGTGCATCTATCCAACAGATTAGGCAATTTCTTGAGGAAAAAAATATGCAATGGTACTGAAATATTATTATAAAATTAATATTAATAAGTAATTTTACATTACCTTTTGTACTAAAGCAATTGTTTTAGATTTAGAGTTTCTATAAAATCATAAAAAGATTTAAAAATCTTTAGTTTTTATGAAAATAACATATTTTGCAGTCAGTCTAACCTTTTTTTTTAGTTTCAAGAATCCCCAAACTGAATATAGGGGTGCCAGCCCCTTATTTTATTAAATAAAATAAATTACAAAAAAACTAGAGGGGGCCATGCCTGATCTCTAGAAACATGCAAAATTAATAATAATATACTAAGGAACTATTTTTTGATATCGTACATGAGGATATTCTTTGCTGTCTAAGTGAATACTTGATCTAACCACTTTAGGTTACTGATGAAAAGACAAACAAACAACATCCTCAAGCAAATCTAGTGAAGCCAGTGTATATGTCTACCACCATGTTAGCTTTCCTGGAAGACATGAGAATTAGAAAAAGACGTATCCTTAGCAAGCAGCGGATCCTCCTCAACGTGTTACAAATAGGTCATTTACCAAGTGCATTTGAACCAATCATGAGAACTAACACTGTCGAATCCACTTCCACTATAATCCCTGTATAACCCTGCGAAGCACATAACTGAAGACCAGCCAACAATGATAAACCCGCTGCCTATTAAAGTATCATAATCTAAACTTCTTATGAAAAGCCAACACAAATCTTCCTTCATAATCCCTCAACACACCCCCACCTCTGGCTCTACCACTAACAATGCTCGCATCCACATTCAATTTATAAAGTTGCATTAGAGGCCTCTTCCAAGAAATCACCAGAACCCTAACTCGATGAGCAGTATGTGAAACAAATCTTGCAAGCTCACAATCCAAATGCCCATTAAAATGGATTTTCTTAAATACTTTAGCATGTGCAAGTGAATAAAAAAATTTCTCCTCCTCAAAAATCACCTACTGAGCCTTCAAATCCAATATTCAAGCTTTGTCTTATTTCTCCCCTTCCGGATGAGCCAACACACAATGGCTAGGATTGCACACCATATGTTATTGACAAAAATATGGGACAAGGAAGTGCATCGTGTATGTCAAATAGAAACTAAATTATCCTTGGGAAAATATAACCATTTGAACATCTATGAAAAATGATTCCAAACTTGCAAAGCAACTGGACCATGAATAAAGAGATGTTGGAGAGATTCTACCTCTTGTCCGCAACACAAACAAGAAGAAGCTAAAGGTAAACCTTTTGCTTAAATAATGGTATCCAAAGGCAAGAAGCCCTGTAAGAGATGCCAAGAAAAAAATGACACCTTCAATGGCACTATATTACTCCAAGCAACCTTGTCCAAGTTAGAGTCTCCTCTAGCCTATCTAGTCATCTGCCAAGATGAAGATAACGTGAACAAGCCTGTAGAAGAAGGATGCCATATCATCTCATCCTTGGACGTCGGATCAAAATGAACTTCCAAGGCTCGTTGCACCAAATTATCTGGCAACCATTGTCTTAACTTATTCACATTCCAACCCCTCTGATCATAACAGTCTGCCACCATAAGTGAGGCATATCTCCTCCTTGGATGTGTTGGATAAGAGGCTCTTCTCCATACCACATTTCCAACCAAAAATCCACTAAACCTTCACCTAAACACAAACAAATATTTGACTCTACAACCCGTCGAATTAATACTAGTCTACACAAAGTACTCGGCGGCCTATATGTTTTAGCCAACATAGGGTGATATCCAACAATATATTTTTCAAATATGAACTCTACTTAGATAGAATCACTCTCTAAGCTGCCACCATAACTTAAAGGAAATGGCTTGAACCATATCTCTCAAGGAATGAACACCTGAACCACCCTCTTCAGCTAGAAAACATATTTTCTCCCAAGCAACCCATTGAATTCTATGAGAGTCTGTGGGCGGTCCCATAAAAAAGAATTAAAAATGCCCCCAAAGAAACAAGGACAGCCTTATGTGGTTCAAGAGCTTGTAAAAGATGCAAAGGCATAGAATTTGAAATGTGCTTTAACAAAATGATCTTGCCGCCCATTGAGTGCACCGTAGTACTCCAATGAAAAACTCTAGCGTGCACCTTGGCCAAAATATTATCAAATAGCACACAAGTTGATGTTGACCATGTACGTCAGAAACCATATTAGATTGGACTTTGGAGATCACAGAAGGACATCTAAAATTCTGACCAGAATAAAGTTGATATTGATCAAAGAAGTCCTTTAAACCCTCCAAATTTTCATGGGACAGTCGAATAAATAGTATAATGTCATTCACAAAAACCAGACAAGGAATCTTGCTTCCCTTGACACATAGAATCTAGTCCTATTATTTTGAAGAAAAAAAAAAATTATGTAAGCCTCTACCAAAACTCCATTGCTAGTAAAAATAATGCTAGGGAAATAGGATCCCCCTGCTGAACATCTCTAGAAGATTAAAAGAAATCCCACTAGCTTCCTATTCACTAGGATCGAAAGCCAGTTGCTGGACACCAATCTAACAACTAAATCTACTACCCATCCCTAGAAGCCAAAGGCCCACAATATAAATAATAAAAAAGACTATTCTACTCTATCATAGGCCTTCTCCATATCCAATTTTATTGGATATTATTTTGAATTCAAGCACGATAAGTTACAAATTTCTTCAATGAATTTTTAGTTACAAATTTTACCATTCAAGAGTGAAACTTATCTCTTTTAAATGAGTTTTATATAACCTATGTCTTGAATGGTGTAACCTATATCTTGAATTGTGTAACTTATGTAAGCTATGAGATTTATGAATTTATTTAGTAAATTTTACCATTATACATTGAATCTAGACCTTCTCAATTTGAAACTGAAAATATGAGGTGTTTATTCTTCTTAATGCTGGCATTTTAATGCACCTATTTCTTCAACCTATAAATAGAGGTTTCTCTAACCAAGTTTTATATACACTTGCTATACCAAAAAATGATCTTCTAGTCCTCTCCCTCTTGCTAGTATATTGAGCATTAGTTAGGTGTTGAGAAATTTTTTAACTTCTCTAAATTGTGTAGATTTAGTAGAAGTAATAACAAAGGCTAGGCTATTGTATCCTAGAGGCAACGTGCCACTAACTTTCTACACCGAGCATAATCCCAGAAGGAGTGCTAATCGTCTTAAGAGAGTGATCTAGTCCACGCCTCACCTAGCCAAATGACTCTACATGCTATTTTTCTAGTCTTTATCTTATAGGTTGCTCGTGTAGTTGGAGGTCTCAAGGAACAGCAATTTAAGATGATTCGAGTACCATGGAGATGACAAGCAATGTTGCTAACTCTAGTACTATCAGATCTAGTGATCTCAGCAAGACATTTCATTTTAGTGGCCAACACTTCAAAAGGTGGGCCAAGAAAGTGATGTTCTACTTGAATTTGGTGAAGGTTGCATAGGCTCTAACTAGAAAGAATCCAAAGAAGATGGATACTAGTTCAATGACAGATGAAGAAAGGGAAAATCATACCAAACAACTTCAAAAATGGGAAAATAATGAAGAAGATTGCAGAAATTATATCCTTAATTATTTATCTGACGAACTTTATGATTTTTATTCTTCATCCTATTCATTAGCAAGAAAGATTTGGAGAATCTTGCAACAGAAATATGACACTAAAGAGGCTGGTATGATAAAAATATGCTTATGGTCATTATTTCAAATTTCAAATGGTAGAGAACAAGCTAGTGCTCAAGCAAGTTCATGACTTGCAAATGATTGTTCACGAAATTGAGTATGAAGGAATCAAAATAGATCAACAGATGCAAGTTGCAGCCATCATTGACAAACTTCTATCATGGAGAGAATTTAGAAAGGGTTACTGTTAGGAACTGGGGCATCAGGCACAGCAGAAATAAAAAAATTTTAGCCCCAGATTCCCACCAGGAATCACCCTGGTTCTACGTATGACCTCATGAAAGGGGTCTAGAGAATTACCTTAATCCGTAGATGACGCCTCTGACTCGTTTGAGAAGACTGAAAAATCCCCGAACAGCAGTCCAGATATCCTGCCTCTACTGTAATCCAAGCGAGAGTGCTTCTGGATTACTCCTGATCGTCTCAACGATCTCTGTGTGTGTGTGAGTCAAGAACAGGTGCTAGCCTTTTCTTCTTCACTCAAGCTCTCAGACTATCTGAAGCTTTCTCTACGTAAGTTTTCTCTCTAGAGAAACTTCTCTCTCTGTATTATGTAACTGACTATCAGAAATGTCTCACCTTTTCCTATTGTAGTATCTGATACTTATTGATAGGAGAGAGAGAGAGGGATGAGAAGAGAAACAGAAGGATAGAGTCTGGTGGTTTGATTCAAAATCAAACCACCGTAACATCTGATGAGACTCTATCGTTTCTGTTATCTGACAGATAAAGGATAACACTTTTATCTTATCTGTCAGATGACCCCAAGATTTATTTATCTTTATAATTAAACCCTAGAAGTATTTATTTCCAAGTCCCTACTTGGACACACAATTTAATCCAGAACTAAATCTCTATGCGTGTGATCCAATAGGTCCCAAATACACTGGTAATAATTATGAATTATAATTCTTAAAAGAATTAGATAAAATAAACACTTTTATTTTATCATTAATTACAATAATTAATTATCATAATTATAAATTGTGAGCGGTGTCTAGCAACACATCACAACCACCCAGATATTCGGAATTGGTCAAGGGGAATTACGACCTAACCTTTCCATGGAAAATTACCGTGTAATTATTATCCTTTCACCATTGATATCCAATTAGTCAGGGAATGAGGAATAAGTGCCAATTCCCTAATGACTAATTAATTTGCTAGTTCCCGGAATTAACCCTAGATTAGGTTAACTTGAAGACATTCTTCAATTAACCTAATGTAGTCGACTATTAAGGTTAATCTCCCACTAGTGGCCATCTTGGATATCAACTCCCACTATTGGAGTGGTGAATCCTCTCTTGATCACTCACTATCTTTCCATGCTTCACACTACCCCCAATTTCTATTCTTTAAGTCACTCTTGGTGAGCAACAAGTAATAAAATCAAAAGGCAGTGATTCACACTCAAGAGTTACACCATAAACAACAAGAGTTGACAATAGCAAATCTGATGGCAAGGTAGTGGATAGAAGAAGAAGCTAGAAAACAAGATGAAGATGATGAACCCAATAGGAGTACTAAGGTAAACTTCCTAACTTCTAATGAGAATGTCTCTAAGGGTCAACAAGACAAAAATAACGCTATTTGAAGCCTAGAGGAAAAAAAATGAAAAACAAATTTTTAAAAATAATTTTCATCAAAAAGGCTGAATCAAGGACCTCCTTCAAAACAAGTTTCAAATACTCCAAATTTTGGAAATAATATGATTAATAGAGCTTGTTTTGTTTGTGGAAAAATGGGTCACCGTGGAAAAAATTGTCGTTTTAGAAAATCTAGACCTAATCCCAAGTTTCAAGCTAATGTGACTCAACCAATTGAAAAGTCATTTGTAGCTATGATTTCTGAAATTAATTTTATTAGAAATAATGAAGGGTGATGAGCTGATTCTAGTGCCTTTAGGCATGTTTGCTATGATAGAACTTGGTTCAAAAGTTATTCTCCTGTTAAAAAAAATAAAAGTTTTACTAGGATATTCACATACAACCAATGTTCTAGGCATGGGTGAAGTACAACTAAAATTTACTTCTGGATGTGTCTTGACCCTAAGAGATGTTCTTCACGTTCCTGAAATTAGGAAGAATTTAGTTTCTTGTTATCTTCTTAACAAGGTTGGCTTTAAGCAGTTTATGGAGTGGAACCTTTGTTGGAAAAGGTTATGCTTGTGATGGTATGTTTAAACTTAATGTCGAGATGAATGAAATTTCTTCTTCTGCTTATGTTGTTTCTTGTATAAATATGTGGCATGCATGTTTTTGTCATATAAATAGTAAATATTTAAAAAATATGAACCACATAGGATTAATTCCAAAATTGCATAATGAGTTTGAGAACTATGAATATTGTAGCGTGACTAAAATAATTAGACAATCCGACTTGAAAGTTGAAAGAAAAACGAAATTGTTGGAATTAATACATTCTGATATTTATGAATTTGGAAATATACTTTATCACATTTATAGATGATAAACTTTGTCACATTTATACATGGTGAGGTAAAAGATACTTTATCGCATTTATAGATGATTTTTCAAAATATTGTTACGTCTATCCTATGAAACATAAAAGTGAGGCATTTGAGAAACTTAAAATTTTTATAAGAGAAGTTGAAAATTGATTTGAAAGAAAAATAAAAAAGATTCAGAACAGATAGAGGAAGAGAGTATGATTCTATTGGTCTCATAAACTTTATTAAATCATTAGGAATAATACATGAAGTGACTCCTCCATATTCACCCTAATCAAACGGTGTGGCTGAAAGAAAAAATGGATCTTTAATTGATTTAACAAATGCTATCTTAGCAAGTTCTGGTGCACCTAAAAACTTATGGGATGAAGCTATTTTAACAGCTAACTATACTCTAAATAGAGTGCCTCATAAAAAAGATTTAATCACTCTTTATGAATTATGGAGAAATAAAAAGCCTAACATTGAATATTTTAAAATATGGGTTTGTTTGGCATATGTAAGAATTTCTGAACTGAAAATTCCAAAGTTAGGAATAAAAGCAATAAGATATATATTTGTTAGATATTCTTTAAACAGTAAAGCATATAGATTTTTGGATCTAGCAAATAATGTAGTAGTTGAATCCTTAGATGCAACTTTCATGAAGATAAATTCCCATTTAAATCTAAATATAGTGGGGTCCAAAATTTAATGAGTATAGTATTTCCAATAAAAGTAAAGTTTCTAAAGAGGATAGTTCTTCTACTTCTAATGAAAAAGAGCAATTGAGA
This sequence comes from Gardenia jasminoides, assembly GCA_013103745.1. NCBI lineage: Eukaryota > Viridiplantae > Streptophyta > Magnoliopsida > Gentianales > Rubiaceae > Gardenia > Gardenia jasminoides. The sequence continues at coordinate 11,626,476 of CM023101.1, forward strand.
ATTAGCAAAAGAAAAAGAATATCAAAAGACTTTGGTCCTGATTTTTAAACTTATAATATAGAGGGAGATCCTATAGCTATTTCTGAAACTTTATCATCACTTGATTCTCATTTTTGATGAGAAGCCATTAATGATGAAGTGGAATCTTTAATATCTAATAAAACATGAAAACTAGTTGATTTACCTCCCAATTATAAAACAATTGGATGTAAGTGGATATTAAGAAAAATAACATAAATATGATGGTACTATAGATAAATTTAAATCTAGACCTGTAGCAAAAGGTTTTAAGTAGAAAGAAGAAATAGATTTTTTCGATACTTTTTCACCAGTTACAAGAGTAACTTCTATAAGACTTTTGATATCAATAGTTGCAATTCATGATTTAAAAATACATCAAATGGATTTAAAAATAGCTTTTCTTAATGGTGATTTAGATGAGGAAATTTATATGGATCAACCTGAAGGATTTATTAAACCTGGTTTAGAAAATAAAGTTTGTAGATTGAATAAATCTTTGTATGGATTAAAATAAGCACCAAAACAATGGCATGAGAAATTTGATCAATGTGCATTTGCTAACGGCTTTAGGTCAAATGAAAGTGGTAAACGTATTTATTATAAATCTTTCATTGATTCCCATATGATTGTATGTTTATATGTTGATGATCTATTGATATTCGGTACTAATGTTCAAGTAATTGAGTATACAAAAATGTTACTTAATAATAATTTTGAAATGAAAGACTTAGGTGAAGCCAATGTTATACTTGGTATGAAAATTACTAAAAATTTAGAAGGAATTTTTATTGTTCAATCTCACTATGTTGAAAAAATATAACTATTTTGATTGTAAACTAGTATGTACACCATTTGATCCTCATATGTGTTTATTACCTAATAAAAGTGATTCTGATGTGATAAAATCAAAAGGAGTATGCTAGTATAATTGGTAGTTTAAGATGTGCAACGGATTGTACTAGACTTGATATTGCATATGCGGTGGTGTACTTAGTAGATTTACTAGTAGACCCAATTTTTCACATTGGAATGTGATTCATAGACTCATGGGATATCTTAAAAGAACATTAGATTATGGTTTATTTTATGAAAAACATCCTGCTGTACTTGAAGGTTTTAGTAATGCAAATTGGAGTTCACAATCTAGTGATTCTTCGTCCAATATTGGCTATATATTTACATTGGGTGGCGGAGCCATATGTTGGCAATCCAAAAAGCAACATATAATAGCAAAGTGTACCATGGAAGCTGAGCTACTTGCCCTTGCTTCTGCATGTAAAGAAGCAAGTTGGTTATGTGATTTACTATCTGAAATTCCAATGTGGAACAAACCTGTGTCACCTGTTTTAATACATTATGATCATACGGCTGCTGTTGGCAAAGTTCATAATAAATATTATAATGAAAAATCCAGATCTATAAGCAGAAAATACAGTACTGTGAGGTCATATTTAAACAATGGTTCATTAACTGTTGATTTTGTGAGATCAGGTGATAATCTTGCTGATCAGCGTACAAAAGCTCTAGCTAGAGAAAAGATCTGGAAAGCATCAAGAGAGATTGGACTGAAGCCCAAAAATGCTAAAGCAATATATGAGGACACAACCACCTAGGGACTAGAGATCTCAAGAACTAGGTTGGAGACAAACAAATCATAGAGTTACTTGTTGTGATACATGCATGTTCTTGTTTAGTCTAATCATATGATATGTATGTGATGATTATGAGAGGTTGAGATTTAATCTCTTAATGAGTTCTACAGCCCGTATGTGTAGGATGTTTTAGTCACAGAAACATTCTTGATAGACTCACTTATATGAGTGTAGGCCTTATGAGAATTTGGGCTATTTCTCTAGAGCACTCATGAAAACTAGGATAAAGTGCATGGCGGTATTGTGCTAGCTTAAAAAGCTTGATTAAGAGTACCTTGAACATCAAGCGTGTTAAGTATTCTACGTATCCTCAAGTAGTCTTGGTTAAAGACTAAATCCACTACGACTCTAATACTAGAAAATTGAAACACTAAGTGAAAGTTTAAAGGCGTTGCCACTTTCATGAGGCATGATGTTCACACTAAAAGCCCAAGTTATTTTTAATACCCAAGTTATTTTTTTATTAAAATAAATGAGGGATTGTTGGATATTTTAATAAAAATATCACATATTTATTTTGAATTCAAACACAATAAGTTACAAATTTCTACAATGAATTTTCAGTTATAAATTTTACCATTCAAGGGTGAAACTTATGTCTTTTAAATGAGTTTTGTGTAACCTATGTCTTGAATAGTGTAATCTATGTCTTGAATTGTGTAACTTATGTAACCTATGAGATTTATGAATTTATTTAGTAACTTTTACCATTATACATTGAACCTAGTTCTTCTCAATTTATAACTGAAAATATGAGGTGTAATCTTCTTAATGCTGGCATTTCAATGCACCTATTTCTTCAACCTATAAATAGAGGTTTCTCCAACCACGTTTTGTATATACTTTCAATCCCAAAAAATAGTATTCTACTCCTGTCTCTCTTGCTAGTGTACTGGGCATTAGTTAGGTGTTGAGAAAAGCTTTTAACTTCTCTAAATTGTGTAGATTTAGTAGAAGTAACAGCGAAGGCTGGGCTGTTATATCCCAAAAGCGAGATGCCATTAATATTCTACACTGGGTATTATCCAAAAAGGGGCACAAATCATCTTAAGAAAGTGACCTAATCCACGCCTCATCTAGCCAAATCACTTTACTTGCTATTTTTCTAGTCTTTACCTTGCAGGTTGGTCGTGCAGTTGGAGGTCTCAACGAACAACAAACTTTAGCATTAAATTTAGAACCATCAACCTCCTATCCAACTCAGCAACATGCTTCTGGACCAAAAGAATATTATTTACAATCTGCCGTCCCGAAACAAAATCCAAATGCCAAGGAGAAATTAACTTAGGTAATAATGAATTCAACCTATTAGTCATGATCTTTAAAATAATTTTTGAACTAAAATTGCAAAGGCTAATAGGCCTAAACTCCTTCCACTATGAAGCCCCTTCTATTTTGGCACCAAAACAATTAACATACTGGTAAACCCTCTAGGAGCCTTCCCCCTTTAAAAAATCATGCACTATAGAGAGTAAATTATGTTTAATCATATCCCAAAACGTGTGATAGAAACTTGCCCCACAACCATTAGGACTTAAGGCACTATCAGCACTAACTGAAAATGCCAATTCTCACACTTCATCTAATGATTGCAATGCTTCTAAAAATTATTATCAGCCCAAATACTTGAGGAGCACCAAACTGCACTCTCAGATGTCTATCAATACTCCTATTTAAAAAAAAAACAGATGAGAAAAGAACTCCACAGTCGAAGCCTTTATCAAATCCATATCCTCCAACCAATCCCCATTAGAACTATGAATATGAGATATATAATTTGATTTACACCTTTGTTGGATGGTAGAATGAAAGTAATAAGTGTATACATTCCCCTTTTGTATCCATTGAATCACTGATTTTTTATGCCAATATACATATTCCACTGACAACTGGTTCATATATACGGCCCTAGCTTCATGATATCTAATCTTTGTATCAGCATCCCTAAGATTCTTGTGTTCCAATTCTTACTGCATCATCACTTATTGAAGTTGCTTTAACTTAGGAAAAATATTGGCAAGGAATCATGATTCCAACTTTGCAACTTCTGACTATCATCGACTTCTTGAAGAAGGCAAACAAAACCAAACCTTGACAAGAAGAATCCCACGCCTCTTTAACAACTATTAAAAATTCTGAATGCAGTTGCCAAACATTCAAATGGTGAAATGAAGAAGTTATCTATCTACCAAAGCCACATTTAATCATCAAAGGGGTGTGATCAGATCTACCCTTAGGGAAGTGAGAAACTTTTGTCAAAGCAATGCAGTATCCCATGCTTTGATTAATTAACACCTTGTCTAACCTCTGCCAAACTATACTATTCATCTATGTAAAACGAGAACCATCAAATTCAATTGCATCTAACCCACAATTGACTATTACAATATTAAATTCCTCTATATCCATTTCATTAGGTAGAGCCCCTTCCAACCTTTCCAAAGTCTCAGAAATCACATTAAAGTCCCCTGCAACCATCTAGGGACCATGTATCATATCCACCAAAGTCTCCAATGCCTGCTAAAGAGGCCTTTGCATCACCCTAATGCATTTTGCACGCTTTCATCATAACAACTTGCCCACATACTCATCAGCATCAACAAATCATCCTACAAAACCCAAATCTGGCCTTTGATAAAGGATAGAGCTTTATTAAACTTCAAGAACTGATGACCAAGATCAAGCTATCCAATCTCAGACATAGACTTAAGCAATACAATCAGTTTAATGAATTTTCATAACATAATTTTCTAAGGTATTGAAGAGAATCCATACAAGATGCCCCCTTAATATTCAATATTATAATATTAATTGGACTTAGCATGGGAATGAAGATCATGCCGATTTTGAGATTCAACAATTTGAGAATGTTTCTTGTTACCATTCTTTAGTCTACCTACCTTCTTCTTGCCAGATTTCTTCTCAACATTATCAAGTTTATTAATAAGTTGTATATCTGTAGCATCGATTGCATGCGAAAGAATAATCTAAACATCCATCCTTCCTAAATTTTCCATCCACTGTTGCAACTGTAATTAAACATCATGTACTTAGGCTTTGAAAGCATCCCTCTCTTTGCAACCTAACATCAAACTCCCCCATAGCTACTCGCGATGGACTGAGAGAAACGGCCGGATGTTGCATTCTATTATTTCCTTCGAGCTTATGATCTTCAATTTGCATCAAAATGCCAAAAGAATTCAAGACTTGAAGTGGTTGATCATCTTCATTTGATTTCAGATTAGTAAATACACCTTCTACAAAATTCTCAAAACCAGTTGGAATTTACATCTATTGCAAATCTGGACAATGCATATTAGTTTCTCAACTAGTGACAGACATCTTGATGAAGAAGTAGTGTCACTGATGGACTTTCATACCAAAAATTAATGAAGCTTCATTAGCAGCTACATTGTCTATTTGATGCCCTCCATGATGCGAATCCGATTCTCCAAACTCCCGCTCTTGAAGAAATGATCCGATCATGCAGCGGAAGGGTCTATCTTGATCAGGCTATGGATACAATTGACGGAAAAATCCTACGACTCCTCTAACTCTCGACATTGCGAACAATATTGATATAATCTCAACCCACAATCTAGTGAATTGGCGAACCAAGGAATTGGTAGAATGGCACCACAACTTAATGCGATCTTGAATTGATAAGCCGAAACTTGAACAAAGGAGATCCTACTCACTTTGTATCAAGGGTCGTTCCCAAGGAGCAAAAAGAGAAAACTCTCAATTTTCTGGAATCAATCTTGTCTTGTCTATTGAATAATGAAAAGACTTGGCTATTTATAGCCTTACATGACTCAAATTCCTAACCTAGTTGGTTTACTAATTCAAATTGGAAATTGTTAACCTAATCCTACTAGTACTAGCCGACACAAGAATTGCCAATAATAAAAAAATAAGAAAAATCCATGTGCCCAGATCACGCGCCCGCATCCAGACGAGGACTAGTCTTCTGGCAGCCAATTTTTGTGCTCAGTCAGATGGTGTGCCCACGTCCAAATGAGGACTAATCTTCTGCCCTAACGAACCTTCAACACAAACTACTATTAATCTTAGTCCAACTCGACATGAGATCATGGACAAGATCTTTATTCCAAACTAACACAAATTAAACATACTAATTGGACAAGAATTTGACATGAATCCGGTCTTCTTAACCTGCGACCAAATCATTCCCCCTCTCTTAGAAAAAAGGTTTGTTCTCAAATCTGTGCTTTGCTTATGTTGAATCTCATCAGGGAATATGTGTATAAAAGCGAGCCATGAAACATGTCGCCAACTCAACTTTATCACAAACACAAACCAACGCGCGTGCCCGATTCTCCAAAGATTGCTTGTAGGCCCTTTATCATTCCCTCCCCCATGAAAATGATTCATCCTCGAATCAATCCCTAGATAAAAAACGAAAGACGAAGAATGTGTAGCAACAAAACACATAGATTCACCCAATTCTCCTAATTGATAACAAGTAGGAAACACGTGAACACCATGTAGTATTTCAACACCTCTAACACATCCTAAAAACACACTAAAATCACTAGACAAACATGTATCAATACTCTTAACACAATAATCACATGACTTAAAGACAACAAATAACTTATAAGGACTCGACATTAGGTTTTTACAAGTAAGACAATCACAGCTCTCAAAATGACTCAAAGGACTACCAAAACAATCGATACAATTCAAACAAATGGCACGGCTTTCAAATGCAAAGGAATTAACCATAGGATAAGATTGAAAACTCCCTTTCAAACTCAAATGTCAGTTGGTGAAAACGGTCGTCAATTCTTTGGAGTGAATATAGAAATTGGCAATGTCTCGAAAGAACATCGTTCTATTGAAAGACTTTGCAATGGTGCACATCGAAACCATCTTTACTTCACCTTGTTGTACCTGCGAAAGAGATCGTTAGAAAAATAATAAGCCCTTTCACGCTCATTTATATTTCCACTCACAATCAACTCACGTGCACTCTTTTCTTCTTCTTCGTCACTCATTTTACCACTCAAGCTCAACGTACTCTCTTCTTTTGCCATATCCTCGACTTCCTTTTCATGGACACTCTTACTCTCTACATTATTGAGCTCACTATGAGATTGTTCATGTGCGATGTTTTCCTTTTACTCACTAGCAACTCGTATAGAGGCTTAATTAGGCAGTTCAATGCATGGCGTATAATAGTCCTTCAGCGCTTGCCTAAACTCATCCATCTTGGAATCCAACAATGCGTTAAGCTCATCTTTCCAACTTTGTCTTTCTTCTTTTGGTGCACTAGGTATTGGTCCACTATAGGATGACTTAGAATTAGGAAAGGTTGAAGAAGTAGATGACTTGGACCTCCTCCTCTCAAGCTTCTCCTCAATTTCCATTGCTAGAAGTGCAACATCTTCCAACTCCATATGTGGTAGTAAATCAATGCGATTAGCAATAGCCTTATTTAAACCACTCAAAAATCGATTAATAGTTGCTCCTGGATGCTCCTTGCTTCCCACTTTCCTCATTAATGATTTCACCTTGTTATAATACTCAACCACGGAATTAGAACCCTGGTGAAGTAGTGCAAATTTTCACAACAAATCTGCGAGATAAGTACGAGCATATCTTTCGAGCAATATTCTCTTCAACACAGCCCAAGAAACAATAGGTGGTTCATCATACCTCCGACGTTCTCTCACAAATTGACCCCACTATGGTAAGGCAAAACCATTAAATGTAGACGTAGCCAAATTTACCTTCTCCTTCTCGGTATAAGATTGAAACTCAAAGGCGCTCTCCACCTTCTTCATCCATGCTAGGAATGCGTCTGGATCCTTACGCCCTTGAAAGGATGGTATGGACATCTCAGACGAATAAGTTGCTCCATTTGAGGAGTCAAATCTAGATCTTTTCATGATGTAACCTGCAAAAAGTTAGTGAAACAAAGAAATTTTCCTCACCACACAAGCTCACGTGTTTACACTCGTCGTTCGTGTATCACTCAAGTGTATATCACACTCTCATAATCTCACCAATGTGACAGCCCCACTTCTCCCTAGGGCGTACCCTAAGGTATCAGTAGACCGCCTGCCTAGCTCTCACTAGGACTCCCTTATACAAAAATCACTAATATATCAAACTAAAATACCATTCTCAAATCAAACCAAATGATAACTCACAAATACATTGTTTCAAACTTACAATCCCAAATTACATAAAGTACTTAATCATACATTCAAATTCTCATAATACAAAACCCTCAAATTCACAATTCAAGTTTGTCATTCCAAATACAAAAGTGAACCCTAAGTCTAATGGTTGGCCCTTTCACTTGGGTTCTCAGTCCCTGTTAAGGAAAACAAATTGGAAAGAGTGAACTAAAAGCCCAGTGAGTTCCAAAAGGCATGCAAATCACATAGCACATATGATATTTCACTTCAAATATTCAGATCTAGATATAAACAAATAGGGAAAGTGATTAACAATACATAGGTAGGATACGGGGGCTCTCAAGAGCTAAGATTCACGAAGTTCGATCTCCTTCCGAGTAGTTGACTCTCCGTCAACTTTCACAAATATAACCATGTAGATCTCCACTTACTCCTTACTCCACCAAACCCCCACTAGGCCCGACTCCAAGCATATCACATCACATCACATCACATAGCTTGTTTATTGTCCTTTTCCGAGACGAGTCCATATGCCAAGTCCCGAGCACATATCACATCACATCACATCACATAAGTAACCCTATGGCTCGTCCTTTTCTCCTCAGCCTAGGCCTAGCCTATAGCTCAAGTCAAAATGACTCACTCATAGGTCTCAGGAATTCCCAAAATTTCACACACACACATAGGTCACTACAAAACATTTTCACAAATATTTTCATTCAAATAGAGGTAAGTGCGATGAAGTACACACCACCTCATTGGATGGTTTGAAAACCCACTTTCACATCAAATCGCTTAACTAACACAATTCAAATCATACTCACATAATCACATAGCAAACATTGAAACTCACCACAATAATAAAGTTCGTTTTCCAAGGTGGGATCTGGTTCAAGTCCTTCCTCACCTCCTATTATCTTGAAAAAGGATTAGCTAAGTTTCGCCTCATACACAGCGAAACTAAACTCAAATAACTCATTCATTTGTCTCATCAAAATTCTTCACAAAATTCCATTAACTTTGCTCAAACGAAAAGTAACCATTCGAGTTGAAACTCATTTTACAAGATTCTATTTTCAGATCAAAATTTCACATAACCAAATAACTGTATCGACGTATTCCATCTAGGCGACCTCTAATTTTTAGCACATTGAAATAAAGTGAGGTTTTTCACCTCAAAATCACTCATTTGAGTTCAAATTCAACATCAAACTTTTAACCAAAGTTCTAACACATTTTTCAAACAATTTTCACTAGGTGTCAATGCACAAAATTCATGAAAATTAGCTAAAGTCTTTCAAACCCACAAATTTGTCCAAAATGGCACTTTTCTGTCATGGCTTAGTGAAATTCAATTTTTCACCGTTAAAGTTCAAGATCTTCACTCTGTTAAAGCTCATACTCATAGTCGAGCATAATACATATTTACTTAAGCAAAATCTCATAAAAAATATCATAAAATTTTGAAATCATACATCAAAATTTCCAAGCATGGTTTGGCCAACCCACAACACTTTCCTTCAAAATTTTAACAACAAAACCTACTTTCTAACCATAAAATAGACTCATCTCATAAATAACGAACACAACCACATTCAGGTCCTCAAGTCCGCTACCTAAAAGCCACCTCAAGTCCGCTACCTAAGTTGGGAATTCAAGAGCCCAACTCAAAATTCCAAATATAAACATTTCTAGCAAAATAAACCATAGATCTACCATATTTAGCACTAATCAAGTTAGATCTAAGAGGTTTGAGTCTTATACCTTCAGATCTTTCTAGATCTAGCAAGATCTACTAAGATCTTGTGAGTTCTTCTCAAGAATGATACTCCCAAACTTAGCAACTCCAAAAAGCTCCAACCTTAGCCCACAATCCGCCTGTTTTGAGGATGATTTCCGACAACAACTCTCGATCAAGAAGAAAACACACTACACAAGCCTTCTTTCCTCTTCTTTTCTCTCTTCTCAAACTCGGACCTCTCCCTCTCTCTCTCACTCTCACACGGCAGCCAAGAAATGGAGGAGAAACAAGCCAAAGCCCTCCAATGAAGTGTCACAACTTCAAGAAAATTGACGAAGAAGAAGATGAAAGAAACAAGTTGAGAGCTTTCTCTCTCTTTTCTCTTCAAAGCTCTCGGCCTCCCTCTCTCTCTTGGAGCTAAAGTGTGGCTGAAAAGTGAAGCAACAAGAAGCATGAAATAAGGCTTTAAGGGGACAAAAAGTTGCCTTTTCCCCAATTTAAGGAAAAGTGGTCAAACGACCACTTTTTGTCACGTCACGCACGACACTCTAACTTTTACTGTTTTATCTCATTCCGACACTGTCCAATCTTAAATATATCTCTGTAATATCTCTACATTTGCTCGGTTTCAACTTAAAGCCACTATTCACATTTCGAAACAAAATTTAACGCTTAAATTGGTCCAAACCACACACCAGCAATTAATACTCAAAAAATTCTCTAAATTAGAAAATAATCACTCAAAACATAAATTCACTCATATTTTAATGAATAAACACAATATAAACATTATTATGCATTTTAAAAGAAAATTCAAATTTTGAGGTCCTCACAACCAACCCTTTCAAGTCCTTGATCACACAACCCTTGAGACAATATAAATTGGCCCACAATTGACCAAGAAGGTTTAACAACCCAATTCACATTATATGTGACAAACGATAATGAATTGATATGGATTGAAAAATATGATGAAATTACAATCGAAATCTACATAGAAAACACACTCAACAGGATGAACAAATGCTGGAATTTTTTCACCTAATTTGATAGGATTAAGAAAATGACCTAGAAGGGCAGATTTAAAATTTTACTTGCCTAAATGCAATCCTATGGAAATTCTTGAAAACAACTTAACAAATTTGAATTTGACTTTAAAATCTTAAAACAAATATGATTTGGTAAGTGTTTAAAGGATTTAGGTAACTTTGACTTAGTCAAACACATAAAGTCTGACTTTGACTAGTCAAACCCGTAAATTCCGCCTTTTTGGTAAAATACCCCTATCAATCTTAGATTAAGGGTAATGTACGGCAATTTGGCAACTTCTAAACAAATTTGGAAAGTGAATTTTCATTTTTAAGAGATTTGGAAAGATTTGGTCAAGATTCTTTCCCAGTTTAGCAAGGAAACAACTTTAAACAACTTTCCACTTTCAAGATAAGATCAAAGGTGGTTATTTTTCTTTGTTTTCACACGAAATTGCTGCTGAAAATTTGGTTGCAAAATTCCAGAAATTTGTTGTCTTCTTGGTGTTCAATTCCACTCCAAACAAATTCAAACAAGGGTTCAAGGTTTCTCACTTGGTTTTTTCAAGGAAATCAAAGGCTTTTCTAGGTTGATGCAAGGGTTTTATTCAAACAAGTTTCAAGATCAATCAAGTTTCAAGAAAAGCACAAGTTGCAAAAGAATTTCCAAGAATCACACAAGCAAATATTAGGAATCAAGATGAATACACGAAGAACTAAGAATTCCAAGGATCAAACACGAACAACTAGCATAACTCGAAAAAGACTCACGAATCACACAAGAAACCCTAGGCAAGAGTTTCGGATTTCAAGAAACAAGCTTGGACAGATTCTCATGTTTTTTTTTTTTGGATGAACAGTAATCGCTATAGTATGGTGAACAGTAATCGCTACAGTAATGATGAACAGTAATCGTTACAGTAATGAAGAACAGTACAATTTTTTTAATAAATAAAGCTAGGGTTTGGTAGAACAAGAAAGAGGAAAATAATAAAAGGAAAAAGGATATTAACCTGAATCAAGAGCCGAATCTCTGATACCAACTGATGCGAATCCGATTCTCCAAACTCCCGCTCTTGAAGAAACGATTCGATCATGGAGCGGAAGTAACTATCTTGTTCACGTTATGGATACAATTGACAGAAAAATCCTATGACCCCTCTAACTCTCGACATTGCGGACAATATTGATATAATCTCAACCCACAATCTAGCGAATTAGCGAACCAAGGAATTGGTAGAATGGCACCACACCTCAACGCGATCTTAAATTGATAAGCCGAAACTCGAACAAAAGAGATCCTACTCACTTTGTATCAAGAGTCGTTCCCAAGGAACAAGAAGAGAAAACTCTCAATTTTCTGGAATCAATCTTGTCTTGTCTATTGAATAATGAAAAGACTTGGCTATTTATAGCCTTACATGACTCAAATTCCTAACCTAAATGGTTTACTAATTCAAATTGGAAATTGTTAACCTAATCCTACTAGTACTAGCCGACACAAGAATTACCAATAATAAAAAATAAGAAAAATCCATGTGCCTAGATCACGCGCTCGCATCCAGACGAGAACTAGTCTTCTGACCGCCAATTTTTGTGCTCAGTCAGACGGCGTGCCCACGTCCAAACGAGGACTAATCTTCTGCATGAACGAACCTTCAACACAAACTACTACTAATCTTAGTCCAACTCAACATGAGATCATGGATAAGATCTTTATTCCAAACTAACACAAATTAAACATACTAATTGGACAAGAATTTGACATGAATCCGGTCTTTTTAACCTGCGACCAAGGTTGGGTCTCACGAGCTAAGGTTGGATGTGATTAGCCTTAATTGATCTTTGTCTTCAAGAATCTAGATTCGTATCACTCCAAGCCAAGACTGATCAACAAAATTAGTCTGTTCCAACTTTGATGAATCAATCTAAACCTCTGATAACTAATTTTCCTTAAAAAACTCTTCACCCAATACAACCAAATTAATCACTTTTGTTATCAAAACCTCTTGCAAATTAACCCTTATTTTGATCCAAATCAAAACTTGGCTAATTGGCCTCATGATTGTTGTATTGCTTAGAACCATTGGACCTACTACGTTCAAAGTTGATTCCATGACCTTTGTTTTACCCCTATCTTAATGAGATTTCGGAGCAAATAATTGCTGCTTTTTATGAGTAGTATGAATAGGTTGCTTAGGAGGCACAACTTTAGCAAGCTTCAATGAAGGATTTTTTTGAAAACAATCATCCTCATTATGCCTAAATGTCTCACCTAAAGGACAAAGCTAGCTAGTTTTGGAACTCTATCCTCTACCAAAAATCAAACTCCCTATCATAATCCACACTCTTTTGACCGGAAGATGAGTGACATCCAATTCAATTAATACTCTTGCCACCAAAGGCCTTTGAAGGTCGCCAATTGTAGAATCTATCTTCAACAGATGTCCCAAAGCTGACACAAGCTTAGGCAACTAATTTTTGCCAAAAAAACTTCCTTATGATTCGCTTTGAAGCCCATTGTCCATTTTGAGACTCTCATCAAAGAGCTTTGAATAAACCAAGTTCTTTGAACAAATAGCCTAGTGTAGTCCTCTTCGAAAGCAGGACGTAAGAGAACATGATTTGAATCCAATAAACCAACCGAACAGTCACCTTTAAGCCCTAGGGATAAAAAGAACTTACGTAAATTATTGGAGCTCTACAATACACAAACCTCCCAACCAACACATTATGAAAAGTCTCCACTAATTGCATCATCTCTTGTCACGACGAAGGGTAGGCGCACCTTAAGAAGAAGAAATCACCCCAGGATTAAAAGAAGAATTTGAAGGAGAATTAGAAGAGGACACCACCATCGTGAAACTCCTTTTTTGTCACTGTTAGACAAGCCCAACACCTTTAGCAGGTTGCCCTGCACCAAGTCCCAGCAAAGATGAAACCTAGTGAGAGAGAGAGAGGAGTTTTCCTGATAGTCAGTTTAACTTTATTTACTAATCATGCTTCATAAGCAATTTGTGTCCTTTTTTTTTTTGTTAAGTTGGTTGTTATTATTGGAGATGAGATGATCATGGATTTCAAAAATAAATTGAGCAAGTGAGAAAATTGACATTTTATCAGTTAATAGAAAGAGTTGCAATTTATAAATGTGACAGCCCCACTTCTCCCTAGGGCGAACCCTAGGGTATCGGAGGGCCGCCTGCCCAGCTCTCGCCGGGAGTCATTACAGTTCCTCAATCGTATCACAAATCTCAAATAATTACACCGCAAGATCTCCAAAAAGTAATTACATTTCCAACTAATCTAAATACACCAAAAGTCCAACTGTCCAAGATTACAAATAGTACAAGAGATATCCGGCAAGTCACACTAAGAAAGATCACTTCCTGCTTTCCTTCATCTAGAGCCCTGTAGGGGGGAAAAATAAAATATTTTTGGGGTGAGCTAGAAGCTCAGTGAGGATCCAGTAAAACCAGTATTCAAGAGATTCATATGTCAAGAAACCGTTCAAGAAGCAGTAAAACCAGTATTCATGAACCAGTGAACAATATGTCATAAGCAGTTCAATAACTCTTGTGAGTCAGTGGAGTCATTGCACTTAAACATCCCACACTCCCACATTTCAAGCGAAACAGAAACAGTAACAGTAACAATGGATTGGTACGGCTCTAGAGGTGGCTCCCGCTCGGCGTGGCACTTAGTCCAACAGGCTCTAGAGGTGGCCCCCATCGAACGTAGCACTTTGCCCGCCCAATCAAACAATCAATTTACCAAACAATTGGAGTGTTGGAAATCAAGTACAAATCACCACTTCCTCAAGCAAAACCAAAATCATGTACACGCAAGCACACATATATGCACTTATGCCAATAGCTGTCACAAAAGAGTTCAGGAAGCAGTTGTCATAAACAGTTCAAGATGTAGGTTTGAAAACAGGTTGAGATCACTCACCAAGTTTCACACTCGTCCACATAAATCACCAATCACCATTCAACCTTCATCGCACATTCAAGTCCTGGGATCAAGTAAAGTAACAAGACTTTCACAAATTCCAATCCAATCTATAAGGGTGAGCAAATAAGAGTCTTAACAACATCTTAAAACCATGCATGAGTGGGTCGGAACACGGCAAGAAGGCACGAGAGTCAAAAGGAATGAGAATAGCACTTAAGGAAGTGAAACTAACAATTGACAGGTTTGCCGTGTCTCAGTAATTTAATCATAACTGTGGCTGTGGTTATCGGATTAGGAAGAATTTTATGGTGTTTCGAAGCTAAGACATAGGCATATAACTTTCATGAAGAGGTTGAATACGAAATCATGCTTAATCATAGTCAAAATGGCAAATCTCAGAGAAGCAAGAAAACTATTGGAATAATTTCAGGCTGGTCAAACAGTCTCGGGAAAACAGTCATAACTCGATGTAGAAAAATCAAAATCAAGCTCCGTCAGTGGCGTTTAAAACTAGGTTCATAGGGCTTTCTAACGGTATAAGGCTCGGATGCTAATTCATTTTCTACAGTGAACAGTAACCTCGGGAAGTGGACTGATTTCCATTTCCGATTTCCTGCAAAAATTTCCAGCTTTGACACAATCCTTCAATTAATCCTTTAAAGTCATTTCCATCATTTGCCAAAGTGTTTAACATGCTAAAACAGCAATTAACTCCATCAATAATACATCACAAACTCTTAGACAATTCATCAAACACTTGGAAGGTTGAAACAAGAACCTAAGTTCAAGTTCTCAAACTCAAGAAACTCTTCCATAATTCTTTCTTCCAAACAACCACAAGCAATTTAATCTCATCTAACTAACACCCTTTTTGAATTTGAGGTTCAATAAAGCAGGGATAAGTGAGGATTTACCTTACTAGAAGAGTGAGAAAATCCACCCAAGAACTTCAGTCCTTGCAACCAAGCTTGATGATTAAGTAGTAATCTAGCCTAGGGTTTCACTTGAAGTTGTGTTTCTTCACTAAAAATTGCTAGAATTAAGCTTAGGTTTTTGTGGTTTTCTTGCTCCTTGAGTTCGGCCATGAGGGAGAAAAAAGGAGGGAATTTTTGGTTCAAATTTTTGAAGACAAGAGATTAAATAAGAAGTCTTAAGTCAAGGTTGTGTAGATTGTTGACAAGTGTCCAAGTTTTGGCCAAGAATGGAATAAAATCTATGCAAATTGTCTTCAAATCCCTTAATGTAAAATGTGATCCACTTAATACCATATAAGTTTATGTATTTGGCTACATGAAATATGAAAAATACAATTCCAAATTAATTTCATACAATACATACAAATTAGAGTACTTAAAGGAAAATAATGCACTTAAGGAAAATTTTATGCATCCAATGTTTAAAGAAAATGATATGCACTTGAATAAATACAATGACAAATAATTCATGAAAAATTTAGGGTTCTCAGAAGAAATATGAGCAAGTAATTCAAGAAAATTCGGGCGTATAATTCATGAAATTTCGGGTCCTCACAATAACAAAGATGATACATACGAAATTCATGATCATAAGAGCAAATCCCGGTGGCTCATGAACTTTTTCTGCTTCTTTTGGAGTCAAATTCTTTTCCATTGGAAATTTTATTTCTTTAACAGAATCCCACCAGTTAACCTTGAACTGTCAGGTAAATGTATAAATTCCTTAGGAATAATTCTTGTTAAAATTCCAACAGAAAATCCATGGAATTCTATTTTTAATATAATAATGGAGTAGGACCTGTTCTTCAGTGTAATCTTTAAAAGTTTCTTCCTTTGCCAATATCTTGAAATCCTCTTGAAAGTTGATTGGTATAATATCAAAGTTTCCTCTGAAATCATGCCACCAGTTATAGAACCACATGGGAACATCATGAGTAATTGATGGTAATAATTGGATAAACCAGGAATGAGAAAATGCCTTGAAATAAAAGATTGCCTGTAACGACCTCACCTCTCCCTAGGGCGCACCCTAGAGTATCAGTGGCCATCTGCCTAACTCTCGCCAGAGCTCACTCACTCACTCGATCAATAATACTTAACAACTAAAATTCCTTACATAATTTTAAAATACACAATACTTCCAAATCCACAACTTCGAAGTTACAAACCCAAAATACATAAAGCATTTAATCCATACATACAAAAGCTCTCAATATCCATAATTCAAAGTTCTCAAAAACATTAAACAGAAGTAAACCATAACACTAAGGGTTGGCTCCTTCACTTGGAATCTCATTTCCTGTTAAGGAAAAACAAATAGGAAAGGGTGAGCTAAAAAGCCCGTGAGTTCCCAAAAACATGCAAAACACTTTGCACATAAGACATTTCATTTCAAATCTGAATTTAACAATAAACACATAAGAGAGCTCTTAACATTCAAAGAAGGATACAGGGGCTCTCAAGAGCCAAGTTCCACGAAGCCTGTCCACGAACCAAGTAGTTGACACTCCGTCAACTTTCACAATCAAAACCATGTAGACCATCACTTATCCCTTACTCCTCCAAAACCCCCACCGGGCCCGACTCCAAACACTTAACACTTCACTTCACTTGGTTTTGTGTACTCTCCAGTAGTAGGGACGAGTCCTTAAAGTCCAGTACAATTCATTTCACTATATATATATATATATATATATATATATATATATATCACTGATTTAATGCTCTTAACGGAGACAAGTGCAAGAGCCAAGTCTCGAGCACTTTATATGTATCACTGCACTAACCCTATGGCTCGTCCCTTTCTTCTCGACCTAGGCCTAGCCTACGGTTCGAGTCGAAGGGCTCGCCGATAGGTCTCAGGAATTTCCTGACCTTTCACATACACATGCAAGTCACTGTATAACACTTTTACAATCAATCATTACACTACACTTTCACGATCATTTTCACTTAGATGGGGTAGGTGCGATAAAGTACACACCACCCTATCGGAGGATTCAAAAATCACGTTTCATTTTTCAATCACTTCACTAAACACAATTGCAATTATTTTCACATAAGCACATAACAAGTATGGAAACTCACCGAAATAGTAGGGTTCGGCTTCCACGTAAGGATCAAATTCACTTCCTTGGACACCCCCTAAAACAATTTAAAAACAATAGTTGAGATTCACTCCTTCACTCATTAACTAAAACATTTCACTTTCACTTCTTAGTTTCAATCAATATTTTTTCCAAAATTCCCTCAAGGAAAAGCTTTCATTTCACATGATACAACATTTCAAATGAATCTTCTGAAGATCACTATATCATTTCGAATATAACACGCCACCGATGTACTCCCAAACCATTACTTTTCAAATCCTTTTTATTACAGAATTTATGTGAGGTATGATACCTCAGAAATCACTCGTTTCACCAATATACAACACATGTTTTTATTCAAAGTTTTAACACAAGTTTAAAAGATTCTCATCAAGTCTTTATTTTCAAAATTCATAGAAATTAACCACATTATTGTAAAAACCCTCGAGTCTTTCAATTCAACACTTTTTATCCCAAAAGTTTATGAGAAGCTTCACTTTTCATCATTTAAAATTCAAGTGCTCACTCTACTCAAATGTACACCCGTAGATGAACATAACACGTATATTCTTAGGCAAAATCTCTTCAAGAAAAATCACAAAATTTGGCAATCAAACATTAAAATCACCAAGCATGGGTTCGGCCATCTCATACATTTTTCTATCAAAATTTTCAACAACAAAAACCTACTTTCTAACCATATCATGACTACTTTCACAAATATCAATTAAATCCACAATCAGGTCCTCAAGTCTGCTACCTAAAATCCACCTCAAGTCCGCTACCTAGGTTGGGATTTTAAGAGCCTAACTTCATCATTTCAAATATAATCATTTCTACCAAAGTAAACCATGGATCTATGATATTTAACACTAATAAAGCTATATCTAGTAATTTTGAAGCTTATACCTCCGGATCTATCAAGATCTTGTGAGTTCCTCTTCCCAAGAATGCTTCCAAGCCTAGCAATCTCCACAAGATTCTACCTTTGCCCTTGATCCACTAGCTTTGTTGGTGATTTCGCACAAAAACTCCAAGAACAAGAACAACACCACAAGCTCTCTTTCTTTTCTCTTCTTTTCCTCTCTTTTTCTTCCCCAAAAATCGGACCAGCCCCTCTCTCTCTTCCCTCTCTCACGGCTGCAGGAATGGAGAGAATGATGGCCTTCAATGGTGGCTTGAAGCTCCAAGGAAGCAAGGAAGAAGAAAGGAAGAAGTAAAGAAATTTCTCTCACTCTCTCTCCCTCTTGTTGCTCTCGGCACTCTCTCTCTCTATTCCCTCAAATTGCAGCTGCAAAATAAAGCCCAAAGGAACCAAAAAGCCAAGTCTTAAGGGGGACAAAAAGGTGACTTTTCCTTGATTTAGGGAAAAAGTGATTTTTGGTCACTTTATGTCGCGTCGAGCGTGACAGTCTAACTTACACTATTTTACTTCATTCCAACACTGTACAATCTTAATAATATTTCCATAATATCACTACATATGCTCAATTTCAATTTAAAGTCACTAATCACGCTTCAGAACAAAATTGAACACTTAACTCGGCCGAAACCACACACCGGCAAATAATTCATATAAAATTCTCTAAATTAGAAAATATTCACTTTAAACATATATTCACTCATATTTCAATGAATAAACACAATATAAATAATATTTTATATTTTAAAAATAAAATCTAAATTTTGAGTCCCTCACATTGCCCCAACGGCTTTGATATAGTCATAGTAAGTGTAAACAGAGGGCTTAAAAGGAGTCTTGAATTGGACTTGAGTTTGATATCCAGAGACTGGCCATTCAGTCGGTTTAAGTATGCGTTTGAACTTAATTTTGTGATAATTGGCTTGTTCTTCAGGAACATTATCAGGAGACCATTTGGGAATTTCTATTGAGTCTGTTTCTATGAGGACTTTTTCGTAGGATTTTCTGGTTTTAAAAGGAGTTTCAGAAAAGTGGAATAGGTTGGGATGAAACAAAATTTGAATAAGTTCAGAATAGGATTTATTATAAAAGGCCGGTTCTATTTCTCCTAGAATGCATTCATCTATCTTAGAGAAATAATTTTGACAATCGGCTGATTTGTTTGCTTGTATCGGTTGACTGCTTGAAGATGGGGAAGAAATATTGGGACTTGGAATAGATTTATTTGGTATTTCAGGTCTGGGATTAATTTTTGGAGTAAGAGGAGATGGTGATTTAATGGCACCAATATAAGTAGTTGGAGAAGGATTTCTTGGAATAAAAGTTTGGGTTGGTATCAAAGCTTGAGGAGAAGGAGGGGGACTAGGCATACTTAAATAAGTTAATTGAGGCCGAGAAGGTTTAAACTCTGGTCTATAATCTGGTCTTTTCGACATTTCCCTGCAAGAATTCTCTAGTCAAGAAATCCGGAAGTGAATTTTGTTCTCCTTTGATATATTCTATATTGAAATCAAAATTAGATAATATAACTTGCCATCTAGCAAAAATTTGTTTTGAAACTATATTTTTAACATCCTTTTGTAAAACATCTTTTGCTGCTTTACAATCTATTCGTAGTAAAAAACCTTTATTTACCAAATCATCTTGAAATTTTGAAATACATAAAACTATAGATAATATCTCATTTTTTATTGTTGAATAATTCTTTTGAGCTCCAATCCAAATACCAGAATGATATCAGACTAATTGCTCTTCATATCTGGAATAATTTTTGGAATCATGTAGATGCTGGTATGATGTGATATGCTTATTTTGTTTAAGAATACCTCCATATCCTAATTCAGATGCATCAATTTCTACAATCATAAATGCATTAGGATGAGGTATGCCTAAAAATGGTAATTTTTTAATTATTTGTTTTATTTTTTGAACAACTTTTGTATGTTCTTGAGTCCAAGGTTTAGGATTTTTTCTCAGTCTTGAATATAATGGCTCACATATTATTCTTAAGTCTTTTATAAAATCAGAAACATAACTAAGACATCCTAAAAATCTTTGTAATTGAGTTTTATCCTTTATTTCATCTGAAAATTTACTGGCAAATTCTAGAGATCTACCTATTGGTTTAAACTTTCCTTCATAAATGTCATGTCCTAGGAATCTAATTTTTGTTTGGAATAGACTCATTTTTTATTCAGATACTACCAATCCATTCTGCTTAATTATTTTATAAAAAATTTCTCAATGCTTGAAATGTTTATCAATTGAATCTGAAAATATCAAAACATCATCTATATAAACTATAATAAATGTTGAATAGGGATTGAAAATATCATTCATAATTTTTTGAAATTCTGACGGAGCGTTTTTTAAATCAAAAGGCATAACCTTCCATTGATATTGACCAAACGGAACATTGAAAGCTGTTTTATATCTATCTTCTATAGCAATTTGTATTTGCCAAAATCCTGATTTCATGTCAAATTTTGAATAGATAATTGATCCATAAATTCTTTTTAACAGATCTCTTTTATTTGGAATAGGATATCTAATCCATAACAAAACTTTGTTTAAAGGTTTGTAATTTATAACTAATCTAGGTGCTCCTCTTTCTATTTCAACGCTATTATTTACATAAAAAGCCGAACAACTCCAAGGAGATTTTGAGGGTTCTATTAAATCCTTTCAAGTGAAGTTTGTATTTCTTTTTTGCAATATTCTAATAAATCAAGATTCATTTGAATAGGTCTAGCTTTAGTAGGAATATTATTTTCATTAAAATCTGGGATATATGGTAATTTTACCATATGTCTTTTTCTATCCCAAAAAGCATTAGGTAGATTTGAACAAATTTCTTTTTTAAATCTATTTTGCATCTCTATTATTCTGTTTTGAATATTTTTATCTTATAGTTTTTCTTCAATTTTATTTATTTTTACTCCTTCTTTTAAGAATTCTATTTGTTTAGAAATATTACATATAATTTTTTCTTTTATTTTAAAAGCAGTTTGGCAAGTGTTAACTTCCTTTATCAAGGGTGGTTCTACAAATAGAAAATAAACTTCTTGATCAAATACTTTTGTAGTAATTCCTTCTTCACTTATAATTATTGGGAATAATTGAGTTATAAATGGTGTTCCTAATATAACCTCTTGATGTAAATCTTTAACTAGTATAAAAGTATTTTGAAAACAAATTTTATTCCTGCAAACATGTACATTTGATATTTTGTAATTAACATTCAATCTTTGTCCATTAGCTCCTTTTAAATTTTCTATCATTTTTTCAAAATATTTAGTTGGGACTAAACCTTCTCTTATACAATTGAAATCTGCTCCTGAATCTAATAAAACCACAATATCTAAAAAAACCTCTTTATTAATGACTATTTTAACAGGAATATGCCATCTTTGAAATCTTACTTCACGAATCATAGCAATTAAGTATTCATTATTATTAATTTCTATTTTTTCTTCTAATTTTTTGTTTCCTTTTTCTTTAGATTCTTTAAGTAATTATACTTCTGTTTGTAATGCTAATAGTTGATATTTTATATCATAATTTTTAGTTTTAATAAGTCTTAATTCTTCCTTTAATTGTTTTATTTCCTTTTGAAGATCTTGAGTAGAAGTATTTATTTGTGGCTGCTTAAATCTATTATAAATTTCTTTTAAATTAAAAGGTTCAATATTTTTAAAGTTTTCTTCTTTTATGACAATATCTTTTAATTTTAACAAATATTCCTTTTTTATATCATTATCATTTATTTTGTCTATTAATTCTAAAACGAATTGCTTATCATCCCTTGAAATAACATTAATGCTTGAATAACCACAATCACATATTCCCACACATTCACAACTATTAGATGGAGATTCATTAGTTGATTCTTCTTGTATTTCATATATTTCATCTTCTTCAGATTCTGTTTCAGAATTATAATCTAATATATTTAGTATTTGATTTTTAATTTGATCTTCTAATTCTATTACATTTATTTTTTCTTTGACCTTACAATATCTTGCTATATGTCCAGGTTTTCCACATTTAAAACATACTGACGTAGAGTTTTGAGAAGAGGCTTGGGGTATTGGTTTTCCTTTTAAACTTGTTTTCTTAGAAGAGGCGTTCCTTGAAAAACTAACTCTTTTATTTACCGTACTAGAGTTTCTATTACTTCTACTTGGTTTTGAATAATAGGAATTTGATCGACTTCTTGACATTGTCCTAGATTTAGTGGTTTTTGATCTTTTGATTCTTTTAGTAGATGGAGCTTCTATTTTTTCATATCCATATTTTTGGCAAAATGATCCTAATTCTTTTCTTGCTTCAAGTCTTTCCTTTTTAATCTTTGATTTTAATTTAAGGTCAATACACAAACTTAATCCTTCTGCATTAATATAATTTATTAAATCTCCATAAGTAAGGTTTGAATAAGGAATTTCACCATTATGGATACTTCTAATTTTTTATCTTACCTTTTCAGCAAATAATTTTGGAAGTCCTACTAAAAATCTTTCTTTCCAATAAGAATGATTACAATCAGTTCTTAAAAATACTTTAGTAAGAAACATATCCTTATACCATCTAAAATCATGTAATTTTGGACAAGTTAAATTAATTAGAATTTCAGAGCTTCTTTCTTGCAATTTATTCGGATCCCCTATGAAATGTTTACAAATTGCAAATATTAAAGTTGGAACTGAATTAGGTTCTCCAGTGGTAATAGTCATTTCTTGGTCTATTTGAGTTATACTACTACTTGCAGCATCTGGAATCATTTGTTTAGTTGTAATCAATATGTAATTTCTTTCTTCTTGACTTAAGTAATTATCCCACCAATTTTTTAACGTTCCCGAAAATCCTGATATAAGAAGTTGGGCACATTTTCTATCATTATGACCTTTTCCTTTAAAAGAACTAACAGCCATACTCATACTTTGAATTATTTGCAGAATCTGATGTTCAGTTAAACTATCTATATTCCATTCATAGATTGACTCTCCTGAATAATAATAGTTTTGATGTAAATGAGTTTCTTCAAACTGCATGTCTGGAAAAGAGGGTTTGGGATAAAAGTTCCTACGATGATATCTATACTTGTTTGCATGTTTAGTAATGGATTCTTTATTGAATAATTTAATTACTTCATGATTCTTTCTTAAAGAAATTGTCTGCTTAGTAAGTTTAATTGAGTAATCTTGAACGAATTCTAATGTTCCCTTTTGATAAACTTTATGAACCTTTAAATCTGGAATACTCCAATTACTTAATTGTTGTTCTATTTTCTCAATATTAATCTCAATATTGTTTACTGAATCATCTTGTTTATCTAATTCCTCTAAAGATTGATTTCTATTATCATTACCAGTTTGTCTCATTGATCCTATCTTTGATAAGAAACTAACCATAATAAAGTCTCTGATTTTCTTTAATGTTACAGGGATTACCCACGGGACCACGGACTTACTTACTTAGATTGCCGCTGACCAACATTAACAAGGGTTGACCAACTATAACATTCAAAGATAACCAAATCTTTTTATGAATAATTCTTATCTTTGAATAAGATCAACAAGCTAAACCGGCTCTAATACCAGAACCGATCCCAGGAGATAAATAATAATAATTGAGTAAAATTTAGACAGAACTAAGAGTTTTTAATTCATCTATGATTCTTTGTCTAATTCCAATTTCTCTTTCTAATAGATCTAAAAAATTGAGTCTTATAATTGGATGAAGATCATTGCGTGCAAGAATGGAAGTGATTCTTTGTATTAAACGTTTAGTCAAATCTAATGCACGAACTAGATTATGTCTTCTAAGCATGAAGATATATGATATTGAATAACAAATTCTGGAAATATTAAAATATTGAAACTTACAATATTTGTGTAGACGATAGTCTTCACTTGATATTACAAACTTGACTTTTGAAACTTGAACACTTCTTCACATAGAATACAAAGGATAAAATATAAAACTGGGAGAACAACTAGAGATTTTTGGGAAGGAACTAGAGGAGGTTTGCAGAGCTAACAACTTCGATTGCTTCTTTTGTCTTGAACTTCTTCTATTTATAGTTGAAATTTTGCAACTGTTTTCTTTGGATGCTCTAGTGGATGGCCGACAACTTTCTTTTGCTTTTTGAATTTCTTGATAAGTCATGATGCAATTCTTGAATAATGGTGTGGCTGACATACTTGATGCATTTTTTGAATAATGGTGTAGTACTTATTTTGCCTTTTGACTTCTTTGCACATAAAGTTAAAAACCTTTAAAGTCACGGGAGTCTTTTGAATCATTTTGCCGACAGTCTTGAATTATTGCACTGGACTGTATATGTCATAGCAATCATCTTCATTTTCTTGTGTTGAATTTGGATTTTGCTCTTCTTCGTCATCAATCTGGGATAGGACTTCTAACAATTTTTCTTGAAATCAGCTTTGCTTGAGCTTTCTGCCATCAGGCATTGGAATCTATTTTTTAATGAGATATTTTGATTGATTCATGAATCATGTATTTAAACTTAGTAGGCCAATTATTACCATAGCTTAGAAGGATTAATGACAAAGTTATGAGAAAATGTTCATAAAAATTGCTCAATTAATTAACAGAAAAAATATTAGTCATTTTGATAGTCAAAGAAAAAGTTAAGTTATTTGAAATATTGGGTTTCATTCAATAGATTTATAATGTTAATAACAAATTACCATATAAAACAAAAACAATATTAACCATGTAATGATGATAATACAAAATACATGTACCATCCAAAATATAATCTAAAATTTTTCTTCACTTTCCAAATCTATTTGAGTTTTAACAGAATAATATTCTATAAATTTAACATTCTAGGAATTGTTGGGAAAAATTGGAATAGCATTCAATATCTAAGAGGCATTATCCAAAAAAATTGAACCTTAGGAGGCTGAAATAATATGATATATATTTATTTTTATTGTCAATAAATGCGTATTCAATTGACTAACAAATATCTTGACAGAGAGAAAGGCAGTGGACTTGAAGTTAGTTATTGAGATCAGATATTTTAGTAATCAAATGTCTATAAAATATAAATATTTACCATCTAAAGATTTTTGCAACAAAAGCAAAAAGAAATCATCTTCAAAAGTTAAATCAATAGTATGTAGGAGTACTCATTGCCCTCCCCCCATCTTCTGTACATTGGTGGTGTTGGTGTTAATTTTACTATATATTGCCGTATTATAAGTAGGATTCCTAATAGGGCCATGTGAGTGGACACCTATCTTGTTGGCCCACATGTCATCATTTTATTGGTTACGAGGAATTTATCACACTTGGGTACTTTAATAGGATCTACATAGTGTAACCTCATTGTCCAAAAGACTTAGCGGCATCCAGAGTTAAATATTAGGGTTAAAAACAAAAATTCCTCTGTGATTAGGCTAATATACAAAAAAACCTCCCCCGATTTCAAATCATACATCTCGGTACCTCATGGTTTGAACTAAGGTGAAAATTGACGGAAACCATTAAAAGTAACGGTTTTTAGCTGAAATGACAGATTTACAGGTAAATCTGTCATTTCAGCTAAAAATCGTGTTGATTAAGTTATGGCATAATGTTCTATGTATATGTAATAAGTTGATTAAATTTTATGAAATTTGTGACGCCCCCACCTCTCCCAAGGGTGAATCCAAGGGCATCAGTGGGACGCCTGCCCAACTCTCGCCAGGACTCACTACAAAATCCAAAATATAAGTACAGGCATTCATTCCTAAAACCCTAATTAACGTCCAACCAAAAATACTAATTAATTTACAAGAGTAAATTCTCAATAATTTTCATCAAAATTACAATAATAGTAACTTTGTAAGGGCCGTAACAAAATCCTAACCTTTAATTGGACTTTTCATGAATCGTTGTAAATTCATTATGCATGACCATGATCATGTATAAAAAAAAAAATTTTTTTTTTTACCAACGAAAAGATTTGCAACAATAGACCAAGCAAGTAATTAAAACCCTTAAATAAATTAAGGTGTGACCATACTTAATACGAATCATCCTAAAACCATGATAGTTGTGTGCTCAACCCTAAGTATTCTCTTTCTTCTTTCAATTTCAACCGGTTTCACTTTCAAAATATTTAATCGGCATGGTCGCAATTGGAACCAGTTCACTTCAGCAAAGTCGGATCAATTCCAGAAAATTGAACCCACAAATCCCTCCAATTCAAGTTCGAAATTATCCCAAAAAAATTCTAGCAAAAACCAGTCGCCATTCACCCCATTTCCATGGCTGCCAATTGTCGAATTCTTGTTGAAAAATCTGGTAACTTAAGCATGCCATTCTTCCTCCCAACCGGCAGCTTGTTGGACTTGGAGCAAGGAGATTTCAGATCACCTTAGCCAAGGCTAATGATGTTCCACCTCCCTTCATGCCCAATGCATGAGAGCAGCTATGACACTTGGCACTCAATTCAGCCAAGCTTTGTTCATTTGAACAAGCAACTTCAGCATTTTCTCCAAGCCCCAACCGAGAATCCCCTCAAACACTCTTACCTTCATTCAGCATTTCTTCCCTCAAGCTTCACCTGAAACACTCTCCCCACTCTCTCCCTTTTTCTCCAGAAATTTTTCCCTCAAGCTTCAACCGAGAAGCTCTTCCCTCCTTCCCCTACATCTTCTTGTCTTTTCTTGGTTAATCAGCCCTAACACCAAGAACTTCTCTTGGCCGAAAAGCTGCTGGAAAACAAGCTCAAATTCTGGAAAGACCAAGTGATCATCTTCCATCCTAACTAGGGCAAGAAGAGGTAAGCCCTAGTCATTTTCTTTGTAAAAAAATTTTCTGGTTAGCTTGAAAACTCTTTGCTTACCCTATTCCGTTTTTTTTTAAGCTGAAATCAGGTTTGAATCCACCCTCAAACAGTCTTATTCATCCGGTTTCTTGCTCAACAAAGAGGGTAAGCCATAGCCACTTGTATGAACTTTTCACAGCTTAGTTTTTCCATTCTTAGATTTACTTTTCTTCTTGTAGCTGGACATTGGATCTCACTAGCTCCAAAAACACTTTATACCTTTGCTCTTGAGGCCGGTTGGAGGTAGGGGTCTTTTATATCCTCTTTAACTTAAAAGAAACTGTTTTACTCCTAAAAATGTTATCTTGCTCCTAAAAAAAATTGCCATGCATGTTTTGATGGACTTAAAATCCTGCTTGCATGCATATATCATCTTATTATGTTGATGGAAATGTTGATGTACTCCATGCATTATGATTGATGATGGCCGAACCTTTTCTTGTGCTTAGTTGTGGTTCAACAACTTTGATTACTTGCTGTTTTGGAATGGATATGAGCTGATAGGCTTTACCCTACTCCATCCGAAACCCTTTTGTTGTTAACATGCTGAAATCGACCCTTGCATGCACCACATTCCACTTGATTGATGAGACTTTAATTAAAAGTTTGCATGGGTAAAGTGTTTAACAAAAACCAAGCTTGAGTTGTTTATTTGCTTGTTAGAAAGTTGAAAATCTATTTTCCTTGCATGAGACCTCTCGGTCAGTTCGAGAGCCGCATGCATAATGACATGAAACCTGGTTTTGAGTAGATATTAGTCTTGCAGCAAAGAAGAAAACAAAAAGGGAGAATCGGACTTGATCATTTTTTTTCAACTTGGGACAAAATTTGTCTAGTTACACGTATTGTTTAATTTTGACCGTATGCATGATTTTTGGATTGTTAGATGAATGTATCACATGCTAAGAGTCCCGCTTAGCATTCTGGAAATCAAACCGAACCTTTAATCACGCGGCTACATGGCTGAAATTTCACAAAAAGTTACCAAAACCACACTGAAATAAAACGCTCATATCTCGCTGTTTATAACTCCAAATCACGTACCGTCAGTGGCATCCGAAACTAGACCCAAAGAGCTTCGTTTCAGTACCTTACACGCCCCGTAACTCATTTTCTACACATTGTGGTGAACCAACAAACATCGCCGAAAATCAAACTTGCAAACCAGTGGTTTCAAAAATGAATGTCCAAATTTGAGTACTTTCCAAATTGACTTGGCCGTTGCTATTTTATGAGAAAATAAAGAATTATGAATCTAGTTTCAACGGTTTTGAAATTATACAATTTGCAAAAGAAAATTTCCGATTTGAATTTTGAAAGAAACCATGACGGATTAGTTTTGGCCATGAAAACATAATGACATTCCATTTTCAAAATTGTGATTGTCGACCAAAACCTAATTTGTACTATTTTGATTTTAGCAAAACTTGTTTTAAGTATGAAAGACCAAAATCAAATTGGTTTCAAATCCAAAGCCTCGAAAGATTGTTTTGTTCACTAAACAAATAAAATTAAACACCATTAGTGATTTTCCAACCAAGCAAACCGTTTCTCAAATTTTCCAACGGATAACGCTACGTTACTCAAATCTTTCTAAACCTTAACTAATAAAATTATTCCAACCCTAATTACGCAGATTTTTGAAACTCACACATTTTAACCTATCTGACCAAGACCTATATTTTCAAGATACAAACCACCGTTTTATCACACTATCGACTCGTGAGGTAAACCTAAAAATATTCTTATTTTCATTGTAGACACCAAATTTTGACTATTTCATTTGTTTTCCTATGTTTTTATCTGTTAATGATTAGTTATTTATTTTTGAATTTTCTAACACATTTTTCTCATTTTGTAGGTTTTTCTTAAAAAAAAAAAAAAAAAAAAAAAGGTCAAAGTCATAAACGGACCAGTTCTGGGTGAGTCAGTAACTAGTCAGCGTAACCTGATCGGCGAAAAAAAATGGCAGTTTTCGAAGCTTGGATCACTCTTTTCCAATTTGTATTTTCGATGCTTGAACGATAAGAAACCTATTTAAACATTCCCCAACTCACCCCTAAACCCTAACAACTGATCTAACGTTCAAGATTAGCTCACCTCATCCCAAGAACATCAAAACCCTTAGTTCTAGGTTTGGTGGCTATAAATAGCCTAGATTAGGGTTTAACAAAGGAGGTGGAAGAGGTTGGAAATCTGAGAGAAAAAGAGGGAATTAGGAGAGCTTTGAGAGAGAAAAAAGCAGAGAAAAACGGCTGGAAACTAGAGAGAAAAAAGGAAAAGAAAGAAGAAAAGAAAAGCTAGGGTTTGACACTTGAGGAGCTTATTCTTGGAAATTCTGGCCTCTTTCCTCGGTTTAAATTCAAAGCTTCCGGTTCAGGTAGCATACTTATACCTTATTTACTGTTTTGATCGTAAAAATTATCTGATTTTCGGGCCTTTTGGTGGAACCAAGGTCTTGAGTAGTTTTTCTTTTATTTTGGGATATTTGATGATGATTATCAGCTGTTATATGAGCATGTTGTGTTTATAAGGCCTTGGTAAGGCTAGTAGATTGGTTTTTACGTTTAAAATTAGACGTTTGATGCTTACGTGATGATCTTTGTTGTGATTCACGAGAAATTTCTGGAAAATGTTCTTCGCCTTGAAGATGTGAAGAAGCGCGGACTACTGCAGCGGACTAGTTAGCGGTCCGCGTTCCTCTGAATGTTTGAAGTTGTGAAAGAACGCGGACCTCTTGCGTGGACAATCTCGCGTAACGATCCGCTTCTGGTTGAATATTTGAAGATGTGAAGAAGCGGCGGGCTGTTCTGGCCAGCTGATCCCCGTTTACCCGATTCTTCCACTTCCCTTTTTGCCTATTTGATGATCGCGATGCTTAAGATTTGGCCTTCTTGATTTTATCTTGTTTTGACATGATCGAATGCTGATATTTGATGCTTTAAATAGATCCCTTTGCCTCGAGGATTTTGTTTTGTGATATTGTCAAAAAGCTGGAAGCAATCTTCGATATTTTGAAGATGGGAAGAAACGCTGCTGGTTACTGGCTGAGTCCGCGTTTGGTCAGCGTTTCCTCTCTGATCTTTAATTTTCGCTTGGTGTGTGTGCTGCGGTTCTTTCAGCGTTCGGTCCGCGTAACCTCTCGCTTTTTTGTATTACGTTGATATTTCATGCTCTTTTGTTCCAGAATCTTACTCTACTTCCTATTATTATCTGTTTGCTTGCAGAATCTGTTTAGATACCCTTTCTTTGAATTTTGATTGGTTTTCCTTTAAATTGGTACCTTGATCCCTTTTGTTCACATTGAGTCTTAGATAATCATTCCCATCATTTAAGGATTCAATTAAGGCCTCATATCAAGGGATGGTAACTTCTTTCCCATTATGTGCTTATTATGTGTTTTGCATGATCTTGCATGTTTTAAATTAAGTTTTCCTTTGCTTTTATTCATGTCTAGTCTTTATTTATGTCATTTAATTTTGAGTAAATCATTTGGAGGCCTTGGATGCCAAGTTGTAATAGATAGGTTTAATTTGGCAAAAGTGTATTTATTCTAGAAGATGTAATAGTTAGATTATTATTTCGAATTTCTTCCCTTAGAATGTATTTAGGTTTCCCCCAATGTAATAATTAGTTTTTATATGCTTATTTTGCATGCTTGCATGATTATGTGTTTACTTGCTTTCCTAGGGTCTTGCATCTAGACATTATGCCTATGTGTTATGTGTTTATGTGTTTTATGTGTTTATTTGCTTTATTATCATGTCTACATGATTATTATGTAAATATATTGACGTCACCACACTAGTCCAACGCTAGTTGTGGCCTTCCATTCAATTTCTCACTAATCCAATGTTAGTGAGAACCCTTTGACGAGGGCTAGTCCAATGCTAGACCCTTAAACGCCTTTCATGCATTAGATACAAA
The DNA here is from genome assembly GCA_013103745.1 of Gardenia jasminoides. Classification (NCBI taxonomy): domain Eukaryota; kingdom Viridiplantae; phylum Streptophyta; class Magnoliopsida; order Gentianales; family Rubiaceae; genus Gardenia; species Gardenia jasminoides. Next base: position 11,657,800 of record CM023101.1, read on the forward strand.
TTTCACACACTTTCCACTTTTAGAGTTTCTTTCCCATTTTGCATGTCACTATTCCCCCATCCCGTATGCGAGACATCTCATTTAGTTTTCTTTTTATTAGATTAGTGCATTTAAGGCATTACCCTTTGAAATAGGGAAAAGAGTATGGCTTCCTAGCCTTAGCACGCTTTTATTTTCTTCTATGAAAGGAAGATTCAAAGTCACGAACTTAGTCCCAGCCCATTATGTTGCATTATTCCTCTTTGGGACATACATGTACATTATTTTAAACTCTATCAATTCATTCTTTAAAATCAACTTTCTTCTTCATGTTTTGCACTTCAAAGTCAAAACCACTTTTCTTAAAATTGCATCTTTTGGAAATTCAAGCTCCCTTTGCATTTAAAATTGATCCTTTCAAAACCCAACTTCTTTTCTCTTGATACTTTATAAAATTGCATTTTGAAAACCTACTTTCCGTTCATTCAGTCTCATCATTTGCATCTTTAGTGACCTCCTCGAGGGATCAAAATTGGATGACACAACTAATGTGATCAATTCCAATCACACCTCAGGAGACATTTGCCCTCTCGATCCAACATTAGGTCTAGGTTTTGCATCCATATAGACAACATCAAATGTGATAAATTTTAAAGTTAGAATTAGGAAATTTTCAACTAAATCTTGCAACTAGCTTTGGCTAGGTTAGAAGGGTGCCTTAGAGGCGAGCAACATCAGATCTTTGCCTTCCTTCTTTCAACCGTGACCAGAACCTTTTCTCTAGTTTTCAAAGACAGGTCGTCTAAAAGGGTTTTCTTTGTTTATTTCATTAAATCAAAACTTTTGGGTGACTTGGTACACCTAAACTCCATACCAAGTGGCGACTCCAAACTTTTCTAAAAACCCTTTTCTAGACTTTTGTTTTGGGTCCAAACCGTCGCATTTTATAGTCCCATGACCCCTTTCCCTTCGTTTTTCACAAAACCAAATCTTTCCCTTTTACACAACGTTTTCCTTTTCAAAATGGGTAGCGACGGCTTAAGCGACTCCAGGATTTTCCTAAGAGGGTCCGAGCACTTGATTTAGTTAACTATTTCGTTCTTCTAACTTTCTTATATATCACATTTGGATGTTTTAGGTTGCATTCTTTTCTTTTCTCTTTTAGGGTTTTCCGTGCAAACACTCCCTACACATCACGTACATGATGAATGAATTATTGTTTATTTATTTACTTGTACCGCGCCTTGCATTTGGGGTGGGTGTGCATCTACCCTAGAGCCTCGAAAATGGTTGATGTTTGAAATCCCTCCTCTCAAAAGGAATCACTTTCATACGTGCATATGTATTTTACTTTGACCCTACTTTTTTTTTACTTTTGGTGGCTTGTCACGCCACTCTTCTATTAGGATTAGGATCGATCCACTTGGACATGTGGCCGTGGCACGACGTGCACGTAGCAATGTCTAGGGGATCACTCGAACCACCGACTTGAGGCATTTGGATTGATGACCTTTTGCCTTTTGGTGCCAAGGTTTGGGAGCTGTAACCTTTATCGAGTCTAGATGCATTAGTGAGCTCAACCTCATGCATCCATGTTAGAATTGCCCAGGGAGGTCTACCTTACCCTATTGGGATCACTAGACACGAGGAGGGATTCCACCCCTCTTTATTTTTGTGCAATTTGTTGCTCCAACGTGTTATGTGATATCTGTTGATTAAACTAACCTTTTGTTGTCTTCCCTTTTCTTGCATTTCACAAACTCTAGAAAATAAGAGTCTTGGCACTCTTTTAAGACAAGCCATCCTTCTAGATAGGCTATTACATGTTTGAATTTATGTTTATTGCATTTAAGTTGTAATTGCATATCACTTTTAGGCTTACCCCGGCATTCAAATGGGGCTCCTATAGGCCATGTTTCATTTTGCACCTTTACTTGCTTTAATAAACTGGCATCACGCATAAACCATAGAGGGAATGCCGCATAGGGAATCCCATGTTAGGAATAAACCACCCTTGTGTCTTGGATATATAATCCAATGAGATTTGCATGTTTATGTTTTCAGTAACATCCAAAGGGGTAGCGCACAAGGTAAGGTAGGGTCCGATCCTTCTATGAGGGCACCAAAGATATGGAGTGACCTTCGTATGCTAGAATATAATCCCCTAATAATCACTTTTTGGCCATTTTATCAAAGTTGGTAAAATCCCATGCATAAGGACACTAAATCGAAAAATTCACAAATAATTTCTCATTGTTGAGATAATGATTTTATCAAGGCCAAAACTTGATTTTAGGAGGCTTATGAGCTAGTGTGTTGCAAATAACATTGAGATGTGGAGTTACAAGTAAGCAATAAACCCAGCTGATTTTTTTGAGTAAACCATCAATTCCGTCCGATCCTTATTTCCCTCAAAGGCGAGTCAAGGCCCTACGATTATTTTGAGAATAGTCCTTTTTAACCTTTTAACCTCTCTTCACATATCAGTTAAAGTAAGGAATCCATTCGAACTTCGTCCTCATAATGCGCCAAACAGTGCACATTCTTTTGGTCAATCCTCTAGATTGTTTTACTAATCACATATCAGTGAGGTGATCGGATCCATCAGGTATTGTATAGTGCATACCCCAGAGGATTGCATTTTTCATGCTAGGCCGACCCTTGGCATAAAAGGGCTCCCCATAGGACATGCATCCGAATTATATAAGCAATCACTAACTTCGTTCTTTTTCCTTTTTTTTTCAAATAAATCTCTGCAGATCCCCTTTGAAATAAGCGCCTAAAGTGTGTATTTTCCCATTCAGGTACTTTTAAAAAAAATAGCTTCACGCAGAAGCCCCATCGTTACCGTTCTAAAGCAAAGCTCAAAGCAACCGTAGCATGAGTTACGCACCGGGATAGGAATGCTTTGGTCACTTCGCCGGATTTTGCTGCCTTGGGAGCTCGCTTAAGTGAAATCGGGAAGGTTTAATGAGATGAAGCCGAGATGGCCGCATAAAGCGTGTAATTGATCGGTTGCCAATGAGTGGAGGTGGTACTTGAATGGTCATGAATATGTTGCTAGCATTCCCACAAATAACCACCCTTTTCTCGACCAATATTCAAACCACCCTTGTTCCACCTATTCCTAACCTTCATGAGATTGCTTTCTCTCACCACAACACCGGTTTTCCATACACTCACCCTGACTATGTCTTGCAGAGCCCAACCAAAAAGGCAAACCCTCATACTCAACCCCAGATCACCTTAAACATACCTCCCAGTCATACCAAGCCTCATCTTCATACCACGGAACCCTTTGTATGGGACATTGCCTCCCAAGGAAAGCCAGAGATGGATGAGCCTGTCATGCCAGTCGACAAAGATCTGATGAAAAGGCTGGATAAATTTGATGAGTTCATAAGGAAGAATCAGGGACTAAACAGACAAGGTGGCCTGGACTATGACGACCTTTGCCTGTTCCCTAACGTTCAGCTACCTATGGGTTTCAAGACCCCCAAGTTCAGCAAATATGATGGTACCGGGAACCCTAAGACGCACCTTAAAATGTTTGCCAACAAGCTTGGTAAACCAGTGGACGATGAGAGCTTGCCTATGCGTCTATTCCCCGAGAGCCTAGAAGGGGATGCTTTGGATTGGTACTCGAACCTGAAATCTCAAGAGATCAAAACTTGGTTGGATTTGTCAACAGCTTTTGTGAAGCAGTATGAATTCAATTGTGAGTTGGCACCGACACGCACAACATTGGAAGGAGTCAAAAGGAGACCCTCAGAAGATCACAAGTCATATGCCAAGCGATGGAGAAAGTTAGCTGCTAAAGTTGAGCCTCCCATGACAGAAGAAGAAATTGTTCGTACTTTCATCAAAGCACATGACCCGCCTTATTTTGAAGAGATTTTTCGAATGACTGGGAGTTCTTTTGCTACAATTGTCAATAAGCTGGAGGAGTATGATGAGTTTGTTAGAGCTGGGAAAATTGTCAATGTGACGGCCCTGAAACAGCAATTGGAAGCATTGCAAGGGCAAAATGGCAGTGGGAGGAAGCTCCCGTTTAGAAAGAATGAAGGAGAAGCTGCTTTTGTGTGGGATCAGAACCCACCTCTCAGGCCCAGAGCTCGGACTCACCCCACCAATTCAAGCTCATACTTACCGTATTCCTACCATCGGTCATGATCCTGCACATGACCCGCCCTATTCATTTGGACCCCAACCTTTGTTTTCAACTTCCCAACCTATCTCCTACCCCCGTCAAAACTATGCTCCTAGACCTGCTCCACAAAATCCTGCTCAAAATTCTTTTCCGCCTAATGAAATGCAAAATCAGAAAACCTTTCGAACTTTCACCGATCTGGGCCATTGACCAGTGTATGAGAGTTGAAGGCGGCTGGGAAAATTACCTTGCCCTCCCAAAGCTGATCCCAGGGACCCCTGGGGTATGATCCCATGCCATCTGGCTTACCATTCGGAAGCCCGGGTCATCCGGACGATTAATTGTTGGGCCTTGAAGCATAGAATTCAAGACATGGTGGATGCGGGGATATAGTTCAAAAGAAAGAATGACCAAGGGCGAGCGTCAATAGAAACCCTTTCCTGAACATAAAAGCGTCGTTGGAATGATCGGTGAGGAAGAAATTGTTGATCATGCTCAATGAGGGATGGTGGTGGATCATTTAAGGAAAGGTCGATGATGATATAGAGACAAGGTGGAGTTTCCTTGATTCCTCAAGAGACCACACAAAATTGGCTACCGATTGTCCGCCTACCGGGTAGGTTTGGTAAATCTGAGGGGGTTGTCCTTGAAAAATGAATCATGCTTTAATCATGCACTTGTTATTTCACCTTTTGCTTATTTAAAAATTATGCCTTTAATTATGCTTCCATGGTATTATCTGTTATCTTGCTTCTTTGCCAAATGAAATGAAATTTCTCCTTTTGTCCTTCAGTTATGGTTCACTCATTTTATTTTTGCACATTTATTTTATTTACTCTTGGATGATCATGAATAAAAACCTTTGACCCTTGGACATCATCCTTTTGGAATTTGATGGACGAAAATTCTGATATCTCATGAACTTGGATGTCGTCATTTGTAAGATGATCGAAACACACCGAGATTGGCTTGAGAAACTACCCTTTTGGAATGGAGGATTGCAATCAGGACTTCTACTGGGGCAACACCTTACTCTCTCATGTATGGGATGAAAGCGGTATTACCTGCTGAAGTTGAAATCCCATCTTTGCGCATTCTAATGGAAGCTCAGTTGGAAGAAGCTGAATGGATCAAGCAACGTCACGAGCAACTCTCTTTGATCGATGAAAGAAGGTTGTGTGCCATTTGTCATGGGCAATGTTACCAGCAAAGGATGGCTCGAGCTTACAACAAGAAAGTTAGACCTCGCAGGTTCGAAATGGGGGACAAGGTTTTGAAACAAATCCTTCCGATACAAGAAGAGGCTAAGGGGAAATTCGCTCCGAATTGGCAAGGGCCGTTCATTATTCAAAAGGTGCTACCTGGAGGAGCATTATTTCTCATGGAGATGGATGGACAGATTTTTTCCTCAACCAATCAATTCAGACATGTGTAAAAGAGTTTTCATATGATTGAGTAAGGTTTCTTCAGAAATTTTTTTGCAAAAAGGTGGTCTGGAAAAGCCAACCTTATTCTTTTTAGTTTAAACACTTCAACCCCCCAGTTTTTCCGTTTGAGCCTATAAAAGAATGATTAATTATTTAGCAAACCCTTCTTGAGAATCACAAACCCCACACTGGGGCAATTTTTTTGTATTTTTGAAAAAAAGAAAAAAAAGAAAAAAAAAACATTTTAAGAAAAAGGGACCAAACTGGGGCAAATTTTATTGAAAAAAAAAAAATATATTTTTGCATTCAAGTTTTAAACCTGCCTCTACACCACACTCAAACCCCTTGCAAAAGCCTAGTGTTATAGACCCCGCTTTTTTGCAAAAATTTCTGAAAAGAACTTTCTCAATCAAAAGGCAAATGATGCAAGTACATCCCCTCTGAATTCTGTCAGAAGGGATTGTCTCACTGATGCCACCATTTTTAACAAACATGTTTAAATTGACGAAAGTTGGGAGTTAAGTCTGTCTATTTTACCTTATCAGTCAACTTCAGTGCAAATCCGAAAGGGTACCAAGGCAAGTTTTGAAAAGCAACAGTGCAAATAGAAAGGAAAAGTTCATGGAACAAGGGAAGCCGGTGACTACATTTATCAGGGTTTACCTTATATCAAGCACTCCCTTGCCGTCAGTAAATTCCAAGGAGATGATATCCAAAGGGGTCAAGTGCGACGCTTTTGTTTTAAATAGTTTTCCGGCATTTGGCTTTTATTGATTTAAAATGTCATGTTTAGCATTCATTCTATGGTCATGATGCCATTTTAAAATAAAATTGTCTCTTTGCACAAACTTTTGCACATATTTTCATCAAAAGGGCATTTTCATCAAAGGACAATCCTCTTAGATTACCATGAAGGTATGGATGATATGGATTCAGAAGCAAGCGGAACGAACAGATGCCGGTCGAACAAGAATTCAACACCGCCATCGACGCGTCCAAGAACTCATGTTTACTGGCTATTTTGAGATAAAAGGGTCAAGCGGTGGCGTATTAGTACTTTTCACCATTTCTTTTCTTTTGCAGAGAAGCAGCAGTGGACAAGTGACTGATCGGTCAAGTCGAGGAGACCAACTTCATTTTGAGTCATGTCTGGACTGTATGATCAAATCATTTTGAAAATTGATTAATTGCAAAATTGAGGAAGGACAAGTGCCTTTTCGGGAAAATTTGGGAAAATGGGGTTTTCATACGCACACCACTAGGTGTTATATAACCCACAGTTCTTTTCAGATTCCTTTCTTCTGAAATGTGGCATGCTTCGACATTCCTCACCAACCGTTCAAGAGGCCACCGAGGCGATGGATCCACTGATTTGCTTATCCTATTCTTGCTTTATTTCTCTTTTATGTTTGATCTTGTGTTCTGTTTTTTTAGACATAGGTTTAATTGTTAGAAATACTTTTGATTCATTTGCTTGCATCAGAATGTGTATATTTGTTTAAATTGGGCTCTTATGTGCTTATTTATGTTTGAAAAAAAAAAAAAACTTTGTCTGAATTGCACATTTGCCTCACAAATTGATTTGTTTTTCAAAATTTGATTCAAAAAGGGTGCAAATGTCCAATTTTGGTTGCAATTGCTTTCATCCTTCTGAAATAAAAGCCCGTGTGATGCGAAAGTTCCTTTTTCCATCTTACTGAAATAATTGTTATGTGATTAAGACATTGGCATTTTAGAAAGTATGTTTTGTAAAATAGGGAAAATTATGCCTCAGTATTTTCCTATTAAATGAGATTTCTTCTTTTATTGGATTTTACAAGAAAATGATTGATATTGTTGGCAAATAATCCTTTTTCATTTGATATGAAAAAAAAAAGGGAGAAAAAGAAAAAACGAAAAAGGAGAAAGAAAAAAAAAAAAGAAAAAGCAGCAAAGTGAGAATTAAAATTCTACTCCAATGATTCTAGTACCAAGTAACCGGAGGTTTAGCATCTACAAATGTTAACTTTCGCAGAAAACGGTTTTGAATTATGAGTATGCAAAGCAGTTTGAAAAGTAAAATGTTGAGTAACCGGGATCTTCACCTAAAAGTGTTGATTTTCGCGTCAAAAGACATCTTTACTATTTGAGCAAGAAGGCATATGTCGAGTAACCGGGAGTCTTCACCTAAAAGTGTTGATTTTCGCGTCAAAAGACATTATTGCAATTAGAATAAGAGGATGTGTTTCAGTAAATCCTTTTTAGCAGTAAAATCTGAGAAAATATGGAAAAGGCAAGTTTGAAGTTGACTATATGAGTCGCTTGATTGCAAAATTTGGTGAAAGTGAGAAATCAAGCTTGAATTGTTAAAATTGAGGTATAATTGTCTTTCTTTTACTTGACATTATGAGTACTTGATGCAAATTGAATAATTGCATAACAATGTTTTGCCTAGTTTATGAGGATTTGGATTTCCAAGATCATATGGTTTATTTCAATCCCATAGCTTGCTTTTTGATGAATATTTCCTATTCACTTGAGAACAAACAATGCTTCATAAGCATAAGTATCTCATGAATGTGTTTTATTGCATGATTTTCATACGCTTTTAGTCATTCAATGGTCAACGTGATCACAAGAGTTTTACACTTTATAAAAAAAAAAAAAAAAAAGAGTAGAGGAATTGAATTTCCATGGACTAATTGGTTAATATTTCATGACTTTTGCAGGGTTAACGATTCAGTTGACACTGGGGCAATTTTGTTTTGAGGGAAGTGCTTTCCAATTTTGGATAATGCATTCAAGATTAATTTTTGCCGAAAAAGGTTTGCAGATCAAGACGATGGCGACATATGTGGACTTGTTCCAACCCTGCAGAGGAAGGATTTCAATTACACTCTTCAATTTTCCAAAATCCATCAATTCTTGAAAAAAAAAAAAGAGAAGAAAAAAAAAAAAAAAAAAAAAGAAGAAAAAAAAAAAAAAAAAAAAAAAGAGAAGAAAAATTCATTGTTCCTAGCAATCACTTACTTTTTTAAGTCAAGAAAAATCAAAAATCAGAATTGCACCATTTCATCGAGTGCATCATTACTTGCATTCTACAGTTATCTTGTTTGAACAACTTGTGTTTTATTTTTCAAAGTCTGGCAATCTAGCATTTATATTTTCATCTAGTCATTCAGGCTTGGGTCCAATCCCACTGAATAGTTTCATCTAGTCATTCAGGCTTGGGTCCAATCCCACTGAATAGTTTATTTTAGTCATTCAGGCTCGGGTCCAATCCCACTGAATCATATGTTTAGTCATTCAGGCTCGGGTCCAATCCCACTGAATAGTTTCTTTAGTCATTCAGGCTCGGGTCCAATCCCACTGAATAGTATGTTTAATCATTCAGGCTCGGGTCCAATCCCACTGAATAGCATATTTGCATTTTCCCAACTAGTCATTCAGGCTTGGGTCCAATCCCACTGAATAGTCTAAATTTGGAAACAATTTAATTTGTTGGCTGTTGGGCTCGACCCTGGGAGCAGACACCCTTCTATCCCTGCTTCAATTTAAATTTACTGTTATTGTCTCGACCCTCGCCGCAGGTTTTCCTTCTATCCCTCTGCTTCAATTTAAATTTCTGTTGTTGTGTCATTTTCATGAGACCCCTTCTATCCCACACTTCAAATTTAAATTTCATTGGTGAGTCTCGACCTTGACACCTTCTATCCCCACCTTCAAATTTAAATTTGGTGAGTCTACCTCCCATGACCTCTTCTATCTCCGTTTTCAAATTTAAATTTGTTGGTGAGTCTCGACCTCATGGGCACCTTCTATCTCCGTTCTTCAAATTTAAATTTACATTTGGTGAGTCTCACCTCAGAACCACCCTTCTATCTCCCCTGTTCTTGATATTTAAATTCCTTGGTGAGGTTCTACCTCCTTGAGACACCCTTCTATCTCCTTCAAATTTAAATTTACATTTGGTAGTCTCGACCTCCGCCCGGGCACCCTTCTATCTCCCGTTCTTCAAATTTAAATTTCTTGGTGAGTCTCGACCTCCTTGCACCCTTCTATCTCCGTTCTTGATATTTAAATTCATTTGGTGAGTCTCGACCTCCATGCACCCTTCTATCCCCTTCTTCAAATTTAAATTTACATTGGTGAGTCTCGGCCTCCGGTACCTTGACCCTTCTATCTCCAGCTTCTCGAATTTTACAAGATTCAGATTCATTTCATCATGGGTCATTTGTTTGAACCACGTTGACCTGATTCTTATGTCGATACACGTAGGCAACTCTACACGAAGTTCGGTCACATTATGCTTGTTTAGTTTGAAAGTTGGCAATCTAATATTCTGTTGGTTCGATACAACCAGAAAAACAGTTAAGCATTTGGCCCACGTTTTGTCTAAATTTCTTCAAACTCGCACGAGAGGCTGAGACACCAAATTTTGACTATTTCATTTGTTTTCCATGTTTTATCTGTTGATTAGTTATTTATTTTGAATTTTCTAACACATTTTCTCATTTTGTAGGTTTTCTTAAAAAAAAAAAAAAAAAGAAAAAAAAAGGTCAAAGTCATAAAGCAGCTGACCGCTTATATGAGTCCGCCAGAATCACCAACGTACAGAACCTGATCAAAAAAAAAAATGACGCTGGATTTTTCCGTAAGCTTTGATCACTCACCTTTTCCCAACTATTTTGATGCTTGAACGATAAGAAACCTATTTAAACATTCCCCAACTCACCCCTAAACCCTAACAACCGATCTAACGCTCAAGATTAGCTCACCTCATCCCAAGAACATCAAAACCTTAGTTCTAGGTTTGGGTGGCTATAAATAGCCTAGATTAGGGTTTAACAAGCGAGTAATGGAAGAGGCTGCTGAGAGAGAAAAGAGGGAATTAGAGAGCTTTGAGAGAAAAAAGCAGAGAAAAACGGTCTGGAAACTAGAGAGAAAAAAGGAAAAAAGAAGAAAAGAAAAGCTAGGGTTTGACACTTGAGGAGCTTATTCTTGGAAATTCTCCTCTTTCCTCGGTTTAAATTCAAAGCTTCTGCCCGTGTAGTATACTTATACCTTATTTAATGCTTTTGATCGTAAAATTATCTCGATTTGCCTTTGTGAACCAAGGTCTTGAGTAGTTTTTCTTTATTTTGGGATATTTGATGATGATTATCACTGTTATATGAGCATGTTAGGTTTATAAGGTCTTGTAAGGCTAGTAGATTGTTTTACGCTTAAAATTAGACGCTTGATGCTTCCGTGATGATGTCACAGGATTCCCCGAAATTTCAAAATGTTCTTCACGCCAAGATGTGAAGAAACGATTGACTACTTAGCTGGACTAGTTCACAGGTAACGTCCCGCTTCCTCTTGAATGTTTGAAGTTGTGAAGAAACGCTGACCTCTTATGGACAAGCTCGTGAACGATCCCAAGCGGTTGAATATTTGAAGATGTGAAGAAACGCTGGTCGCATTACCGCTGGCCCCGTATGCTGTATCAGCCCCCGCTTCTACCCAGCGCTTCTTCCTTCCCTTTGCCTATTTGATGATGCCGATGCTTAAGATTTGGCCTTCGATTTTATCTTGTTTTGACATGATCGAATGCTGATATTTGATGCTTTAAATAGATCCCTTGCCTCGAGGATTTTGTTTGTGATATTGTTCAAAACGGCGGAAGCAATCTTCGATATTTTGAAGATGGAAGAAACGCTACCGTTACTGAGTCTGTCAAGCCTACGTCAGCTTCCTCTCTGATCTTTAATTTTCGCCAACGCTGTCATGCGTGTTCTTTCCGCCAAAGCTTCGTCCCACAGTAACCTCTCGCTTTTTTGTATTCTCGTGATATTTCATGCTCTTTGTTCCGTAATCTTACTCTACTTCCTATTATTATCTCTGTTTGCTTGCGTAACTGCTTAGATACCCTTTCTTTGAATTTTTGATTGGTTTTCCTTTAAATTGGTACCTTGATCCCTTTGTTCACATTGAGTCTTAGATAATCATTCCCATCATTTAAGGATTCATTAAGGCCTCATCATCAAGGGATGGTAACTTCTTTCCCTATTATGTGCTTATTATGTGTTTTTGCATGATCTTGCATGTTTTAAATTAAGTTTTCCTTTGCTTTATTCATGTCTAGTCTTTATTTATGTCATTTAATTTTTGAGTAAATCATTTGAGACCTTGGATGCCAAGTTGTAATAGATAGGTTTAATTTGGCAAAAAGTGTATTTATTCTAGAAGATGTAATAGTTAGATTATTATTTCAATTTCTTCCCCTAGAATGTATTTAGGTTTCCCAATGTAATAATTAGTTTTATATGCTTATTTTGCATGCTTGCATGATTATGTGTTTACTTGCTTTCTTGTGGTCTCGTCATCTAGACATTATGCCTATGTGTTATGTGTGTTTATGTGTTTTATGTGTTTATTTGTTTTATTATCATGTCACATGATTATTGTGTAAATATATTGATCACCACACTAGTCCAACGCTAGTTGTGGCTCCTTCCCATTCAATTTCTCACTAATCCAATGTTAGTGAGAACCCTTTGACGAGGGCTAGTCCAATGCTAGACCCTTAAACGCCTTTCATGCATTAGATACAAATTTCACACACTTTCCTTTCCACTTTAGAGTTTCTTTCCCATTTTGCATGTCACTATTCCCCATCCCAGATTGTGCATGTAGACATCTCATTTAGTTTTCTTTTATTAGATTAGTGCATTTAAGGCATTACCTTGAAAATAGGGAAAAGAAATAGTATGGCTTCCTAGCCTTAGCACGCTTTTATTTTCTTCATGAAAGGAAGATTTAAAGTCACGAACTTAGTCCCTCGCACCATTATGTTGCATTATTCCTCTTTAGGACATACATGTACATTATTTTAAACTCTATCCAATTCATTCTTTAAAATCAACTTTCTTCTTCATGTTTTGCACTTCAAAGTTAAAACCACTTTTCTTAAAATTGCATCTTTTGGAAATTCAAGCTCCCCTTTGCATTTAAAATTGATCCTTTCAAAAACCCAACTTCTTTTCTCTTGATACTTTATAAAATTGCATTTTGAAAACCTACTTCTTCCCGCTCATTCGAAGTCTCATCATTTTGCATCTTCGTGACCTCCTCGAGGGATCAAAATTGGATGACACAACTAATGTGATCAATTCAATCACACCTCAAGGAGACATTTGCCCCTCGATCCAACATTAGGTCTAGGTTTTGCATCCATAGACAACATCCAAATGTGATAAATTTTAAAGTTAGAATTAGGAAATTTTCAACTAAATCTTGCAACTAGCTTTGGCTAGGTTAGAAGGGTGCCTTAGAGACCAGCAACATCAATCTTTGCCTTCCTTCTTTCAACCGTGACCCCAACCTTTTTTTCTCTAGTTTTCAAGAGACCCGAGTCGCCTAAAAAAGGGTTTTCTTTGTTTATTTCATTAAATCAAAACTTTTGGTGACTTGGCACCTAAACTCCATACCAAGTGGCACTCCAAACTTTTCTAAAAACCCTTTTTCTAGACTTTTTGTTTTGGGTCCAAACCGTCGCATTTTATAGTCCCATGACCCCTTTCCCTTCGTTTTTCAAAAAACCAAATCTTTCCCTTTTACACAACGTTTTTTGCCTTTTTCAAAAAAATGGGGCGCGACATTCATAAAAGAAGTGAATTGGTCAAAATTGATTTTAATAATTAATACAATAATTATGTACCTCAGGAACCGACGGTAATATAAACGAGGGCTTTGAGACCGAGGACTCGACTCATCTACTCAACCTTGACCATCTAAGGTGAGGTTCCTTTTGATGCTACTTGATCCTTGTTGCTAGGTATTACTTGTTATTGTATGACTGGTTTCTAAATGTGATTTATCGTTGAATGATTGAAACTAGAGTTTTATGTAAAGTGAGTTTTATTGCTAATTTGACTCAACGTGCTTAGGTGGTTAGTAGTTTTGTGTTGTTAAAACAATAAACTTGTTTTCTTTTGAGGCTTGAGGTGAAGAGGTCGGCTCAAGGCCCCCTCGCCCTAAAGGCTGGTGCACTCCTAAGGGCTCGAGGTTGAAATTGATTGTCAGCCTGTCCCTCGCTCTAAAATATTAAACTAAACCACCGCACTGCTTGTGCATGTCAACCTGCATGACCTGTTAGGGATCCCAAACCCCGTGAGGCTAGTCGGCCTATTCCGGCCGGTGGAGGCTTGGTCGGAGACGCCACGGACCCCTGGTCCGCTCAAAGGTTACCTCGAGTGTACACCGCCTCGCTTGTTTAGTTGGATCCAAGTTGGGTGAAAGGGGATGGAGAAAGAAATAAAATGGCCGAGTTCTGAAGCCCCAGACTCGCTTTCCTCCCCGAGAATGTTATTGCGATTGTTATTTAATGCTCATTGTTTAAATGGCTCAACGAGCATCTTGATTGTTACAGCTTTACAACCCTGTTATGTGAAAAAAATAAATATATACCGCCTCACAACTTTCCTTAAATGGAAGTTATCAGATTTTGAAACTAGTCCCAGATGGACCTAAATGTTTACAAAGCTTGTTGTACTTATGTGTTTAATTGCTATGTGTTTTGGGACTCTCATGGTTTAGAAACTCACCCCATATATCTTCCCATCCTGTGATTTCCAGTGTATTGAAGAAAGTCAAGGAGTACAAGCCGCTTGAATCTTTTGAATGTTGGGTGTATTTGAATCTATTATGATGTCAATGATAATGTATAAGAATTGTCTTTTGAATTATCGTGGTAAGGTTGAGAGTCGAACCCAAATGGATGTTGGTTAGTAAGTTATGTCGATCTATTTGAAGAATATATTGTTTGAAAACCCTAGTCAAGTAATTGCCTTAGTCTGGCGAGTAGCGGCCATGGTCCCATATGGTTCACCTTGGGAACGTGGGGCCACCACAATTGGTGGTATCGAGCCTAGGTTAGAAAATAAGCCTCGTGAGGTTATGAGGTCCCGGTTTTGTTAGGTTAGAAACTGATAATTGAAATCACTGTATATTTGGAACTCACATAAAGTTGATCGGGTTGTAGGTTGTGGCGGAAATGGAGTGATGGTAACAATGCCCCACCTAGGATGCCTTTGCCTTTAGTGCGATATCAGTCCGATGACGAGGCCCGTGACTCCATTGGAGTCCGCCTCAAGACCAACCCATGTAGCTGTTTGACGACTATGCCTACCCTAACCACGTAGAAGCCGGCCGGGGAAAAGGAAAGGAAGACTTTGGCTCGCATCGTGAGGGCCAATGCCGAGATAGAGACATTGAGGACCGAGAACCAGCTGCACGCGCTAGAGTCCCAGAACTTGAGGAGATGGCTAATCGGGCCTCCGATCACCTAACACGTAAGGGTGCGAGATTGCACCGGCATCGCGGATGATTGTTGAGACGATGATTGAGGAGATGTTGGAGATTTTATACGGAGGATCGAGGGTGGAGAGCGCTCTAGTATTGGAGAGATATTTCCGTGAGATGTTGAGGAGATGATTTCCGAGGAGATCGTGAGGCTTCTCCTACTTACAGCCCCGAGAGTGACCCCTCAGAGGACCCTGACTTTCCTATGTCTCCTTGAGTTTGGGTTGAGGCTGAATGCCTGGTGGAGATTCCCTTTTGTTTCCTACTTGGATGATTGTATGGAATTGATGTTATGTTTCTAATTTCCGTGAATGTTATGACTATTGTGTTGTGTTTGTTTAAGAACTTGTTGGATGATGTTTTAAATTAAAAATGAGTTGTGTTGGTATATTGATGTTGTTTACAATTATTTTCTTTTCCTTATCGTATAATTCATCTCTATAAATGAAAACCCTTGTAATGCGGTGTATAGAGGAAATGGAAGGAACAGTGAAAAGGGAGAGGAAGGCCTACTAGGCAAACACGAAACCAGGGTGAGGAAGAGGCATCTACCGCCCATCTTAGCCGGGAGCATGGGGAGCAACCTAGAGATCAAATAGCTGAGGCCTTGAATCGAATGACAACCCTTTTAGAACGTGTGACCGATCGACAAAATCAAGGACCGATAATGGACCAAAGGGACCGAGTTAGTGAAGACAGCCTGGAGAGATTTCGTTTCTCCTCCCAAGTTTGCGGGAGGACACGACCAGATGAAATGAACGGTGGCTAGAGAGAGCATGATTAATATTTTGGAACTTTAGGTTACACGAAGTACCTGGCAGCGGGTGACTTTGCTGTCTTTCAATTCAAGGCCGCAAGGGCCCGTGGAATGTTATTAGGGAGAAATGGGCTAGGAACCGACCCCTGGACCTGGGTTAACTTTACTAGGAGTTTAATGAGAAATACCCGCCTCCCCTAGTACAAGCAAAACGGGAAGACGAGTTTATAAGGTTGGGCTAAGGAACCCCGAGGTAGCCAGTATGAAGCACATTCACCCGCTATCTAAGTTTGCCCTGAATTGATTGCCACCAACCTCGTAGGGTACGCCGCTTTGTCCGTGGTCTAAACCTAGAAATTCAAGAGGCTTTTAGCAACCGCCGATGCTCACTTTACCGATGCCCTAGAAAAGGCTCTAAGAGTAGAGAACACCAAGGCTCAAGTCAAAGCCTTTCAAAATAGAAAAGGGCAGCCCGACCGGTAGTAGTTCGGGAGACCGAGGAAATCAGCCCTAAAATTGGAAGAGGGTCCCGAGGAGGGCGAAGCCGGACTGGACAGGAAGGGCCAAAAGGGTGTTCCATCTCAACCAAGGCAAAACCTACCAATCCGTACATCTTGTGGATTTTGTGGTAAGACAGGCCATCATGAGAACGATTGTTGGAAAAAGGCCGGGAAATGTCTAGCCTCTGGAAGTACAGAGCATGTAATTAGCAATTGCCCTGCTCGTCGACCCCAGGAAGCTGGAACACAACATTCAAGAGGTCCAAATCCTAAACCGCCAACGAAAAAAAAATCGACCTAGGTACCCGGCCGAATTTACTCCCTTGATCACAGAATGTACCCGACCCAGTGGAGGGTGGAAGGTACCATTTCTTTTCATAGACTAGCTAAGATTTTGATTGATCCCGGTGCTAGTCATTCGCTCAGAAATCCGACTTTATGTGTGCTATTAATGTTAAGTCTGATTTTTACCCTTGATCCGATAATACAAACTCCTACCGAAGGATCCATGCTTAGTAAACGAATGAGGGCTATAGGAACTGTGAGTCGGGGTAGAGAAAGGAAAATTTTGGCACCTAATTTCTCTACCTATTAAAGGTTATGATGTCATACTGGATGGATAGTCCCCGACTTCATGCAACTGGATTGTAGAATGAAAGTAGTTGAATTTCACATTCCGTGGGAACCTATCCTAAGATTTAATGCAAGACAAGGTTTAGCTCACGCCTTATTTCAGGGATTCGAAGCTAGAAAATTGTTAAGTAAAGGAGCTCAAGGATACTTGGCATTTTGATAAACCCTCAAGAAGATAAGTCAAGATTAGAAGATGTGCCTATAGTAAACGAAAGTATCCGTAAGTATTCCCTGAGAGTTAATATCCTTACCCCCCCCGAGCAGAGACATTGAATTTAAGATTGAACTCACCCCGGGCAGCACCTATCTCTAAGACTCCCATGTAATGGCGCCACTGAGCTCAAGGAATTAAAATTGCAATTACAAGATTTGTTAGAAAAGGATTCATCGATTGAGTGAGTCTCCGCGGGGAGCCCCGCATCGCTTGTGAAAAAAGAAAGATGGAGGTTTACTTTGCATAGACTATCGAGGATTGAACGAGTTACTATTAAGAATAAGTATCCTTACCTCACATTGATGAATTGTTCGATTAACGCAAGGTGCTGTAGTATTTTCTAAGATTGATCTCAAACAAGGCTACCGCTAAGGATCGTGGAGGAAGACGCTCCAAAACAGCCTTCACCCTAGATATGGGCATTATGAGTTTTGGTTATGCCATTTGACTAACTAATGCCCATGCAGATTTATGGATTTAATGCATCGTGTTTTCAAGTCTTATTTAGATCAATTGTGGTGATCTTCATAGATGATATTTTGATCTATTCAAAGTCCAAAAAAGAACATGATCGACATTTGAGGTTAGTTTGCAAACCCCAAGGAGCATCAATTGTACGCTAAGTTTAGTAAGTGCAAGTTTTGGCTAGAGGAAGTATCATTTCTAGGTCATGTAATCTCCGGAAAGGCATTACGGTAGATCCAAATAAAGTAAAAGTAAGAATGGAAACAACCAAAGAACCCAACGGAAGTTCGTAGTTTCTAGATTGGCTGGATACTACCGGGTTCATTCAGACTTCTCTAAACTTACAGTCCTTAACCAACCCCGACTCAAAGAATAGCCGCTTTTGTGTGGATGGAAATGTGAGAATAGCTTCCAAGAGCTCAAGAGTCGCCTGACCAAAGCCCCTGTGTTGGTCTTACCAAATGACGAGGATAGCTTTACCGTGTACACTGATGCATCCAAAGAAGGTTTAGGATGTGTTTTAATGCAGGCTGGAAAAGTAGTGGCTTATGCCTCGAGGAAGTTAAAGCCTCATGAGCAAAATTATCCAACTCATGATCTAGAACTGGCAGCAATAGTGTTTGCTCTGAAGAAATGGAGGCACTATCTATATGGTGTGGTTTTGAGGTTTATACCATCACCGTGAGTCTTAAGTACTTATTTTCTCAAAAGGAACTGAACTTGAGACAACGGCATGGATGGAATTCTTGGAAGATTATGAATGCACTATTAAGTACCACCCAGGAAAAGCTAATAAGGTAGCGGATGCTCTGAGTAGGAAAGTCCAAATTTCTGGACTAATGGTTAAAGAATGGAAGATGTTAGAAGAAATTAGTACTTGGAGCCCACAATTGGCACCGCAGAAAGTGATTTTGGGTAGTATTACTTTAAATTCTCCTATAACTGAGCGCATCAAGGAGTCTCAAGCCAAAAACCCACTGGTGCAAAAATGGATAGATAAGGTCAAGGAAGGAAGATTACCCAATTTTAAATTGGGAGAAGATGGAATTTTAAGATACCAAAACCGTCTGATAGTACCTGACCAAGATGATTTGAAAAGGGAAATTATGACAGAAGCACACAGGTCTAAGTATACCATTCATCCTGGAAGAAACAAGATGTATCAGGACGTAAAGAAGTTGTACTGGTGGGATAACATGAAAAGGGACATAGCTCAGTTTGTACAGTCATGTCTTACGTGCCAGCAAGTCAAATCTGAACACCAGAGACCCTCAGGATTGCTGCAACCGTTAGAAGTACCTGAATGGAAATGGGATCAAATCACAATGGATTTCGTTACAGGGTTACCCCTTTCTCGTCGAGGTCATGATGCAATTTGGGTCATAGTAGATCGGTTAACTAAGTCAGCCCATTTTCTACCCGTGAACATGAAATACAAGATGGAAAACTGCTCAAATCTATTTGATGAGATTGTTAGATTACACGGGTGCCGTAGCATTGTATCGATAGAGACCCACGCTTTCACTTCTAGATTTTGGCAGCGGATACAGTGCCTTAGGGACTAAGCTAAATCCGAATCGCCTATCACCCTCAAACCGACGGACAATCGAACGGACCATACAAACCTGGAAGATATGTTGAGGGCATGTATCATGGATTTGGAGGCAATTGGGACCAGATCTAACTTTGGTCAATTTGCTTACAACAATAGTTACCATTCCTCAATTCAAATGGTCTGTATGAGGCATTATATGGAAGGAAGTGTAGATCTCCAATATAATGGACTAAATAGGTGAAAGGAAAATTTTGGGTGCCGAAAGAATACCATGGTTGAAGCGCATATGAGAAAGTTAGGTTAATTTGTCAAAGGGTTCAAGGGCCCAAAGTCGCCGTAAAAGTTACACCGACAACCCAAGAGAAGGACTTGAATTTCAAGTTGAGATGAAGTTTTCCTAAGAGTTACACCATTAAGGGAGTCTCAAATCGTGAAAAGGAAAGAAGTGAAACCCAGTTTATAGGACCCTTTAAAATTTCAAAAGGGTTGGAAATGTGGTGTATCAGCTGGACTTGTCAAGCTTAGCTGAATCCATAATGTTTTCCACGATCTTGGTTAAGAAAGTATCACAAGGATCCATCGATGTCTCCCAACCCTAGAGGTTGACTTAGATGAATCGCTGACTTATCAAGAGAAACCTTTGAAAATTTGACGAAGGTTAAAGTCTTAAGAAAGAGACAAATCCCAATCGGTGAAAGTCCTTTACACATCATGGATTAGAAGAAGCCAACGTGGGAACCTGAGGAAGAGATGAACCAGAAATACCTGTGAGCTTCAAATGACAAGAGGTAATAATTCTGAGGACTAAATTTCTTAAGTGGGAGGTTGTAAGGGGCCGTAACAAAATCCTAACCTTTAATTGGACTTTTCATGAATCGTTGTAAATTCATTACTGCATGACCATGATCATGTATAAAAAAAAAAAATTTTTTTTACCAACGAAAAGATTTGCAAACAATAGACCAAGCAAGTAATTAAAACCCTTAAATAAATTAGGTGTGACCATACTTAATAATGAATCATCCTAAAACCATGATAGTTGTGTGCTCAACCCTAAGTGTTCTCTTCTTCTTTCAATTTCAACCGGTTTCACTTTCAAAATATTTCATCGGCATGGTCACAATTGGAACCAGTTCACTTCAGCAAAGTCGGATCAATTCCAGAAAATTGAACCCACAAATCCTCCAATTCAAGTTCGAAATTATCCCAAAAAATTCTAGTAAAACCAGTCGCCATTCACCCCATTTCCATGGCTGCCAATTGTCAATTCTTGTTGAAAATCTGGTAACTTAAGCATGCCATTCTTCCTCCCAACCGGCAGCTTGTTGGACTTGGAGCAAGGAGATTTCAGATCACCTAGCTAAGGCTAATGATGTTCCACCTCCCTTCATGCCCAATGCATGAGAGCAGCTATGACACTTGGCACTCCACTCAGCCAAGCTTTGTTCATTTGAACAAGCAACTTCAGCATTTTCTCCAAGCCCCAACCGAGAATCCCCTCAAACACTCTTACCTTCATTCAGCATTTCTTCCCTCAAGCTTCACCCAAACACTCTCCCACTCTCTCCTTTTTTCTCCAGAAATTTTTCCCTCAAGCTTCAACCGAAGCTCTTCCCTCCTTCCCTACATCTTCTTGTCTTTTCTTGTTAATCAGCCCTAACACCAAGAACTTCTCTGGCCGAAAGCTTGTTGGAAAACAAGCTCAAATTTGGAAAGACCAAGTGATCATCTTCCATCCTAACTAGGCAAGAAGAGGTAAGCCCTAGTCATTTTCTTTGTAAAAAATTTTCTGGTTAGTTTGAAAACTCTTTGCTTACCCTATTCCGTTTTTTTTTAAGCTGAAATCAGGTTTGAATCCACCCTCAAACAGTCTTATTCATCCGGTTTCTTGCTCAACAAAGAGGGTATCACATGCTAAGAGTCCCGCTTAGCATTCTGGAAATCAAACCGAACCTTTAATCACGCTGCAACATGGCTGAAATTTCACAAAAGTTACCAAAACCATTTTCTAAGAAATCAGTGCTAAACCACACTGAAATAAAATGCTCATATCTCGCTGTTTATAGCTCCAAATCACGCCCGCCAGTGGCATCCCAAACTAGACCCAAAGCTTGTTTCAGTACCTTACAGCCCCAGTGAACTCATTTTCTACACATCGTATAACCAACAAACATCGCTGAAAATCAAACTTGCAAACCAGTGGTTTCAAAATGAATGTCCAAATTTGAGTACTTTCCAAATTGACTTGTTAAGCTATTTTATGAGAAAATAAAGAATTATGAATCTAGTTTCAACGGTTTTGAAATTATACAATTTGTAAAAGAAAATTTCCGATTTGAATTTTGAAAGAAACCATGACGGATTAGTTTTGGCCATGAAAACATAATGACATTCCATTTTCAAAATTGTGATTGTCGACCAAAACCCTAATTTGTACTTTTTTGATTTTAGCACAAAACTTGTTTTAAGTATGAAAGACCAAAAATCAAATTGGTTTCAAATCCAAAGCCTCAAAGATTGTTTTGTTCACTAAACAAATAAAATTAAACACCATTAGTGATTTTCCAACCAAGCAAACCGCTTTCAAATTTTCCAACGGATAACGCTAACGCTTACTCAAATCTTTCTAAACCTTAACTAATAAAATTATTCCAACCCTAATTACGCAGATTTTGAAACTCACACATTTTAACCTATCTAACCAAGACCTATATTTTCAAGATACAAACCACCGCTTTATCACACTATCGACTCGTGAGGTAAACCTAAAAATATTCTTATTTTCATAAAAGAAGTGAATTGGTCAAAATTGATTTTAATAATTAATACAATAATTATGTACCTCAGGAACCGACGGTAATATAAACGAGGGCTTTGAGACCGAGGACTTCGACTCATCTACTCAACCTTGACCATCTAAGGTGAGGGTTCCTATTTGATGCTACTTGATCCTTGTTGCTAGGTATTACTTGTTATTGTATGACTGGTTTCTAAATGTGATTTATCGCTTGAATGATTGTAACTAGAGTTTTATGTAAAGTGAGTTTTATTGCTAATTTGACTCAACGTGTTAGGTGGTTAGTATGTTTTGTGTTTTAAAACAATAAAACTTGTTTTCTTTTCGAGGCTTGAGGTGAAGAGGCTGGCCTTCAAGGCCCCCTCGCCCCTAAAGGCTGGTGCACTCTCCCAAGGGGGCTCGAGGTTGAAATTGATTGTCGCTTGTCCCTCTCTAAAATATTAAACTAAACCACTGCACTGTGCTTGTGCATGTCAACTGTGCATGACCTGTTGGGTCAGGGATCCCAAACCCTGAGGCGAAGTCGGCCTATTCCGAAAGCAGAGGGCTTGGTCGGCACGCCGACTGGACCCCGGTCCCAAAGGTTACCTCTAGTGTACACCTCCTCCCGCTTGTTTAGTTCGGATCCGGTTGGGTGAAAGGGGATGGAGAAAGAAATAAAATGATCGAAGTTCTGACTGCTTTCCTCCCGAGAATGTTATTACATTGTTATTTAATGCTCAAGTTACTGTTTAAATGGCTCAATGAGCATCTTGATTGTTACAGCTTTACAACTGCTATGTGAAAAAAAATAAATATATACTATCTCACAACTTTCCTTAAATGGAAGTTACTGTACTTGAAACTAGTCCTGTACGGACCTAAATGTTTACAAAGCTTGTTGTACTTATGTGTTTAATTGCTATGTGTTTTGGGACTCACCTGGTTTAGAAACTCACCCCATATATCTTCCCATCCCAGTGATTTCCGTGTATTGAAGAAAGTAATCGAAGGAGTACAAGCTGCTTGAATCTTTGAATGTCATGGGTGTATTTGAATCTATTATGATGTCAAAGATAATGTATAAGAATTGTCTTTTGAATTATTGTGGTAAGGTTGAGAGTCGAACCCAAAATGGATGTTGGTTAGTAAGTTATGTCGATCTATTTGAAGAATATATTGTTTGAAAACCCTAGTCAGTAATTGCCGCTTGAGTCCTCATGAGGGCTGGCGCATGGGGTCCTATGGTTCGCCTTTGGGAAACGTAATGCCACAAACTTCAAGTACAATAAACCACTAACTTCACAATTAATATCAATCCTATACAAAAATACAAATCCTACCGTAGAAACTAAAATCTCGATCTATGATCCCCACTTCAAGACACAGTTAAGGAAAACAAATATATTGGTGAGCTAACGCCTGAGGCTAAGAAAGCATGCACCTAATTAAGATAGAACAATACATCAACAATTAAAATTATTTAAAGTAAAAAGTGCAATATTTCACATCACCAATTCAATAATACCATATAAAGGATACAGGTGGTTACGGGTGGTAGAGGTGACTACCGTCCTCAGGGACGTAGCACGTACCCCCAATCCAAATTTCTGCATTTCCATAATCACATCCGATCCATTTCATGAGCTCAGACTTTCAAATCAAAATGTTGACACCACAACCACACTCTCACATCCAAGAGACACCACTTGAAACCCTCATCCGTCTACTTACCCACTGCATGTAAAAAATATGTAAAGTTGGTAATACTCTAGTATACCTTGGTCGGCGAGTGCACTCCCACCGACAAAACACTTTTAAGACCCATGGTTCACCAATCTGACCAAGCCCCTATTGCGGCTGGTGAAAGGTTCCCCAATGGGGTTTGGGCATCCCCACACTTTTCAATAGCAATAACAAGCAATTCAAATAGTTGTAATTCAAATAACAATTGTTCAAGCGTCAAACAATTAACAATTCAAGCAGTGGAACTTACTTAGAAGCACATTATGGTGAGCGTGATAAAGTACACCCACCTAGGCATACAATCATGCTTTTCAAATCATTTACATTAATTAAAGCATTAATAACATGCATTTGGACACTCACCGAAGTCCCGTAAAATAAGTGAACGAGCAAGAAGCTTAAACTTCAGTAGTCGGGCAAACTTCCGCAACCTCTTGGTCACCTGAGTCAAAATGGAACTATCACTTTTAATTTAAACGGTTAAAACTTAAGATTTAACCTAACTCTCCAAGTTCACCCAAAAATCACTCAACCAAAGCTTTTTTCTTAGGCTATAACTCACTCAATATGCGTCAGAATTGGGCAAGGCTTAAAGCTATAGAAACTAGATTCAACATAATTAAAATCACTAGAAGACATCGCTTGAAGATTCCTGAAGTTGGTTGAGCTAAAACGAACCAGAAAACCCAGCACAACAACAAAACAGGAAAAACAGGCTGGTGGATCAGCCATCTTTGTGATTTTTCTGGTATTGATAGGAAAAGAACTAGTGTGCAAGCCTTATACCGTTAGAAATCTTATGAAGTCTAGTTTCAAACACTACTGATGGCGCTCAATTTTGACTCCCGAGCAAAGAGTTATAGCCGACAGAAGTACAGGGGTTGACAAGACTGACGGGAAGATTTCCAGATTTGAGAAGCTAATTTTGAGATAGCATTTGGGCATCAAAATGCCACTGAAAATCACCAAATTTTGTACACTCAATACTAACTAGGTAGACTATGTGTGTATCAAATTTGAACCAAAAAAATCACACGAGAAGACAACTTTTAGATGGCCAAAGTTTGCAAAAAATCTTAAAACTCAAACTGCTGGTTTTCTTCCTTTCATATGCAACCATTTTGCTCAACTAAAACAGCCCCAAATCACTCAAACATTGACACAAAACCTCCAGCAGCATTCCTTTATCAAATGGAAGCAAAAATAATAGCAAAATTTGAATCAAAACGTTTCCAAAAGTAGGACAACCATCCGGCAAAGCACAAGAAGAATACTTCCAACTTTTAATCCAACTGCAAGGACTTTAATACACCAATCGAACTCACCTTTGCAAAACATTTTACCGACACATGTTGTAACATTTAAGCTTTCAAAACAACCAAGAAATCCACAAAAGAGGTCCAAAACAAGGCTTGAAAAATAGCAAGGTAAACGGCAGCAATCAAAGCAAAATTCCAGATTTTAATTCATGGAAAAATTTTCAGTTTTGAGCGGTGTTCTTTGGAAAATCATAACTTAAGTTCTATAAATCCAAAAATTACGAATCTTATACCACTGGAAAATAGACTCGATGAACTAAAATTCTTGAGAAGATACTTATACAAGATTTAAATTGAAAACTAATCAAATTTCAACTTAAAACTGCTGACACAGTGAAAACAAAGCACATCAGTTTTGATTTTCAGTCAGATTTGAAAATTCACCAAAATTCACTGAATTCGAAATAACCCTTGAAATTTATACTGCTAAAAGAAATCAGATTCTAGTTTCAAACTCAATAAACAGAACTTGATTCGGACCTTCCTACACCAAGTTACAATAGTTGGAAGTAGGCTGCATGACCAACCCTGATTTCCGAAAATTCCAGATTTGAAGAACAAATTTGACACTTTATTTGAGCAAAGAAATGGTACTATAAAAATACCAAATTTTGCAAGCAACAACCTCAGTATGTAAGATACTTTTTCACCAAATTTTAGCTAAAAATCACACAGAAAGGCATCAAATCAACCAAAAAACAGGGCAGCAAGCATTCTCTCTCTCGGTTTCTCCTCTTCTTTTCCCTCTTTCATTTTAGCAACTAATCACCACATAACCACCTCACACACACACACAATACATCACCAACAGCCCAAGTTCATAGATAGTGGGATTTCATAGAGCCCACATGAAACCAAATTCAACAATAAAATCTACTACAAAGAGTTTTAAACTTTCTTAGCTAAGGAATGGAACAAATGAGCAAGGTGTAGGGTGTGAGAAACCCTACCTCTACCCAACAAGAACCTTGGCTTATGGTGGATGATCTAGCTCTCAAGAACCCTCAAATTCCAAGCTCAATAACCAGCTCCTCCTCCTCTCCTAGCTGGACCAAGTTCCTCCAGGTTTCTAATAAAGCCCCAAGCTTTGATGGCTTCAATGGTGGCTTTGTGTTGGTGGTTTTGATGAAAGAAAAGAGGATTAAGAAGAGAGAGGGTGGCTGCTTTGGAGAAATGACGAAGGGAGAAACCGGCTCTATGGAGAAGAAAGAAAGAAATGAGTGGTTGAGGTTGTTTCTTGACTTTTGGGCTTTTGTGGAAAATGGAAGAAATGAGGGAAAGTTGGGTGATTTGGCATAAAGCCACTTTTGTTGCGTCGAGGTAAATTCATACGACGAAATATTACGATCCTGATTTCTCTCATTTATATATCCCGAATACATGTTCTAACATTCAAAACTTACGCCTAATAGTCGATCCTAGGTCCCGAGTATGAAATTTAAACATTCAAACAATTTAAATCGAGAACGTAATTCAACGCAAAAATGCATTTTAAATCTTTTCGCGTCGTACAATTGATAAACGACTTTCAAATAATTCAAACTAATTTAATGAAATAATTTTATGAAAATATGAAATTTTACAATTTTATAAATTAAATTGATAGTTAAACAAGGTTTGAAAATAAAAGGGAGTAATGTATGTATTTGTAATTAAAATGATCTAAATTAATTATTCAGAGAAAATAAATAAATAATTTAATAAATAGGTCGAATAAAATAAATTTGTGGGTCCTCACAAAATTACTTGGTCAAAACCACAAAAGTGCTACCCTTACGTCTCTGAAGTGAACTCCCTAGGTTCTATTCCTCCATAAACTAGTGTTGGATCCCAAATTTCATTGATGATTCAACACCTTAAGATTATCACCACTACTAGCAAATTAATCATGATTATAATAGGAAAAGTATTAAATAACTTGCACAAGATATAAATATTAAATAACCAAGAAAGTATCACATTCAAACATAAATTGTTCATTCACTCCCTAGGTGTAAAAACTAGAAAAAGATAAAGATAAGAAAATAAGAACTGAACTAGCATTATCACTAAACATAAGAATCAATACATGAAATAAAATGATAGGAGAGAAGTCACCTTTGTCATATGAATTTCAAACTCTCCATCTTTGGTCTTTATCTTCATTTATATTCAGCTAGATACAAGACGGCTGAAATCTACACAAATCTACACTTAACTAATGAACTAGGAGGTTCTAGTGAAGACTACGACTGCTTTGATTGTCTTGTTTTTTGAAAACTGATTTCACACTCCAAATGTTACAGTAGAAACAACCCAAAAACAATCCCAAAACAACACATTTATTTTTCACAATTTTTTTTCTTTTCCTTTCCATTTCTTTTCCTTTTCCTTTTCTTTTTCCCCTTCTTCTCCCATTTTTTTCATTTCTACTTGGTCTTTCTTCTTTTTTCTTCTCCCTCTTCTTCTCCTCGAAGACTTCTTCCCCTTTTTCTTCCTCCTTCTTCCTCCCTCCCTGGGAGGAGGGAGGGGAGTGAGGGGCATGGGTGGAGGGGGAGGACTGATGTGGGAGGGGAGAGTATGGGAGGGGAGGGATGAGGAAAGAGAAGAAGAAGAAGAAGAAGAAGAAGAAAACCTAGTTTGGTTGTCACAGGGAGGTGTGGGAGGGGAGGGAGGGGAGGGAGGAAGGGAGAAAGAAAGAAGAAGAAGAAGAAGAAGAAAAAAAAAAACCTAGTCTGGTCGCTGGAGGCCGGTGACCGGCGCTGGGGGAAGAAGAGGGAAAAGAAGAAAAAGGAAAAAGAAAAAAGGAAAAAGAAAAGGAAAAGAAAATAGAAAATAGAAAAAAAAACTATCCAAATACATTTACAGTAATTGTTTTTCGCTACAATAATACTACAGTATTGTTTTTGAAAAATAACTCCAAAAACAGCTAATCCAAACGGACCCTACATTTTATGTAGTTTGGACTTTTAAAGTTATCAAACATGTGCCCTCAAAGTCCTATTTATAGATAAAATTCTCTAACAACTTGTTGAAGTTGATGCAATTTGATCCTTGAGATTTCAAAGATTGCTTCTAGAAGTTTTCATGTTTCCTTTTGTAGAAACAAGTCCAAATTCTCACAAAAAGGCTGTGTGAGTTGGCTACATGTGGCTTTCCAACTTGCACAGCCGCAATAAGAATCTGTAGATTGGATTCATAAACTTACCAATGGATCTGGTCCTTGGATCAGTCTTTCCTGTATTTTTCTTATCTTTTATTCCTTGAGTGATATGTGGACTCCTCCAGAGACTCGATTCATGAATCCAATTCAGAATGTTAAATTTTCTCATTGTTTGCATATCTGAATTACCTTTGAATCATCTCTAATATCTCGCTTGGATTCCACTCGATCCAAATTGGTCATACAAACACCATAACCTATAAAATGAATTTCACACATTAATCTTACTCAAATGCAAGCTTCAGTTAAAATCACGACTTGTAGAAATAGTTACTAAAAGGAGCAATTTTCATCCTTAAACCATAGAAAACACACTAAAATCTTATTAATAAAATACACTAAAAATGTTAAATAAACACTTATCAAATTCTGCCCACATTGAATCATTATCGTGCTCAAGAAATAGGAAATATAAATCATAACAATGATTCAAAAGTTTTGAAATTAAATATGTGCACTCTTGAATTTAGTTCCTCAAAACCCAATAAATAACCATTATGCAACCATTCATTTTACTTTAAGTACTCATAATATCAATTAAATGAAAGATGATTATGCCATAAATTTAATAGTTCAACTCAATTTCTTGCCTTAACCAAATTTCACAAGCAAATAATTCATACAGCTAATAAATAGCTTCCGATCCTGTGGTCATCTTTTTCTTAAACTCAAAAGAGGGATTTATTCATATAATTAACAAATACTTACTTGAGATCTGAAAATGTCTTTGATGTGAGAATAAATATTTTAGATGAAAACTCTGAATTATTCAACACTTCACATTTTCACATTGCATTGCATACCTTAATTTAAGTGCCCTTTTCCGAGAAAGTTGACACTTTAGATGAAAACTCTCGGTTAATAAATATAAGAATCACATGTAGAACAACAATTCTTATTCTTTTTTTTTTTCTTCTTCTTCTTTCTTTCTTTTAAAAAAGAGTAAATAAACATTCCCCTTGAATACATATGAATAATCATAGGAAAAATATTGTATTTATTGACCATATTCATCACTTAATTTATAAAATCAAGTAATGAGAAGAAATTTCACTAAATATGCAAAATTTAGACATATTTTTCTCCACTTTACAAGATATATCTTCTAAAATTATAAAACAATCCTAATCAGACAATTGCTATTTCAAGTTAATTGAGGAATAAATTTCTCAAATCAGATATATTTATTTACATAAAAGAGAATTTGAATATACTGATAGTTTTGGGCCCAAAATATTTTCAAAAGTTTTGGGCCAATTTTAAAATTTTGGACAAGTGTTTGAAAACAATTTTGACAAACTTTTTCCTTATAATGGGATGAAACTCCTTACCAAGAAACCAATTTTGAATAATTCATAGCACGTAACATTTTCAAGTTCAAGTCCAACATTTCAAACGACCAATCAATCACAATCAACCTATATAATTTCAAGTTTCCTACCCCAACACTCAAAACACACATTATCCTCAATGTAGAAAAAAAGAAAGCAAGAATAAGAAAGTAATACTCCTCAAGTGTGGTGATCGATATCTAGTATGACCAAGAAGTTCATGAACCCTTATCCACAAATCTACAATCAACTGCAAATATATTAAATTTCATAAGTTCCACTAGATATCATTAGTACTTTAGAAGAAAAACTAAAACAAATTACAAGGATTCATGAAATACAAAAGCAACAAAAGTTTTAGAGAAGATTGAGACTCTTTAGTGCTTCTTTATGGTGGCAATGATGTAAGAGTACTGTCACTAGAAGAGTTATTGCAATTAATCATTCACCTTTAATTTGTCATTGTACCTAGAGACAATAGACAAAAAAAAAACACTTCAAAGTACAATTCAACACATCGCTTCTTAAAGTTCTTTATGCATTTTGAAAGTCTAAGTACATAGAATATCAAGTATAGGATATATATCCTCATCTACGAATTTTATAATCATTACCATATCACAATGAAACCAATGTCAATGCAAGAGTAAAATCAAACCAAGATACATACATTATTTATCATGTTCAATTTACTCCAAAATTTTATCGACAATTGTAAAATTCTTCAAATATGCAAAATTCATTATCCAATCATGCTTAATATGAGGAATAAGCAATAATGTGGTTCACTACAATACTCAAACATCAATACAACTACATCATTTCCCAAACTAGCCATTTTTCAACCTTTGAAATTCAAATTTTTTTTTTTTTTTCAAGATGATTCCGTGTATAAAATATATACACGTAATCATCATTCACAAACATATTAGGGCTATTAAAATCATCTAAATGCTTATCATTATTCCAAAACAAAGCATCACATTTATTATAAAGGAACATACATAAAATTAAAATTTTGCATAAGTTATCATATTCCCATAGTTGAACATATAAACATGCTTAGATATATTAAAGAAGCGTAATGGAGCTCATAAACATCAACAAACAACATTAAAAAGTTGACATGCAAAATTTGACAAAAAGCTGAGGAAATGCATGAATGACAAATTTAAATCTACCAAGATTTGTCGAAGAAACTTACCTCTAATATGTAAAGTGATGGTTGTGATGCTAATGATGCAAAAGCCCCAAAATTACATCCAGAATGGACCCCACATGATTGATTTTCAAAATTTAAAAACCTAGGCGTCATGAACTTAATTTGAAAATGTTAAGTATTTGTGGGTGTTTCTAATCAGTCATAATATCTCTAAAGGATGTTTAAGATGTTTGTGTGGTGATTCCTAACAAGATGGATGGGTGAAAATGGAATTTTGTAAAGTGTATTATGTGTGTGCAGGTGCAGGTTTGCAAGTGAAAGGAAGAAGAAATGGGAAAGAAAATAAGCCTCACATTTCACTTTTAAATTTACATTGCCTGGATGCACGAAAACAATTCATAGGCATGACCCACAAAGCCGATTCACGTATTCAAATTGATGCTCATATAAGCCGATTCGCTACTCGACCCATGGATCCAGCCTGCACTTTGATTACCCAGAAAACATACCCAGTCGTGTGGGTTGATTCGTGGGTTTGGTCTGGTTTCAACTCGCGTTTCCAGTTTTCTACAACACTTGTGCAAAAATTATGCACTTTACCATTTTACATATGGCTGCCTCATTTTTCCTAAAATACATTAGATTAACACTTTATGCAAATTTAGAGGGATAATATCAGAAACCTCAAACAAGGTTTCATAAAATATCACTGCATCAAACTTCCACACATGTGAAAGTGGAGGTATTATTATCTATTTCATACAAACTAGAATTGCTTTTCTTATCATCACAATATGAAGCTTTATTTACATCTTCTGCTATAAGGTATGCAAATGATTCAAGTGAAGTGCAAAGTTGACTCGAGGCCCAACATATATGAAAGAAATTTGGGGTCGGCCTAAGCACCTCCCACGGATTAAGATTGAGCTCGATGACAATGGGATCCCAATAAGTGAGAAAACGACATTCTCTAAATTCTTGGGCAGTTTGGCTAGGAATGGTATGTACTGTCCACTAGATGTTGAAACTTGGTTTAAGGTGCCAAAGAAACTCAAAATGGACATGTTAGACGCATCATAAAGGTAATGAGCCAATTTTATAATCTATATACCTTCTACAAAATTGTGGTGTTCATTTTTTGTGTTTGTAAATATGTTTCAGGAAAGGTTCATTTTGCCTATTGACTGGAAGCATGGACCTTGAGATCTGTCGGCAAAAAAATGGAGAAGCTGGAAGGCAGACTTAAAGCTACATATTTTGATCCGACTTGCCAATTTCCTCAGCCTCTTCAAAAGGACATAAGGGTTTGTGAAGAGCAATGGGCAAAATTTGGACTTATTGGAAAAGTGAAGAGGCAAAGGTACAATCAATTTCTGCATTCTTAATAAAATTGTGTTTATCCAATCGCATAATTGTCGTCATGACTTTCACTTGTAGAAAGTAAGTGAGAGGAACAAGAAAGCTCGAGAGGAGAAGAAGATGAACCACACAACCAGAAAAAAGTCATTTGCTAATCTTCGGTATAAAATGGTAATATTCCTAAAATTTGGAAGTATCAAACTTTTTAAATTTTGATACTTGACTATGTTAGATCTTTTTTTTTTATGTTAGCTACTAATTCTGTAATTTAAAAGAAAATTTACATTCATAGGCCAAACAAATAGATGGGGCGACCTCCTAGTAGACTAGAAATGTTCAATAAGTTTTACACCTATGCCGATGGAACTCCATCTAGTACTGTGGTAGCTGAGAATTTGGTAAGGGTCAATGAAAAGCAACACAATTATTTTATTTGTGCCATTCTTTATTATTAGTG
Source organism: Gardenia jasminoides (assembly GCA_013103745.1). Lineage (NCBI taxonomy): Eukaryota > Viridiplantae > Streptophyta > Magnoliopsida > Gentianales > Rubiaceae > Gardenia > Gardenia jasminoides. The sequence goes on from CM023101.1 coordinate 11,690,156, forward strand.
TAATAACAATTAATTTCCTGAGTTTATAGGAGAAAATGAATGAGCTGAAAAATAATCTTCCACCTGAATTGAAGACCCAGCTTGGAAATGATATATTTGCCCAAGTGGTTGGCCAAGACAAACATGGTCATGTTCGCTTGTTTAGCTAAGAGGTGTTAACCCAACTAATTTATGGGAAGACATTCCTGGTTGCACGTGTTACCATTTAACTCTTCAGCAACAAGCAACATTGTCAAGAATGGAGGAAAGGCTGCAGCGACAAGATGAGGAAATTGCCACTTTGAAGAAAATGGTTTTAGTTCAGCAGGGAGAGGGCGAACCACTTGGCAACCCGAGATTTGCTTCATCGTCTTCTAACAATATGTCAAACCATAATCCATCACCCACTCTGACCTCTATTCGAAAGGTAAGTCTTTATAACTTCTGAACTTTAGGTGCTTAATCTGAAATTTGTTAGCAAAGTTTGAGTGGATTTTGATTCTTTTACTTGTTCAATCATTTGGTGGGGAATATGGTTTCCTCCCAAAGTTTGTTTGATTCGAAAAATTGTGGCAAAGGGATATTTCATGTAGTTTGAATCCATTGGATGAAGTTGGGGACAAGCACTTGGCCCAAACTAGTGTGAGATACAAGTTGTGGTCAATCCAAATGAGCAACCTGATAAGACCACGATTTGCTACAAACAATTCAAGATGCACTTGGAGCACCAATTGCTTGGCCTTGTCATTTGGTAATATATCCAATTTTTGCCTTTTCTGGAATTTTGTTACTAACTATGATCTATTGATCCCTGTGGAATGTCCTAACTAGTTCTCTTGCTAACTCCACAACTAAAAATGTGCACAGGTGATGCCAACTACAGATTGACAGTGTTTGATTCTTGGCTTTGAGCTGTTATTTTAATGTAGTGATTCTAGTGATCAAGTTTGAGGATAGGGATGATATCATCCATGCTAATGTAGCTTCATTAGTTTGGTTCCTTCCCTGGATCACTTTCTCCAGACTTTCGCTGAATTGATGCTGTTTTATTCTTTTTCTATTTCCTTCGCTTATGGGCTTGTGATGTTGGTACTTTTTCATCCCTTTTGCTAGCTGAGTCAATTAGTACTTTCTCTTTATTTTTCTCTTTTATCAATGGATGGTAGAATTTTGTATGAGTACTGTTATGACTTGAGCAATGAATTGCTAGTATTATTAAGTGCATTATGTTCTATTAGGGGTCATTTCTTTCAAATATTTATTTGAACTGTTATGTAAATGGGACTGTGGAAATGTAGCAGGGATCTCCATTGCTTCGTTATTATATTTACAAAAAAAAAAAAACCTGGCAATTGAAAGTGTCAGCAAAGGAACACTGCAAACCAATGTATAATGACAATGCAAGTGTAATCAAAAGCAATTTTTTATGACACCTACAAGCGTCATTAAACGGCCTATATTATGACACTCAAAGTGTTAGCAAAGCCAAATTTCAAACAAGTCTCTACTGATGTATGAAAGTGTCGTCCAAAGACCTTTTTGATGACATTTATAAGCGTCATTACACGGTCTATATTACGACAAACCAAAATGTCTTCCTAGATTTCGAAAGTATTATAGCTATAGTGACACCTGCGATTGTCAATACAGAGTATTTGCGTTGGCAGTGAACGTGCCATAATAGATATGTTTGCCTGACACATTTGCATGCCATTAGGCTATCCCCACATTGGAAGGCACGACACACGTTCGAGGTATCAGGAAAGGAAAAGTGTCAGCTTAAACTATATATACTGTGAGGCCCCGATTTTTCCCAATTTCTGGAAATATTAAATAATGTTAATTATAGTTATTTTGGTTTGCCAAGGTCTTTATATGGTTTGTTTTACTTTTAAAAGTGTTTGGTTTTGACTCGCTTGTTTTACAAAGTTTGAAAACCCTAATTTGATTAAAACCCTAGTTTTTTTCGAAAACCCTAAATTGGGATAAAACCCTAATATGTATATGTATACAAAACCCTAGTTTGGATTTGTAAACCCTAGTTTTGAAAATACATTTAAGTTTTACGTTTAATGACAAGTTTGTTATTTCTTGATTTTACGTGTGTTAATGCATGATTAAGAAGAGGAATTACGATTCCTAGGTGATTAGTGGCCTTAGTAGGTGTAATTAAGTTTTGATAGACTAAGTTGAATTGAACACCTATGGACTAAGTTGATAGGAAAGAAAACTACTTGGGCAAGGGTGGAAGTTCATCTAAGTTGGTGGGTTTTTTTTTAGCATGCTAATGTTGACTAACCCTTGACCAAATACCAAATATCTAAGTGGTCTCATCCCTTAGACATTTGCATAGGAGAACCGGCCAAAGCAAGAAAAAAAGGGAAGGAAAAATCGTGAGAGAAAAAGGGGAAGAAAGAAAGGAAAGAAAAGAGAGAAAAAAAAGAGAGAAAAAAAGAAGAAAAAACTTGGGACTTTGCAAGGTTTAATCATTCAATCTTGATTTGGGTTAGAGAGGTGAAGTTTCACTTGAAAGGTTGAGGTTGCACCAAGAACACAAGCTAGCAAGGTTTTCTTCTATCTTTCTTCTATTTTTTACAAGCTGGAATTTCACTAAGTTGATGAAGTTGTTGGATTTTGTTGTTGTTTTGACTTGATTGAGGATCATGTTTAGCTTCTTAGATGAATTTATGGGTTAAATTGTTGAATTTTCTTGTGTAAAGCTCCAGCCAAGAAGAAATCATTAGAGTTGAATTTCTGTCCATTTTCTGTCCGAATTTGCTTGATATTTTCAAAATGATGAGCAGAATTAGCTTTAGCACAAAGCATGAAAGTTGTATAGAGTTGAGTGAGGATTCTACCTGTAAATTTTAGGTGAATCGAGCACTGTATCATGTGAAATGACTAAAATGCCCCTGATGCCCTGTTTCTGTCCGAACCGCTATTTTGTTGCTGTAATGGGCCATTTTGACCGGAAGATGACTGTTTTGTTTTGAGATCTTCTTAATTATTGTAGCTTTATGTGTTAGCTTTCTAATGGCTTTGGAATCGCTTGATTTGAGCTGTGAGTGTCGAAGTTATGGCCATTTGAAGTCATTCCGCTTAAATCTCGCGATAGGGTAGAAAGCCATAGTTTTGATTATTTTCACCTAGTTCGGGATGGAATTGGATTTCAACTTCTTCATGGAAATTGTAGAGGGTAATGTGGAATGTGTAAGGTTGCATTTGCTTGATTGTTATTGCATTCGAGTCGATGAGTTTGCATGTGTGTGTTTTGGTTGAATGCATTGAGTTTTGGCGCAAAATTGAAAACAGGAATGACAAACCAGCAACTTCAGCTTCATTTTTTGTGTTGATCCTTTGTGATTTGGCTTTTGGCCAAAACATGGAACTTATAGCCCTTCATTGTAGCTTTCCAACGCAACTGGAATTTCTGGATTCGGATTTGTGAGCACCAAGTTATGGTCGTTTGAATGTAGCCTGTTGGCAATTCTGACGGGGAAAATTTCTGAAACTGTTTCGACATTTTTCACCTATAAAGAGAAAATCTGGGCAGAAGTTGTCTTCATGAAAGTTTTAGCTTGTTCTCTTAGCTTCGAAACGGCACCTCGTACATTCTAATCCGATACTTGTAGCCTGAGTTATGTGTATTAGCGTTACAGGGTGTCAAAACTGTCTTCTACCTTTACCTGTGTGTGTTTTCCATTTTCGTTCCATTTCATTCGTTTTCCTGCCTAACGCCATGCGTGTGCTCCTTTAACTATATGGAAGTTTTTATAAGCGGTTTTCGAGAGTTTAATTCATTGAATATTTGCATGTCACGCCATTTCACCTTTGAAAATGAATTTTGCCAAACCTTTAGTTTGGAATCGAAAAGTAATTTGCTTGCACTTTCACATCTCGGAGACTTGTGGACGTTGGAGATCGTGTTTAACCGCCTACATTGTCTTGTTTATGCCAACTGTTGGTGAGTGTTCCTTGCATGTTTGTGAATAAATTGCTGTTGGACGTGTTTAAATGCTTTTAATAATTATGTGAAGGGCTAGTGTGTATTTTATCGCATTCGCCTACTTTTTTATTCTCTACCGTTCAACCGTGTTTTTCATTGTTTGTATATTATTTGTGTGCATGATGTAGGCCATGTGTACTAACACATAGGCTGAACAAGGCCTTTCCCCCGTTATCGACCTATTCGAGCGTAATGACTTAACTCTCGGTAGGTTGATAACCTGGGTGACGTTACACGGTATACTCGAGTATTACTACTAGGAGTTATGGAGGAGGTAGGGGTTGAGTATTGAACAAGACGGATCAACCGCCTGGAACCTCAGATCCTTTCATCGGTATTTTCCCGCTTTATGTGTTTATACATTTTATGCTTCTAAACTGAATTATATTAACCTAACTCCGAGGTGCTTAACCGATACATTTTGCTCCAATTATCAGCGTGATTTGTATGATATTAGGATCGCTCACTGGGCTTTTAGCTCATCCCTTTCAACTTTGTTTTTCCTTAGCAGGATTTGAGATCGATCACTGCCCTACAGTTTTGACTATGGACACATATCAACATCCGGCTTTGAAATTTCACTAAAAGGATAGGGAATATTTGAAAGAAAATTTGGAATAATACTACAGTAATTTTATTGATGTGATATATGTGAAATATAAATGTAATTAGTAACATAAAAGTATGATTGAATAACTGTTTGTGATGCAATCAAAATAATTTTGCAAATAAAATCCTTTCCAAACAACAGAACAATACTCAAACGACATCGGACTTGAGTAAAATATCATTGGACTTTTAACAATGTCACTTTGAATAATGCTGATGTTGAAATATTCGTGATTACTCTTTTCTGAAGTTGTTTATATTTAGGACTATGTTGTCTTTTGATTGGATCTTGTTAATGATCTTGATACCTATTACCTACTAAAGCGATGGACACACTTTAGCAATAAATTTTAAGAATAAGTCATGTCTTGTGACCGCATTTTCTTTTCGTGGTAGGGTACTTTGGTAGGTGCAACAATCCCTCCATTGTCTCATACCTGACTTAATTTAAGAAAGAGAAGAAAAGAAAGGCGACAACAAAAAAAAATGAAGAAAAAAATAAGGTTTGCAAATAAGAAAGTTATAGTTCCTTTTTAAGCATTTATTATATTTAGCATAATTAAATTATCGGTAACATTATTCCTTCACTTTATTCCTATATTTTAGGCACATTCATCCCCTATTCTATACAAGTCCACACCTTTAAGATTTTAGCCGTGAAAAAGTAACGATTTGAGTTTTTATTGAATCTGTAATTAACATATATAGTCTATGAGGAAATGACAAACTCCCCAATTGAATTCAATTGCTGAGATGGCGCCCTCTGGTTGGAGGATTGGTGGTAGTCCTCCAATATCTTCAGCCATCCAATTTCACCGAAATTACGAAATGACCAGCCCAATCTCACCCAATCCTCTTTCTTTGATCTTGCCGATTGATTGATGGTTCTCAATTGCTGATGTGGCGCCCTCTGGTTGGAGGATTGGTGGTTGTCCTCAAATATATTCAGCCACCCAATTTAATCGAAATTACGAAATAACCAGCCCAATCTCACCCAATCCTCTTCCTTGTTCTTCTTGCTAATTGATGGTTCTTGTCCGGCTAAAAAAATTTTTAGGGAGTTTTGTCTTGTTTGTCTTCCTTTTTCCCCCTTCTTTTCCCGCTTTCTTATTTATTTATTTATTTTTCTTGTTTGTATCATACTTCGTTAGGCATGCTTGTCTAATAAATAATAATAATAATAAATAACAAGTAATAGTGATAATAGTCATGAGGAGGGGAGCCATTTAATTATTATCATTATTATATCAATAATTATATTATTATTATTATAGCTGTAAATTGTGTGTTTTTCTCCCTCTCTATTATAAAGCGTTTTTTTAGTTTCATTTTAGGTTTTTTTTTATTTTGCTTGTTTGTGGTATTATCGAGCAGATAGCGTTGTCTAATAATAATAATAGTAATAGTAATAGTGATAATAGTCATAAGGAGGGGAAGCCGTTTAATTATTATTATTATTATTATATCATTAATTATTATATTGTTATGATTGTAGCTGTAAATTGTGTATTTTTCCCCCCTCTCTATTATAAACCTTTTTTTTTTGTTTTGTTTTAGGTTTTGCACCATATTTCATTAGTTGAGGATGGTTTTTTTCTTTGTCTTGAAATCGATCCGATCATTATCAATTTGTTATGTATAGTTGTTGGTGGCTTTTTCTCAGAGTGGGCGAAGGTGTTTAATTATGATAATAATTATTATTGTTATTGTTATTATTATTATTATTATTATTATTATTATTATTATTATTATTATTATTATTATTATCTCATAATAATTATTATATTATATTATTATAGCTGTAAATTGTGTGCTTTTTTTTCCCCATTATAAAGCTTTTTTTTTTGGTTTCGCTTTAGGTTTTATGCCATATCACATTGGAGGAATTTTTTTTCATGAAATCAGATCCGATCATTATCGATTTGTTATATATAGTTGTTCGTGACTTTTCTTGTGCAAAGGAGACGTTTAATTATGATAATAATGATTATTATTATTTTTATTATTATCACTTTATTAATTATTATTATATTATTATTGTTGTTGTTACTATAAATCGTGTGCTTTTTTTATGCTTTCTATTATAAAGCATTTTTTGTTTTTCTTTTAGGTTTTGTGCCAAACTGCATCTAGCTATCATTGGATTGTTGTATAATAATCGTTTAGTTATACTTCCACATTAATTATAGTCTTTTTTTTTTCATGCATCCATGTAATTGTTTCCTTCTCTATTTTTTTTTAGGGATTGTTTGTCAAATGAGACATTTCCAGTTGTCCCTTCTTTGGTAGAAGAAAAAACTTGTGCTCGTCATTGTGACCCTCAAAGAGTTTAGTGGAGTGCTTCCGCGTGCTCCAATTGTGTTGAACTTGGCCATGGATTTTTTTTGGAGTCCTTAATTAATTTTAGGTTGTATGCTAGATCCTGCTACATGGTGACCATTTTTTAGGCCTTGGAGAGCCACGCTAATTATCTGTTTCTTTCCCCCTATTTGTATCGCGCTTTGTTTTGCTTCTTTCTTAGTCCCTCATTTTTTCTAAGATTGTGTTGTGGATTGCGCTAGAGAATTGCTGCTTGTTTTGTTCCGCAGAATCTTTCCTTGTGCCTTGAGGGCCATATTTTTTTATAGTTTAATTGTTTTTCCATTTTTTCCTATTTCGTTAATTACAGTACTTTTTTCTACACTCGTGAGGTGATTTCCTCCTTGTTTTGGTGATCGCTTATCGAATGAAGCGTTTTGGATTAGTAGCACCTCTTGAGAGTTAAAAAAATATATATATATTACTTCTCGTTATCGAACCAGTTTGAGAGGGTGTTTAGTTGTGATTTTTTTCCCCCTTATGTTATACTACGCTTAATCTTGGTTTTTCCCTTAGGTCCCAACCTTTTTCCGTGACTATTGGTTGGCTGTTCCGTTCGTTTTTTTTAGGGGGTTAATTGGAAAATAAAGCGTACCTAATTAACAGGAATTTTATAAACAAATTTTTGCTTCAAAATAAAACTTGCCTAATTAATAGCATTTTTTTTTTTTCTTTTTTTTTTCCATATCATCATCCATTTTCAATGATGGGTTTTCCTTTTTTTCCCCGTATCATCGCCTAATTCTTTCCTTTTTTTTATAAGTTTGGGAGATAAAAAAGCATTGTATTTTTTCCTTCTTGCTCGTCATTTGTTTTGGCTGATGTTCTTTATAGAAATCTGAAAAAAATATGGTTTTTCTTTTTCATTGTTCAACGAATTACGCTACATTACTGTCCTCTTTGCTTAATGACTTCTTTCTGTATCTATTAACAAACTTTTCGTTCTTTCCACCATTTTGGAAATAAGCATTCTTGTTCTCAACTATTTTTTCGATGCAAATTAATCTCCTAATGTTTGGAACAAAAATGTTATTACTCATATATTTTTTTCATGTACACATTGATTTATTAATAATAACTAGCTTTTATTGCTTTGTTTGTTGCTGAGGAACAAATTATAACAAACAAATGCTTTTTGTCCGTCTACCTCGTTCTTTTTATAGAAGGGCAAAAAAATGCCCATTCTGCTTTATTATTACTAGCTCCTTGCAACTCGCTATTTATTAATTAGTTAACTAATAATATCGCATTGTGACTTTAGATGGTCCATCATTGTTAAATTTTTATTTTCATTTAGTTTGTTAATTACTTCTTAAATGTTTGCATTTTCTCTTTCTTTATATTGGCTTATTAAAATCTTTTATTTGTTATCTATTTATCCTAATAATTTGTAATTGTTACTTATTTTCTTGTTGCTAAAAAATTCCCTTTTATGTTAATTCCAGTAGAGAATCACATTCCTCAGCTAAATTTTTTCATGTTCGATGTTGTTTTGTTAATTAGTGTTTTTTTCCCACCTAATTCGTCAATTTTTTCGTCCACTTGGTTTCTTTTATTCTTTTTTTTTAGTCAAATTTAATTTGTATTTTTGCTAACTATTCAGACTTCTTTTTGTCCGCTGGTTTCAAGAACATATTGTCTCGATTTCTACCCATCAAATAGTCGAATTTGTTGTCATTGGTTGCACTTTGAACTTGTTATGCTTGTGTTTTACTATACTACCCATCATTTTATGTTTTAATTCACCCGCTTTGAACTAAAGCTTTGCTTTTACCTTTCCTGTATGGCTATATTTGTCATAACATAATAATCTTCACTATCCAATTCTCCGCAGCTCGTCTTCTTTGCTTTTGTTGATTGACAAAAATCTCGAACTTTGATTTTGTACAGTTGTTGCAGCTCTTTTCTGGTTATTTCGCTGATTATTATCATGATCAGTGGTAATTGTGCATTCGCTTCCGCTTCCTTCTTCGCTTCTTGCTTCTATTTTTTCTTTGATAGACAGAAAACAATTGTTGGTGAGCTCACTGCTTTACTTTCTTTTGCTATTTTGAACCTTAATGCTACTTCACGGTTTTGCATAGATTTTTTATTGCATTGCTATTGTTATTGCTTTCTTGTGAGTGTTGTGTTCGACTTTGTTTTGTATGGTTGTTGTTCTTTTGAGTATTTGATAGCTAATTGTTGTCTTGTTTGTTTTCTTCTTTCTCATGCACTCTTTCGATTTTTTTTTCCTTCTTCCTTCTTGTTAATTTTACTTATCCGTCCTTTTTTCATGCTTCTTTTTGTTACTTTGATCTGTCTCTTAGAGCTTTTTTTTTCTTCTATTCTCATAAACTCCCACTTGTTTTAGTGTCTCTTGTTCCTATTCCTCTTTGTTTTCTCTTTATATTTTTCTCCTTCCTGTTTTTTATTTTTTTTTGTTTATGCTTTTCCCTGCCTCTGTTTGTTGCATGTTGTTTTATTTCTTTATGTTAGTGTAAATTTTTTGATCTGTTTCATTTTTTATGTTCTGGCCTTTACAATGTTCCAAGATTTGTTTTGTTCTTGTTAATCGCTCTATTGCAGTAATGAGAGCTGTATTTATCTTGTAACCTTAGTCTGCACGTTTTTTCTATAATGTAGTTTTCTTTGTTTATTTTCCACTTGTTCATGTTTTGCTTCCCGATTTCCCCTTTTTTTCCCATTTTCCCCTTGTTCTTAATACATTTGTTCATATTTCTTTTTTCCTTTTAGTTCAAGCTTTTGTGTTCACGTAGCCTTTGAGTGTTCTCTCCCGATTTAAGTTGGTGGGGATGGGTAAAGTGCTATCGTGTCGCAAGAAATATGCGAGATGCCCCCTCCTCGAAAAAAATAGAACTTTACATCTGAGGGAGCATAGAGCTACGAAGAGGAAAGAAAAGTCTATGCTTTCGAGTAAGGTGTTTCTTTTCCTGATCCTCATCACAGTGGATGCCATGATGCCCATCAGCCTTTTATGGACAATCAAATGCTAGAAAATAGGAGTTTTAGGACACATATTGATAATGTTGGTGTTGTTGATGAGGCGTACAAAGATATGTCCCTCGCGGAATCCACTTCTTTCACTTCTCAGAACCATTCTGCTTCCTGTTTTCAGAATGATGATAACCTATCAGCTGATTCAAGGTATAGTTGGTAACATCCTTCTTTTTTCGCCTTCATTCTTATTCGGACTTTTTATCCAAATCAACTTTATTTCCTTCTCTGCTAGCTCCCTCTTCCATGTTTTAATTCTATAGAAGTAAGCATACCTTTCTTTCCAACCTGCAGAGCTCCAGCAAAATGATAAGGCTGATGTTATCTGGCATCAGAGCTCACTGTTTCATGGAAAAATGAAAAATTTGAACATCCATTCTTTTAACGCCGAACCTAATTCTCATGTGCTTAATAGAAAAAAGCGGAAGTTTACACCTGTGACTTTCGTTGAGCAGCCAAGTAATTTGTCTGACAGATCATTTGAAACTATTTGTTCTGTTGAAGAAGTTTTACAAACTCACAATCTTTTTGAGAATCCAGTTGAATACTGTTCTTTAACCGATGTTACGTGAGCTCTAAGGATCTAATGGAAGAAGTTTACATGCTCGTAATCTTTTGATAATCCAGCTTGAGTAATCGTTCTTTAACCGATCCTTCAGAACTCTAAAGATCTCATTCGCCCTTGATTATTGTCATGATGCCTTGTATTTTCAACTAAAACACCGCTTTCTCTCACAAGGCTCGAGTAGGAACTTCTTACTCTGAACATATGTTATTGTGTAGTCAGACAAGCAATGCTTCTACCTTCCTAATAGAAGCATGCAGCCTTCTTGCAGCAGTGAAGAAGCTCTAGCGATCATGAGCTTTTGAAAATATTGTTGGGTGCTCCTCTTTGTCTGAATCTTATATGACATCTAGGCAATTGTATCCCGCCATCAATCATTTGCATAAGGAACTATATTTGCCAGAAACTCTTTCTGCCACTAAGAACTAGCTTTCTATGACAAGAAATATTTCTCAAGGTATATTTTTCTTTTAAGTATTCCGCTTGCTTGGCCTATCTCTTTCCCCTGGTTTGTAAATTTTACATATTATAATGGTTCTTCGACTTTACCGCCATCAAAGTTCGCTTGTTTGTCGATCTTAGTGTACATTCAAAAGTCGCTTGTCCTATTTTAGTCACCTGCTCCTTTATATAGTTTCGTGAGGCCTCTTTATTCAAGGAGTGGAGTCTAGCAGCCTCTTATAAAGAGGAGTTCTCAAGAGTAAAAAAGATCAGCTGTCCTTCTAATTTTCTTCTAGATCTCAAACTTCAAGGGTCATTGTGTCTGCAAGGCTGAGGCTTCTGGGTTGGCCTTTTAGCTCTGCTCTCATTTCCGCCTCCTTTTTTTTAAAGCATTATTATTAATTGATTTCATAGAGTCCTAGATTAATGCGCTTCTCAGTTATACTTTAAAAATAAACGCAGTCAGAACTGGAAGAAGTAGGCAGCAAGGTAATTTTCGAATTGATGATATCCCTATTGAAGCCTTAGTTCTTCCAAATGCTCCTAATTGTGAACATTGTGGAGCTAAGAGGTTCCATTTAGAGCCTCCAAACTTTTGCTGCTCTGGAGGAGAGATCTCTATTGTCGCTCCATCGATGCCTTATGATCTTAAGCATTTATTTATCGAAGATGATGAAGAAAGTGCTCATTTCAAAAACAATGTTCGAACCTATAATAATAACATGGGGTTCACATCCTTTACTGCAAAATATGATTCTGATTTAACCAAGAACATGAAAGGTGTTTATACTTTTCGCGTACAAGGTCAAGTGTATCATTTTCTTAATGGCTTTTGCTCAAAAATGAAAACTAACCTGAATCCAATTTTACTTTTTTGATACTGATGAAGAAGTAGCAAAAAGAATTGGAAGTTCGATAAGTTACGTGAAAGCACTTTACGCTTGCTTATGCGCATTCTTTCGGACAATCCTTATACTAAATTCTTTAAGGATCTGAGAGATGTGCCAAATATTGACAGCTATAAAATTGTGCTTAGTTGTTACCCATTGGATTGCGTGTCTATAATCTACCCTCTGCCTCTCAAGTAGCTACTATATGGACTGAAGATGACGATGAATCAGTGGATATGAGTGCAATATTCAAGTTTACACTCACTCAAATACCAGCCGTAGGATTAAACATTACTACGGCTGCTATGATCCCTTGCAATACCCTATTCTTTTCCCAAGAGGTGAATGTGGATGGCACCATGGTATTAAAAGAGTCCGTAACAAAAAAAGAGGTGGACATTCTTGTGAAGGTGATTCTAATGTTGATCCTTCTTCTGCCAATAACTCATCCCATTTGATGAATTTAGAGCAATGAGGCAAGTATATATCTTACTATCTAAGAACTATTAATTTTTTAGTTTAAAACATATTCCCTGATTAGTCACCTCCTATCTGTCATTTTTATAGCTGTCGATCGTGCAAAAAATGAAGATGATACTGTGTCGGCGAGAGAGTATTACTGTTATAGATTTCAAATGAGGGATGATGATGAGTCAATGCTATTACACTGCCTTAGACTGTTGCAGCAGTTTTCAGTTGATTCCTACGTAAAGATTGAAACTTCTAGGCTGGATTTTCATAGGCATCGGCAAAATTTCATACGGACAGAAATTCTTCAAGGGGTGTTGGACAGTGTGTCTATAGGTCAGACTGAGAGTTCTAAGATTGGTCGTAGGATAGTATTGCCAGCTTCTTTTATAGGAGGTCCGAGAGATATGAGGCGTCGCTATCTTGACGCAATGGCTTTGGTGCAGAAGTATGGTAAGCCGGACCTTTTTCTTACCATGACGTGTAATCCAGCATGGAAGGAGATTCGGGACAATTTGAAATATCATGAGAAGCCGCAAGATAGGCCGGACCTATTAGCTCGAGTTTTCAGAGCTAAATTCAAAATGCTTAAATCTGAAATCTTGAATAAACAAATCTTTGGTGAGGTAGCAGCATGTGTATATGTTATTGAATTTCAAAAGCGAGGCTTTCCTCATGCTCATTTGTTGCTAATTTTAAAGCCACAGTCAAAGTTGCTTAATCCAGATGCATATGATAGATTCGTATGTGCAGAGTTGCCTGATCGTGTTAAATATCCTCATTTATACTCTCTGGTTGTGAAACATATGATCCATGGACCTTGCGGAGACATGGATAGAACTTGCCCTTGCATGAGAGATTGTGCTTGCAAAAATCATTATCCAAAAAGTTTCTGTTCGCAAACTACTCATGCTGAGGATTCTTATCCACATTACAGAAGAAGGGATGATGGCAGAAAGGTTAAGGTCCGAAGATTTTATCTTGATAATAGGTGGGTTGTGCCTTACAACCCCTATTTGCTTGCAATGTTTGATTGTCACCTAAATGTCGAAATCTGTTCTACCATTAAACTGGTCAAGTACTTGTATAAGTATGTGTTTAAGGGACATGATTTGGTCTGCTTTAAGCTTATGACAGATGATAGTACTGCTGATATTGATGAAATCAAAGAGTTTCAGAAAGGTAGATATGTTTCACCCCCAGAGGCCTTTTGGCGCATCCATGAATTCCGTCTAAATGAGATGACCCCATCTGTGTATGCTCTCCAAGTTCATTTACCAAATCAGCAACTTGTTTCCTTTGACAAGAACTCAGATTTGCTACAATTGTTAGCAAAGATTGATTTTCAAAACCATGTTAACTGAAGTTTTCATGATGAATGAAACCAATGCAAAAGCTCAACCTTAAATGCTTTTACAGATTTCCACAGCATTTTGTCCGGTCTACTAAATATAGGCAGGGACGGAGAGAAAACGCCAAAAGGTGATAGGTAGGTTTATCGGTGTCACCCAAGAGAGGAGAGAGGTACCTATTTAAGGCTTCTTTAAATCATGTTCTTGGACCGACATCTTTTGATGATCTTCTAACTGTCAATGGAGAAAAGATGGCCTCATTTAGAGAGGCTGCACTAGCACTTGGACTCCCGACCGACACGTATATAGAAGAAACACTTGTGGCAAAGGCATTTCAAATGCCATCTTCGCTCATTGTTATTTGCTACTCTTCTTGTCATCGCTTCCAACAAATCCCAGAATGCTATGGGAAAAGTTTGAGTTTGATTTTTCTAGAGACTATGAGTGGCATTCACAGCATCATCGCATTTCACCTGCTGAAATTACAAGGTTGGTTCTCAATGATATTAACAGATCACTTGAGCATATGGGTAAAAGTCTTGCTGACTATCAGTTAATGTTAGATGACCTCGTCAGTGTATATCCTGCACGCTTGACGAGAGAGGTAGAGGCTGAGAGAAACATTGACATACCACCAGAAGATTTGTTGATGGCTTCCAAATTAAATTCTCAACAGAAATCTGCTTATGACTTAATTCTAAAAGCATGTTTTTCTGAGCAAGGTAGTTCTTTTTTTATTGATGGACCAGGAGGCACAGGTAAAACATTCTTATATCGGTCATTGCTCGCAACTTTAAGATCACAGAGTTATATAGCCATTGCTATAGCGACATCTGGAATTGCGGCGTCCATTCTTCCCGGAGGAAGAACTGGCCACTCAAGGTTTAAAATACCCCTTGATTTTTCAAAAAACAGAATCTGTCAGCTTAGCAAACAGAGTAGTGTTGCAAAGCTGATTTTTGAGTCTAAACTGATGGGATGAAGCTTCAATGGCCAAGCGAGAAACTATTGAAGCATTTGACGATCTGCTTAGGGACATAATGGAATGTGATTTACCTTTTGGAGGCAAGGTTGTTGGTGTCGGAGATTTTAGACAAACGCCGCATTATTGAACAGCAACAAAGGAAGTGCTTCTACATCTGCTTTTCTTAACTCTCCGCTATGGCCTAAACTTCATAAACTGAAGTTAACAGAGAATATGCGCGCCTTATTAGATCCTCAGTTTTCAGCTTTCTTGTTGCGCATAGGTGAAGGAAAAGAGCCTGTAGACTCAAACGGTGAAATAACATTCGGCAAAAATATGGTCATTCCTTATTACAAGAAAGATGAATCGTTAGGGTGTTAAGTCAAATTTTGTTCTGCTCTTATTTGTGGACCTATTCTTTCACATTTAGGCTGCCATTTCTAACTAAATTTTTTATTTACGTGTTAATACATTCATTTTTTCAGATTTATCTCTGTATTCTCAGGATCCTTATAAGATGATCAATAGATGCATTCTTGCTCCAAAAAATAGCTCAGTTGACGAATTGAATGATATAATGATTAGAAGGTTTCCTGGGAGACTCTATATTTACACTAGCTCTGACAAAACTGTTGACCAGCGATACCAAGGTCATTATGAGGATTTTCTTAATTCTCAGAATCCAAAAGGACTCCCACCCCACAAGTTAATGCTGAAGGAAAACTGTCCCATTATACTCATGAGGAATCTTAATCCTGTTGAGGGTCTCGCAATGGTACTAGACTCATATGTAGGGCTTTGGCCAAGACACTCTTTTAGCTGAAATTGTATTTGGCCAGCACAAAGGAAAAATAGTCCTTATCCCAAAAATACCTCTACAGACACCTGACAATGAAAAGAACGGCGTTGCATTTATCAACTCGTCGTCTGCCTTTGCTTCGCTTTAACTATCAATAAATCTCAAGGACACCCTGATTATGTTGGAATTTACTTGCGGAGCCTGTTTTTTCACATGGACAGTTATATGTAGCTGCCCGTGAGCTAGAACATCGGTCGAAGCTAAAATTCTCATTGTTCCCGGAACTTTGATGACGCCAAAATAGATTGCAAAACTAGAAATATTGTATTTAATGAAGTATTTGAATTAAGTCGACTAGACTATTCTATATTCGTATTCTTACATCGCCTATGTTTAGTTTGTGATTTACCGCAACATTATCTATCAATCGCTTTACTTTGCTTCTCCTTTTCCTCCTCGTGATGGCAAACTTGCTGACAATCAGTGATATCCTTCCCGATATGAAAAACTGGTCTTGTGTGATCACTGTTCAGGAGAAACAGCATACCACTGACTCAATGGGAACGCCAACTAAAAAACAAAAACTCATCTTCTATGATTCAGAGGTTGCTTTCTTGATACATAAATACTAATCATTTTTCTTATTTTTCAATCTTATAATTTTTTGTCAGTTGTTTGTTAACTGCTGAAATTTTTCTTCCTGCGCAGGGGTCCAAAGTTGAGGCTATAATTTTCAATGCTGACATCCCAAAAATGAGTCTGATCCTACAGGTTTATAAAAAATATAAAATCTCAAATGCTGATGTCAGGCCTATTCTGGCAAAATTTCAAACATCTGAATTGACTAAGCAATGGGTGATCACAAGCAAAACTGTCATTGAAGAGGTCAGTGGAAATGAGGACATCATGCCCACAAGTTTAACTTCACTAGATTTGTGATTTAGCTCAAGCATATGGATGATAGAAGCAAGTCCGTGGGTGAGCATTTAAATAGTTTGTACTTCCTATTTTTTTTGCCTGAAGATTGGTTCTTCCAACTAATTCCTTCGCTTCCATAGATGTGTTGGGAGTGGTGATCAGCTCATTGCCTAAAAAAACAATCACCAGAAACTCCAAACAGTCAGACGTTCAAAAATTTGTCCTTCTGAATGAAGAATTAGCATTTTCTGTTTTCTTTTAACCCTACCAGAAACGTTGCTCATCTCTGTATCCTTATTTTTACCTGTGAACTGAAAACTTGTTTCGTGCAAAATTTGATGTCAATGTCGATCACGTATAATCTTGCTGCCTTTATGGGATGATTTCCTAAGCAACGAGGGTCAAGATTTATTGAGTAACATGCATAACTATCCCGGCATTATCGTCAAGACCGAAAGTTAGCAACTATAATGGTCTCTTACATACCGATCTTCTTTATAATAATTTGTGTTAATGCATCAATCCAATCGGTCATAGCTTACATATGACATTATTATTTATTCTCAGGGAGTCGCTTCTACTTGGTTTGATTCAAGACTTGTTGATCCACCAATGCAGAAGCAAGAGAGTCAAGAATTGGTATGCCAACCTTAAATTAGTTCTTTCTAATACAACATAAAAGTAGCTTCTAATATTTCTTCTCTTATCTTTATCCGTTCTTGTTTTTTTGTAGGCTATGAAATGCTAAATTGATTGCTAGCGTTGTCAACTCAAAGGATTTCATTAAGTACAACCCTGAACTTTCTCTGAAACCTGACCAAAAAACTACACTGATTTGTAATGTTTCACCATCGTAAGGTCATAAATTTGTGCATATCTTTTTTTTTAACTTCTCTCAGATATCGCCAACTTTAATCTTATATCCGCTAACATTTAGACCCATGGGTCAAGGCAAACATCTCCTTTGAGAACATCTTTCGAAATACTGGTATATGAGTTGTGGAAATCAAGCTACCGCAGCACTATGGAATCAATTCACTTGCACCATGCAAAAAAAAGGATCTCACTGCGTCTAGGTGTCGATAGTGAGATGCTGCATTTTTTACCCTTGCTCGTCCATGATGCTATTATTGTCATAACGCTTACCGTACAAAAAATGGAATGCTCATTTTGTAGGTGCCGCTTGACATTGATTTGAGTGATACCACCGAGTTATACCCGCTTCCATCTTTGAGATCTAGCGTAAAAGCTCCTAACTTTCACCGCCTCAAGCAATGGACCATTTTAATCGTGTTCTTTAACATATATCAATTTTAATGATAATTCTTTCTTGCGCTCATCCTCATTCTTTTATTTACATCGCCTCAATATTGAACTTCCGCTTGAATTGCTCATGTCGCGACCGAAAACAAAAACATTTCGCTGCACATCAAGCCAATACAAGCACGCTGATGCGCATGGTTTTGTATTGTTCGAACTCGAACCACAAGTCGGCTCGCTTCGCTAACAATTGAAAAGAAAGCCTCTCCTTCAACCGACATGATATTGAGATCAAGAACCATTGACACAAGGTTCATGAACATAATTAAAGTTGTAATGTATGATCATGTCTTGTCATAATGAGCTATTTACTTAACTAAGATCAATCTTACAGAAAGGATAGCTCTACTTCAAAGGTTTGCATTCGCTTCACCGACAAATTTGATGAAGCGTAAAATTCCAGTTCTCTCAACATGCGATAGTAGCTCCAACAAAAAAAGCAAGATTGGACTAAATCATCTTTATTAGCTTTTGTTCCAGATTGCCATCTCTTTTGCATGTTTAAGTCGATTACTTGTGATTTTAGAACAAGCATCAGGTTTAGCACCTTTTCGCTGCTTCGGTACCTCTCAACCAACTTTGTCATGTACACTCAACTTTGAAAGTGACCTTTATATCAGGGTTCTTGCCAGGCCTTCAAAGATGAAGCAGAATCTCCCATTTGAAACAATCTGGAGGTTTTGACAAATGTCTTTGCAGGCCAGACAATGAACACCCTTTCTATAAACCTAGCAGCTTTACTTCTGATTTAATCGCACATGGCTTCTCTTCCTCCTTCATGCTTTTTTTTTTTAGACAGTTGTTGCTACCTACTCTCAGATTGTCAGTTCTGCGTAAGCACTATTTAGCTCATTGCAGTCACCACCATCTCCAACCCATAAAGATTATATATTCAGCTTGTATAAATCCAGTACTAAGTAATTTATTAACTATGCATGTAATAATGCTGACAAATACACAGTGAATCATAAATTCATGCTCAATAAATTAAGGCACTACAATACACAATGGTTTGTAACTTTACATGCGCTAACAAATAGCACTTACTACTCACCATTCACTTGTCTTATCTATTAAATATTCTCAACTATCTCCCACTTCACATAATCAATTCTTACACTTGGGATAGCAAAAGCCATGTTCTTGCTCTTAAGGCAACAAAAACACTATAAATTTTGCACCCACCCAATCTCGTGATATACTGCGGTTGCTTAATCGTGGAAGAGCACCCGCCAAACCTAGCCACTATATGTTTATCCACAAAGTTCATCTCCAAAAGATCAATAACAAGAAAATACAGTCACCGTGATCCCTAATGGTTTTTTTCAACAAATAAGTCACTTTAGGTTGTTGTTAACTATTAGCTAACTCCTCTTCACTTTTTCCTCTTCCTTTTTCTTTGTTCACCATCCTTTCCAATAGCTTAAATGGCAGCAAGCTCTGCAACTCGCCAAGTGTTCCTTTAATGCATAACTTTCTTCCATCTTGCTGCTTTCTCCTCAAGTGCATTCATAGAGGCCAGGTTCACCTTCCAACGATGTCCATCTTAGATAATTACATTCATATGTATCCCAGATCAATTTATTCCATTTTTTTTACTTACCTTATAATTTTCAGATACTGCCTTCTCAGTTTGAATCATTACTTGAAGAACACCACTGCAATACAATTGTTTTCAGACATGGACTCCAACAATGGCCTGCTATACCACTAATCACTCGCTTGGAGAAGGATGGGATGACTTTGCCAGCAAAATATTATCAAAAGGCATGATAATGCTATTGTTTCGCCATAGTGGAAATCTAATATTCGATGTAATTCATTTTTGTGAGTCGTGCAAAGTCTATCCATCGTTGGGCTTCCTCGCCAAAACTTTTGCAGCAGAGTCCTGTTCATTCACAGAGTAAAAAAATTCATTCAACTATAATATATTTTAATCCATTTAATACCCTATTCCTCATCATTTACATAATCGTGAATCTAGGTGATAACCATCCGGGTTAGGCAGCAGATGTGGCGCCTCACCGAGCCAGATTTTGTCAAACTCTTACGATTCTATTTGCTTTTATCGATCTTTAGTTCAAGCAACTCCAAGCACTTTGGTAAATTATTCCATCTTTTCTATTATACTTTTCTTTCTCGCATCTCTTATCAATAACCTCTTTGTATTCCCTTAGATGCATTCTAATTTGCATTTGTTATTACCGTGAGAATTCCGCGGTTTGTCGATTACTATATAAACAGTGATAAAACTCCCACATTACTCATAAAGACTGGACATAAAACCAGTATGATTGGCATGAAACGAAAGCATCTTCATCAAAACTGGCGGAATTTTGTTCGTGACCACCACCGCAAAGACAATGAAACACTTGTTTTATTCTAGAATCGATGCTTCATTCACCGCTTTTAATCTTTGATGATACCGGAGTTAAAAGATTCTTCCATGGTATCATACGCTCAGATTTACACAAATAAAGTTAAACAGATGTACCTACATAATGTACCCTGCTTATTGATTAAATAAAGAACATTCCAACAGCTTTCTTTAGCTTTGCTTCTCTTATTTTCGTGTCCAGGGATGGTGCTAATTATTCCATGCATCGCAATGGTCTGTTCCAAGCTTGCACAAAATGCATACATAGTTATTAGTTTGCACTAAATAGGCGATGTTCTCCATTTAATTATGCTCCATGAATGTACTTTACATGATATATCATATCCATTCAAACGCTATATATAATATGTATAAATTTTTTTTCCTCCTGTAGTTATTTTACAAAATATCGCTCCATCAACATTATCCGTTTAAAATCAACCGCCTAAAATGTATCGTCTTAAATAATGCAGCTGCATAACTTTGCCTCGCCAATCTTCAATTCTTCCACCAATTTCATTACCTACTCTTGCAAACCAAAGCACAATTTACAATCCCTACCACAATGTTTCATTAATATTACAAAAAAAAAATTACAAATAAACTGGGCACCTCTGGGCATAACTGAGTTCTCCCACCGCGCAACGCGCGGTGATCACCTCCTAGTCTCAATCTAAATATCCAAAATTGTCTCAACCTTGTTAAATTGGTATGTGATTTTTTTGAGCATTCTTTCCATCCTATGTTCAAAAATCATTCCAGCATAGTACCTAATTTATTGCCCGGCTTTAATGGGAATCATTTTATTTCTCATTTCTCTGAATCACTCTCTGAGTACATAACATATTCTTTTAATATATTGTTTAAAATGTTTTGCTACAATGCACTCACTCTCATTCTCCCCCATGCTCACTGCAGGGTGTAAAAAATCTGAATACCGACCGAATCAATTGAATTGAATTCGTAATTCGATTCGTAATTCGTAATTCTGTCATGCATTGGTATCGAATTAGATTCGAAAACGGTATGGAGGATTATGAATTCGGATTGACCAAATTCGAATTCATTTAATATAAAATATAAAATAAATGCTACATACACAAAGTACATACAGATATAATACAATACAATACATATACATAATAATACATATACATACCATACGTCTGAAAATTTTAAAATAATATACAATACAAAAAAAATAAAAAAAAATCCTGTTGGATGCTATTATATACAAAATATCGAAAATTACCGAATTCATCCCGAATTACCGAATTCGAATTCAATGGCCCTTCGCCTAGTTTGGTTTCGTCATTCGGTCAATTGTAAATACCAAAAAATACCGAATTCATTGATCAATTCGAGCAATACAATTGAATTCAATTGAATTGATCGGATATAATAAAGTCAAAATACCAAAAAAATCAAATTCACAACACCGAATTACCAATTCGAATTCAATGCACACCCCTACTCACTCAGACTTATACGAGGCCAATGTCGCTATTTTCTCCGCAAGATAACCACTCATATTTACCCAAACCCAATCTCAACTCTAACAAAAGTTTTATTAAAGTAGATTAGATTAACAACACAGGCCAAATAGCTAGTACAAGACTAAAATAGGTTAGTCATTACTTTCACAATATTGAAGTATACAAATCAAGTGATGAATAGTATAATAGGTGGATTAATTTTCAACCAAGTAATACTCCAAGGCATTCAAAGACTATGATCAATAATGAGAAACCAGTCTCATGCCCATTAATTTTAAGATTAGTGATGCTTTAGTTAAAATTTTAAAAAGTAATTCACCTACATATATATTAAAGGACCTTAATCTAAAGACATGACTAAGAAGGCCTCCCGAATGTAACTTTTCTATACTCTATATAAAACTGTATTGGATGATTTATGTAGTGGTGTTTTTTACTTTTTTGATTTACCTATACTACCCTTAATGAAAACTCAATCATATTATAAAAATTCACTAATGTCCTATAGAGATGCTAATACTAATACATGAAAACTCAATTTTATTATATGAATTCACTAACATTTTATGGAGATACTAATACTAATACTAATTCTGGCAAACGAATGACATAACTCAAAGTTAACCTCAAGTTTTATTTGTAAGTTATTGGTTCTAAAATTGTTCAATGAATGTAAGTCTCAAAATAAGAACAAAATTCATCAATTTCTAGCTTTAATCCTTTCATTATTAAGTCAATTTCTAGCTTTAATCCTTTCATTGTTAAGTCAATTGCTACCTAAAGTTACGTGATAGTTTAACTAAACGAATCTAATCTTTCAATAGATTGAATTTGTAATTTTCCCAAGAACGATGTCTAAAGACGATAAAGAACAACTTGACGGAGCAATAATTAGAGTTTGTTAAGACATATAACAAATAAAAGAAAACTAACCAATATTATACATGTTTAGTAAATTATCTCATCCTTGGCTAAGAATTCCAATAACCCAATAAAATGCCCTTTTGTTGAGAACTAGAATAAGAGGAAGATAGCATAATCAACTAGTTCTTGGAAGAAACTTTCAGATTCTTTTTTTATGCCCTTCGGTAGTTTCCTTTTTTTTTTCATTTTTTAGTTTTATTATCTACTTATGAACATCTTTGTTTGCTATTATTTACTTTTATGTTGTGCGCTTTATGAAAAGGAACTTAAGCTTGAATTTAGAGATGTCAATCTGGCTATTTTGATGATTAACTAACCACTATGATGATTTTACTAATCCCCTTTAAGTCCGAGTGTAGCAAAACAGGTTTATTCTCAAAATTCCAGTCGATTCTTTGACGATCGTGGGACGCAAGGCGAGGTTGACGTCCGACAGATGCGCCAAAGAAGGCTAGGCTAATCGGTTCTGCTGGACGATACTTTCGGACGTCCTACGCTTTACGACAAAGTTTCGACAATGCTTTGACGGTCATCCAAGTTTCTGACGTCCACAGTTGAGAAGATGGACACATGAGCTTCGGTTCGGACGGTGGAGTCCTTGTCTGACGTCCCGGCCTACAACACAAGAACTCAACAAACTGTCGGACGATGGCTTCGGACGCAGATTTGAGTGTCGAACGTCCGACACACCCAACGGCTATATTTTCCTGCATTTAATTCAACCGCTTGAGCAGTTTGGGTGATTAAATTTGCACCTATAAATACCATAAAGGCTGGAGATGTAGCAGACTTTTTGCAACCATTACTTACAAGTTTTAAGAACAATTTTAGAGTGAATTTGTGTCTTCCTCCTTTCTTGTAGTGTAAGTGTGCAAACAAGCATTGCTTTTCAATTGTGAGTGTAAGGCTCAAGTGTGTAGCATTGTGAGGGTTAGTAAGGTTGTTGTAAACCTCTTGGCTTGATCAAGGAGTGATTGATGCAAGCAAGTGGTGATCCTTCCATGTACAACTTGGTGTAACTTCATCAAATTGAAGTAGCAATTGAATTTGAGGTATTGGACTTCAAGTTGGGTGCAACTTGGTAGTCCATTTGAGTTCATCTCTTTATCTTTATTTGTGTTCTACTTGTGTTTATCTACTTGGTTGATCATCTCATTACGTGCTTAAAAGTTCAGATCACCAAGAAAACTTGATCACTTCTAATTGTGCATTTGTAATCACCCATCAAGTTTTAAATTTCCATCAACCTAATTCACCCCTCTTAGGTTGCTTTCTGACCTACACAATCACAACCTAATTATGTTGACTCCCTCCCACCCATTAATAACCTGTCCAAACCCAACCATTAACTTTAAATGGGTATAAATGGATACTCATATAGTTGATGGATAGTGGGTTGATTCAACTCATCAATTTAAACTATTTTAAAATGAATATATATTTAAATTTGTCATTGTATGTCGTTATATATTCATTTTTAAATTTGAATTTCCTACTAATGTAATAACATAAAATTAAATATATATGGTTGGAGATAACAATAAAATGTCGCCATTTGTCGCTAATGTAATAACATAAAATTAAAGGATTTTATGTACTCATAAATTTGAATTTGCTGCTAATGTAATAACAATAAAATGTTGTTATTTCTTGTCAAACACCATGCGAAAAAATACAACAAATAAGTAGTATTTCAAACAAGTCATAAATGGATAATTGGGTATATCCATACCCATTTATTAAATAGGTATAAATGAGTTGATCCAACTATATTATTACCCAATTATGACAGACCAAATTCGCCAAAGTCACCCATTTTGATACCTCTACTTGAATTCAGTCATAAAGAATGAGGCATAATAGGAACTGACTATATTTCCTTCTAAAAATAACAAAGAAAAAACTTATAGGTCATCATAAATACTACAAGACATTAAATATCTCAATGCTAACTTTTTTTTTTGAAGTATTTTTAATCACAAGTTGCATGCTCTTTGAAAGTTTGATTAATTGTTTTATATGTAATATTATTGTTTTTTGTTGTCGCATATTTTCCTTTTTATCAGTGGATGAAATATGGTGTTTACTAAGTTCTTACCTTCTTTAACAGGAGATTTCTTTAGTATTTCCTTCGGATGTTGATTTCATTGGTGATGATATTGTATATAAAGTAAGTTTGTTGTATTGCAAAATTTAAGTGCCAAAGAACACAATTATCACAAAATTTTGGTTTGTATTTAGCAAAACATAAAATTAAATATATATGGTTGGGGATCGGAGAATATTGTAGTAATCATGGTCTTATATGGTTGGAGATGAGAGAATATTATAATAATCATGGTCTTTATGCAGCATTAGCAACTGCTGGTAGTAGAGTACGTATTTGAAATTAATAAAATTATTTTTTCCATCTCATTCACGCTTAGAAAAATGTGTGGAAAATGAATTACTTTTAAAAATTCAAGGAGTGTTGGTGTGATCAATTCCCATTTTGATATTAAATTTCTAAATATAAGGATCTCAGCAAAACAGACTGTTTAAATATGTAAACTTAAGAGTCATCACACAAAGTGTTTCACTTAACTTATAAATGTCAGTGTACTTCTTGATTTTCTATAAAATGTGCTTCTTTTTTATTTATTTTTAATGGAAGAAGGTTACAAACTTTTCAATATGAAATTGAGTTGTGAACTAAATGATTAAAAAAAGTTAGGTCAATTTCTCTTTTTTAAAGTTTTTTCCTTTCTAATGTAAAAGAAATGCAGTTTGAAAGCAATTGTTAATTGATTTGTTAAAGAAGATTTTGCCTAAATGGAACATTTTCTATTTGAAAAATTCCAAACCTGGGCTTTTAAGAGCACTTTAGTATTTAATTAGCATCTAAACTGCGCGAAAAAAGTATTTAGTCTTAGAGACGTCCAAAAATGGTTTTGGGATTAGTTGCTGCATATTTAAGCTAAAGAGAAAGTGGAAATCATGAAAAGCAATATTTGAATATTTGAAGTAAATTATAAGTTATAGAACTTCAAAAGAAAAGCAAAATGAAAAGCAAAATGAAAAGAAATGCTAAATTATGATAAATTGAGTTATAAAAAAAGACAAAAAATAACTTACAAACATCAGTAGCACTATTTAACTATTTATTTGATTACTAATGCTATTGATATTTGTAAGTTATTTTTTGTCAAGAAAAACATCAATAGAACAACAAATGGATATCAGTAATTAATTTGGTTCAGTGTTGTAGTTCTATTGACAAAGACAATTTACAAACTAATAATAAATTGTTAACTAGATTCCCAAGATTATTTGAGTTGATCATACACGTGCATTGCACGTGCTTTTGCCTGATACACCAAAAGAGGCCACTTCTTTTCTTTGAAACCGTTGCGACCCTTCATGATTAAAAAGTATCATCCCAAGCCATCGATATCCCAAGGTTTGGACTCAAAAGCATATAACAATATACAAATGTTTACTATGTTGACATATATGCAATCTATTAGCTTTGTTATCTTTGTTGTGAAACAATCGACAGCGCCCTTATATGTAACACCTTGTTGATTTTACGAACCAACGGGCTGGATCCTCTAGTACAAAAAGCATTGCATATTAAACAAATAATTTAGGATATTCTGGAAACCAACAAACAGTGTATAAATTCATGATATAGTTTAGGTAGGCTGCAAATAACGCATGAAAAGTCGCTAATGAATCATCATGTTGATTATTTCAACCCTTGCCTTGAGAATATATAATGTTGTCATTCTTGATGTAATGATACGGATTTCCTTTATACGTAGTGCAAGATCCAAGCATCCTGCTATCATTCTTGAATGCCTGTCAAGGGCAATTTAGACTATAATAAGTAGTGTTGCCCTTGACCATTGGCTGGAAAATGCAGAAGAACACTCTTTACACCATATATATTTTGTTTAGTTAAGAAATGTCCTAATTATATTCCCAGCAATGGCGTATTGGACGCTTTAGCTAGTTGTACGTAATGTCATCCAACATATGATATTTTCTGTACTAATGGGGTACTTTCCTCCATCAGTCTTTATATTTTCCATCAGTATGCATCAATTCTTGTCGGAAGGTTTGCGGCGACGAATTCTCAAGTGTCCAAATTTCCCTGCCCCTGGTGATGAGCCCTCAAAAATTATTGGCAGATATCCAGTGGCATTTTTTGTATTTCTGCTGAATCTGCAAACAAATCACAATCAGAAAATCCTATTAATATCATGTGGTATACAAGCATCTTTAGCATAACAGTCGATACACGAGAAAGAATTACCATTCCAGTCATACAATACTCCATCCTCAGAAAGTGGACTTAGCATATAAGACCTCACCATTCTTAGAAGGATACGCAAGAAAAAGGGAGAACTGGGAAAAAAAGGGACATATTGCCATATAAAACAGCCATGAAAATTACCCAGTCCCTCGGCACTATGTATGCTGAATATGATTTGAAGAACATGCGGCTGTTTAGGCTAGTGAACATGAAACCCAACCTTTTCCATTCCTTTTGAATTGAGAAGCAAAGTGTAGTTGGAAATTCAAGGATGCATTCAGTATTCTTTATTCACCTCAAAGGGGGGAAAAAATCTGGTAGTGAGGTTACCTCAAGAATTTGTTCACTACTTCGTATGCAGTTCCTCCCAATGACACAAACTGTCCCACCAGATCCACCTCCAGTAATTTTTGCACCATATAGAGTTCCTTCAACAGATTTTGACATTTTACTGTGCTGCATTTCTTGCACCAATTGGACAAGCCTATCTGTCCCATCTGAGCCAAGTCCACAGGCGCTGTAACTGTAGTGGCACTGCAAAACAAAGTAACACACAATATAAACCAATCAAGAGCATATTCCTAATTTTGTACTTGAAATGATTTGCCAAATAAGAAGGCTACCTTTCAACTTGAAATTCCAAAAAAAATTTGACTACAAGTCCAAGTTGCTGGAATATTGATGACACATACCAAAGTAACTGAATTGCCAGTAACATGTGAATCAAATTAAATTTTTGTTAAAATCTCTCCCCAGAGAGAACAATTTGGGGTAAGATTTTGGCTACAATTGAAAAGCTTACAAATCTTCCTTAGGTTGGTTAAAGTTATGGATGACGAGTTATTCCTTAGGTTGGTTAAAGTTATGGATGACGAGTTACTTTTTGTCAGTGTGAAGGCTAAGCCACTTTACCTTGTAGTTCAGAAGAATCTGTCAAATTATAGCCTCTAATCAAAGCATATTGCAATGGAAAAAAAGTCAATTTGACAAATAGAATTTACATATATGTAAAGCAACTAAAATACCTGATACATGAGTTCGCCAAGAGCTGTGAGTTGATCATCTGAAGTTGCAGATGTTAATAGAGCTTTAAAAGCCTGCATATCAAGTAACCTCAGCAATTGATTCAATAAAATTTTAATTTATGCATTTCTGAGCTTTCCAAATTTTACTTTTCACTCTTGACATGTCATAGACTGCCATACAAAGTACTAATCTCAACCAAGGTGAAAGCAGTTACAGTTATATTTGATCATTTCAGCCAAAATCAATTGTACCGTACTAGCAACAATAAACTACCCAAACCATCTCTAGTCAAAAGTCATCTTTGACTGAAAAATCCTTTACACCTTGTAAGGTTCACAAAAATGCCTGCTATCAAATATATTCTATAGTTACTACCTTGCACAAAAGATGCTGCAAACACTGCTGGAGCAAAATAGTTCCTTGCTTTTGTCATCAGTCAAGTTTTATAGCAATAGCTCGTGAAAGTATAATAGTCAAATTTGGTGCACGATATAGTAAGCCCACAAACTTATAGCAATCAAATCTATATTGAAATAATTATAACCTGAAATGGTGTAGCTTAAAAACAATTATTAACATGATTCAGAACATGTAGGTATAAAGCATTGGTAATAATCAACATAAATATAAACTGTATGGGTACAGACTAAAGGACTCTCAGACCAACTACAGTAAATAACACTCTATTGGTTCCTTCCAATAAGGGTTAATTGCAATCAAATTCATTTAGAAGAAAACAAAAAAAGGCAGGAACACTTTAGAAAATCCAAATACTTTGTTATAAAGATTGCCCAACAGTTTAACTCTCAGAAAGCATCTTCATTGGTTTGTTTTAACAGTCAAAGATCTAAATATGTGCATTCACAAATGAAATGCAGTCAATTTCTTAATAACTTTCTAAGCTAATATTCTTGCTTTTCTGATACCAAATAAAATTACCCTGCACCAGCTCCATCCAATATTTTAAAACCTATATTGCTTGATGAGGATAAGCATGTTTTAGTAAATTTTGGTAATCCTTTTTGGTTATTTCATATAATATACGCAGATGGAGCTGCCATGGATCTAACTGAGCTCTATAATTTATACTACTGCATTCTTAGACTTTGTGTCCTTATCCTGCATTTCTTCAGAGTACAACATAGTCTCAAATCATTCGGAAATCCATAGATCCCAGACTGGAAAGTGCTTTGTCATCCTCTTTTTCCTATATGCTCTCATTTTGCTGTTGATTTCTCACTAAGATTCTTCTTACAGGAAAAAGAAAATATCTAGCACAGAAAACTTTTGTGCATATCTTTTTAGTGCTTTTCTTGTAGCCTCATGCTGTTGTTTATATATCAGTATGCCTGTACAAAGGTTTTGAAGCAATCTGAAACCCAAATTCAGTGATATAGTTTGTGTGTCCACGGAGCAGAACTAGAGTGTTTCTCAACTAGAACACCAACCTTCACACGGAAGTTTTCATAAATAGGATGCCTTGCTGCTGCTCTAAGTCCATAATTATGCGCTTTCATATCTATTACTGTGACCGGATCATTATGGTCGGTATATTTCTCCACAAATGTCTCACCGAGCAAGGCTTCCGGCAGTACTTTTGAGTAAAGAGCTTCATACCTGAAGAAGCGGAAAGAATAATACAGAAGATCTCAAAAACTTATAGTAAAAGCAAACGATAAAAAACTGGAAGCAAAATTAGGAAGAGCTAAAAGTCATTACTTGCGCAATTGTCCCCATTTTTATAGGAACAGATGATGCAAAAACAGGAATAAACCATTCCTGAATACATTTTGCTTTTCTCACATTATTCAGGTGTTTGCATGACAAAAGTTCTGTTTGTTTTAGCCAAAAAATATTCAAGGAAAAGAAAGTTAAAGACTGGCAGGCTACCTATCAAGACAGAATAAAAAGAACCTTCAGATCTCCTCCTTTCATAAATTGATCACCCACTCAACCATCCTTCACCAAATTCTGGTGCTTGTATGATGAATGGAGGTGGCCTTGGAGTTTTAGAAAGCTTTCAGTCAATGATTTACACAGAAGTAGATGCTGGGGAATTGCGTGATTTATGTTTCTCCTATAAGAAAAGCTCCTAAAATTGAGGGTGTGACCTTTTGTACTTTTTTCTTGGTTCAAGTTGGTATGAAGTTCAATTCAACTTTTTAAGTTCGTCAAGATTATAAATATTAATGGTTAACAGTTTTCAAGTTAGTGGAAAATTTGATGGATGTGGAGGTAATTTCCTTGATCACCAGAATTGATCATTTTGACATTCAAAACGGAATCCATTGGAAACAGACACCAGGGACATATGACTTGTCCAGAAATGAGGTGACTAAGGTTGCTGGGAACAGCCCAGCAGTGATCAGAGGTAGAGCTAGACAGCTGAGTTTGTATATCAGGAAGACACACTAGGATATAAGGACAACTAGAAAGAGGGGTGTGCGTGTGTAGAAAGAGAGAGAGAAAGAGAGGGAGGGAGGTTAATGCCTCTGGCTATACATTCCAAAACAAGGCCATACAACATGAAAATTAGCCCATAATTATGGGACATCTAAGGGAAGTTTCATACGCATCCCAATTTCACTTTCAATGTGAGCACCACAACGTCCCGTAGTACTAGAGAGGACAGTAAGTTCATTTTCCGATGCTCAGGCACCATTACAACAACCTTTACAAGTGGGTTTTATATTCTTTCTGATGACAGAGATCACTGAAGTCTTAAGTCCAGTAGTAAGTCTGCTCCAGTATCACGTTAAACTCTCTGTGCAGTCGTAGAGTAGGCTAATTTATGTTTTATACACCACCTAATTGCATTACTCAAATACAAGGACTTCTCCCCACATCCAAAAAACCTTTAGCAAAGGAAAAGAAAGCAATGTAAGAAGGGGAGGGAGGGAGGGAGGGAGGGAGGGAGAGGGAGAGAGTTCAAAATTGGACAAAGCATTAAATTTGACACAAAGGTGTAAAGAAGCAGCAATGATATTTCACCTGTGTGGTGACAGGTTGCACAGATAATCTAGCGAAGCCTCAGATTCAAGTAGTTCGACACCATCTTCTTCAGCATCATCAGGAGTCATCCCACTAGCAGACAGCGACTGTGACAGCAATGTTGATGCAACAGACT
This sequence comes from Gardenia jasminoides, assembly GCA_013103745.1. Lineage (NCBI taxonomy): Eukaryota > Viridiplantae > Streptophyta > Magnoliopsida > Gentianales > Rubiaceae > Gardenia > Gardenia jasminoides. The sequence continues at coordinate 11,721,069 of CM023101.1, forward strand.
TAATGACCCTCCGACCCATGAAGGCCCCAACTCTAACAGATCCATAGTCTGTGCCTCCAACACTGCAAAAAAAAAAAAAAAAAAACCCAGTTTACTTTTTATTTTGTTTTCATTTTCTGTTTCCAGTGTCCTTATTATACTTGAATTGCAGGCATGCACACGTATGTGCGCGTGTGCATACACACACACATACACACAGAGAGAGAATTTAAAATTCAACTTGTTCACACTAAAAAACTTTCAGTTAGACAAAAAATTTACTAATGTTACAAGGAATAGAGAAAATGACCTCAATGATGCACAACATACCTGATATGAACTATCTGAGTACCATAACCCACAAAATTACAGAAATATTTTAGGGTCACATAATCCTGGTGAATGCTACAAGTTAATGAAGGACTTCAAGCAACAATTAAATGATCATAATTTACCATTATCAATTCATCAGATATAGCCATATTTGTTGCATGAGAGAATAAGTTCAACTAGTAAAGAACCTTGTACTGCATTGGTTAAGATTAGAAGTGCAAGCATTTTGGAACCTATGCTAAAACTCAGGATTAAGCATTTGTACAAGCAGTTGAGACTCCGTGAAGTTACAACTAATTGCAATTCCAGGTTGTTACAGTCTAGGTAAGAGTTGGCCAACAACTGCAAACCATCAGTAACTAGTGCTCCTATATGCAACATGATTCACTCAAGAACCTATAAGAAACACCTTTAGAATCCTCCACAAACCAGTGTGTTCCCTCTTGTACCAATTATTTTGATAATTAATGAGGAAACCAAAGCTATGACAGGGGGACATGATAATTCCCACTTTCTCCAAAATCGCCCTTGCAAGTCTTGTTTGAATGGTTCATAAGACTCATAGACTATAAGTTACTTGTATGCCGTTAAGACTCCCAAATTTTTTCAGCCAGTACTCATTTAGGCCATTATAGTTTCTACTAATATATTTGTTATCCTTTCACACGTCTTTCAGAATTAATTACTTCAGTCAGTTGAGGGAAAGTCACAACCAAGAAAATATTGCAAAATGGATTGCATTTGCTTCTGAATTTCTTAACAAGCACCATGGTTTCTAAGAGTGAAGAGGTATAATCTCTGCTTGAAGTTCAAGTCTGACCAAGTTAGACATTTTATAATTGCAGATATGCAATGAAAGAAATGAAGTTTGAACTTATCCAGCATGCGAAATGTTTCAACTTCTCAACGCAATCCTAGGTTGTTCACTGAATGCAAATTCCTACATATCTTCAGATTTCCTCCTACATTTTAACTATTTCAATTCAAATCCTTCAGTTCCAAAAGATTGAGCATCCTTCCAATTTCCCTTTAGACAGATACCCTCCTTCACGTGTACTGTAGTGTGAACAGTTGAGAAGCACCCAAGGAATTCAGAAATCTCTTAAATGATAGCTATACAACATGCATGCATGAAAGGCTATACTTCCTGGGCTAAAAAGCACAAAGATTTGCATATCATTATCATCAAGAATCCTTTTTGGTATAAATGACAATGCATGGCGTACAGGGAAAGGAGCTGCTTGCATCTGCTCATAGTTTGAACATAAATATAAACTTTGAGAGAGAAAATTTCCAAAACTTGGTCTTTAAAGAATTCCAAAAATCCCAATCATTTAAGAGAATGTATAACTATTCACAATTCCAAAGAAATCAAGTAAATATACCGTGAAGATTGTATTACCTATGTCTTATTCCAGAATCAACTCCCCAGAATCTTATATGACTACGTATATCCACAGGACCCAATACCTCAGCAGGCTGCATGAATTAACCACCATAAACTTGAGAAAAATTTTGCTTTAACTTAGTCAGAGTACTTATGTTTCCCAAACAACAATTTCAAGTACTTGGCAAACCATTGCAAGAAGTTTGTTAGATTCACCACATGCGGAAGTCATCTGGTCCATCACACCACATGGAGCTCCAACCACATGATTCTCTACCTGTGAGAATATGTAAAAGAAATTTGCAAGAAAGTGAAACCAATTGACAAAACACTTAAATTAAGTAAGAAGTCCATGAAAAGGTCACGCCACCATCCAACCTTTTGGCAGAGTAAAGCAAGGTCTCTGGGGGGTATTTTCAGTCCTGCAAAACATAGATCAGAATAACTAAAGCTACACACGTATATACATGGAACAAAGTTTTCCAGGTGACTGACTAGAGGGAAACTGATTAGATGTGACTTTTCCAGTTCAATTAAATTCTAGGTCATCATCCAGATATGATCTATTCAGCTTAGACAATACGGTCAATGCCTGGGTTTTAGCTTTTAGATAAGTAAACAAATAGTCTCGTAAAAGCAAAGCACTTAACAGTTGTAAACTCCAGTATAAACTAGAGTTCTCTATAACATTAATCCCATCATGCAATAATACCTTCAGAGAAATAATTTAACATAGATCCTATCATGCAATAATGCTTAACTATCCACCATAGCCAAGCAACCACAGTTTATAAGGACATTTTGATAACAATTTTGTTGGTTTTTTCTGCATAAAATGGTAGCAATAAAAAAAATGACCCTGTTCCTTTTTCCCTCTCCCCCACTTATCACTTTTCTTCCACTCAATCCCCCATGAAAACTTTCAGTTTCCCCCACTAGCTCCCTTCTTCCCCTTTATTTCATTTTCCATCCCCACAGAACTCACCTACCATCCTCCTTCCAGTTCCCTCATCCCCAAATTGCACCTCCAAACCCCTCCTCCCCCTCTGGTTCCCCCCTTCAGCCCCCAGAAATCAGGGACTACCTCTCAATTCTTTACCATTTACACCACCCCCGACTCATGCCATCACTGTAATGTGCTTCATGCACTGGTTTGACAGTACATTATCATGCAAAGACTGCCAGTTTTAATTGTGGGGAAAAAAAATCCAGAAAATGATGTTCAATAAAAGTATCTTCACCTAAAAGGATGTTTACACTACAAAAACCTTGGCAATTTCACACATGATCTTCTATTTTAGCTTCTGAAATGAGAATTTGTATCAAATATATCTAGAATTCCATTTTTTTCCTTCTTTTTGGTAAGAGAGGATCAAGATTCCAGCCGTTTTTTTTTTTATTTTATTTAAAGGAAAGAGATTAAAAAAGTACAAATGGAAATAAAAACTCAGCATGGCTTCTTCAACCCTGACATCTCTTATTCATTTTAAAGCCACAATGAATACATAGAATTTAAGTAAGGTAATATACATACGATTTTCCTTAAAGCATCTAGGATCATTATCCAGGTCAAAATTACAATAGCAAGAATAGGTGTAATACATATATGATTTTCCTTAAAGCATTAACAAACTATAAAACACCATGAAATATGCCACATCAAAATATGTTCCATTTTAGAAAATGACAAACTAATATCAAAGTATCATAATACAGCAAAGGATAGAATATGAGAAGTAAAAGAATATAGTTACCATGAACAGCAGCTATTGCAGACATGCTGGCAACTTCAACAGCTGCAGAAGAAGAGACACCTTTTGCCTTCTGGGACAGCAGAAGAAACCTACAATTGACCAAGAGGGAAGAATTGCATCACATATGTAGAGAAGCCACAGACTCAACCAAATGAACATTGTTTTTTCAGTCTCTCCTTGTCAGAGGAAAAGGGATGCACCGGAAAAATGCATGAAGTTGTGCGTGGCTAAATTAACGTTCTACATATCTACTAGACCAAGGAACATTCAAGCATCATGTATTTGTTCAAGAAGCATGACAGAAATATGGATGCAACATGTAGATTAAACTTAGTAGAAGTTCATTTGCAGTTTTTCTATCCATAAGTACTTGTGCATGCACCATTTTGAAGTTTCACCACTTGATGCCACAACCTGTAACAGTAAGGCTAGCAACAAGTTAAGAAATAGTATCCAACACAAATGTTAACAGAAAAAGAAACTTCAACTGAGCAAAAGTTAAATGAGTCAGCAAGACGAAGGATGTGTTTGCTTGTGGGGTTTCGACACCCCGGAATAAGTATCAAAAGTGTTATACCATGTTATTCAGAAACTAGAAGAGAAAATGGATCAATAGGCATATTTCACACCATCTGTGGGCTTTTCAACACTGTTCCATCATTTGGTTATTGAATTTATTTCCGTACCTGAAATCTTAAGGGCACAGAAACAATTATCATAGTAATACTAGTAATAATAAACCTCTAAAAACTAAAAACACACAAATCCTAACCACTATCCTCCTACTACCTCTCCTCCACCTTGACTCCAATCCTCTCACTCTTTCTCCCTCCCCCCCCCCTCCCTCTCAAGCCTACCCCTTTCACCACCTACCGATCACCTCGATCTAAATTGCCTCATTAGATTTTGCTTTCAACCAATGACAAAACAAGAACTTGAACAAGGTAGTCCAGTGCAGTTGAATCTACATCACACTCCATGCTCTGGTCAACAAATCATTCCTTTCATCAGATACCTTTTCGACTAATAAAACCCGAAATAGGTAGAAAACATTTAGAGAATTGTTACTATGGATGGCTCACGGCAAGGAGTTACTTTTGAAAATTTTGACAGTACAAATGGGTTCTAAGATCAAAAAGGAATCCATTTCTATATTGTCATGCAAAATTTTGACAGCATAAATGGGTCTGAGGTCAAAAAGGAAAACCATTTGCATGTATATTGTCATTCGGAATTGCCACAAAATTTTGCAGTTCAGTGGATCAATCGATTTTGATTGTGGCTATGGTTCCCAATAAAGGCTTTAGCTGCTGAAGGAAGAAGGCAAAGGAAAAATGGAAAACGAACCAAGTTGATTAGTTTAAAATCCACCCATCAGAAGTCTAAGCCATAACAATGCAAATGCTAGCCATCCTAAATTTTAACCAAATATCGTATGATTCAATTTATGATTGCCCTTCCAAATCCGCACCAAATTGCCTAAAAGCAACAAAATTGGCAGAAAGCTCCACTTAGATGATTCTACAAGATGAATCACACCAGGAATCAACAAAACAAGTTAGCAACCAGTTTTCACAAAGAACAAAGAGTTTCTCAAGCAATAAAGAATTGAGCTTCATATCCCAAAGTAACTAGGTAGCATTATAGTTAAATTTTACTCCACAGATAAGGCCAAACACAACTAATTGTTTCTATTAATGCATAAAAAGCCAATCCTAATTATGTCTGGACTATTAGTCCAAACAATATTTGATAAGGTGAAGTGATAATGCAGTATGCAGAGTGTTGTATGATTACATCATACTCTTTTAATTAAATGAAGAGGATGTACCAGCATGCTAATACTGTTCTCAAAGCGTATGCCTAATTCTTTCATCAAAACCAGAATGGTCCCTGCAACATATGCAGCCCATCTACGAGAGGAATCATGTTAGCAAGCATCATACAAACTATGCTCAGAATGAATAAATGGAGCACAAAAGAAATCTGAACCTTTGGGATGGATCTTGAGCAAAGTAGTTTCTCGCCTTCTCATATGACATTGGTTGTTCTCCATCCCAAAAATCTGACAAATCCATGTCAAAGGTGGGGCCACGATTACTTAACTCTGACCCAAAAGACACCTGCTAAGCCCAACATATGCAGAAAATGGAGATTGTGAATGGGAGTAACTAGACGAACACAAATCCAGCAAAATAATTTCAACACAGTGTTTTTCCTATTGATTTTTTTTTTTTTTTGACTTTGTACAGGCATTTTTCAGTCCATCTTGTGTCAGAACATTGAACTTGGTATAAATAAAACACAAAAGTTTAGAAAATTGAATCCCCAATACAAGTCTGTAGTAGAAAATGCCGGACTTGTAATGAAATGCCTAAACTTCCTCAATCAAAGGGAGGACACAGAAGTTAGATCCGGAGATCGTAGGACAAGCCATGCAAAGGATCAGGGACCGCATTCGCGGTCTGGAAGACAGGAAGAGAGTATTAAAGCATATGCATTTACCATATTGCCAGCATACCAGCTTTCCGGATCATCAATCAGAGAAGATTTTCCCAATGCTAATATGAAAACCATGGAGAAAGTTGCACTCTAATGGTTTTACCTATTTCTTTTCTGGTAACAAAATCCTTAAGAAAATAGAACAGCAGTAGACAACAAAATCACAGGAGTCTATTTTCTCTAGATCATCTAACTTGATCCCTAACGACAAGCAGTAACATTCAGACATTTATAGAAGTTGCTATCACATGGATTTCCAAATGCAAGCAGATTGCATACAATTTGTAGCACAGGGTTGGTCCATCTCCTTTGCAAGTTTTCGAGCCTGAGCGTGCTTCCACAGCCTTTCTTTACCAGGATGAATCTTTGTACAGCAACATGACAAGCTCTCTAATTGGCAGCTGGGAGATATTCTCAAGATGATTAGACTCGCAACAAACCAAAAAAAAAAGGGGGCAGGACAGAGAGATACCACGAACGTACATATAAATTAAGTACTAGAATCTCACAAACAAAAAAGTAGGTTCAGAATTCAAACACAAAATGTGAATTCCCCTACAGGGAAAAAAAATCCAGTGAAAATAAGAGTATATATGTAAGATGAAGAAAAAACAGAGAGTTATTAAAAAATTCGAAACAAGTATAATGGTGATAGGCTTCCACCTAGAAACTTGAAATAAGACATGTCCAGCAGTAAAATAGGAAAATAGTCAATTCAATCAAAACAGACTTTACAGAGATACTACGAAAGGCCAGCTACAAACCCCACCACCCCCCCAAAAAAAAAAAAAAAAGAAAAGAAAAGAGAGAGAAATAAGTAAAAGCAGATGAAAACAGGGGGAAAACATGTCTATATGTTAAAGGGAATTTGACCATAAAAGGTTCAATACTGAGTTCTAAGCATGTGGCTCACATAAAAGTGACCACTAACATCCTTAGCGACTGCATAGGCAATTTGAGAGTGGCAGCTTCTCCATGAAAATCCATAAATCAACAGGTAAAATTGCAGACTATCTGTGAAGCTAACTAAGAGCTCTGGGACTGAAGAGCAGGAGGGAAAAAAAAAAAAACACACCTTTTTGAGTCGACAAGGCTTTTATCTGCTTCCTTAGAAGCTGTATACAGTACCTAATCCAAAAGAGCCCTATCTAACAAAAAAATCACAAATACAGCTCTGTGGTGAAGGGATCATATGCAAAAATCCAATCAGCCAATGCCCAACTCAATTAATTTAGGTTTATTAGCAGTAGGTTTAAATCTGATACTGAGATGAAACACCTTACGGAAGCACCTTACAGAAACAAAGAATCTAAAGATGCAGAAAGAAATCACATTTATAAATAAAAATGAGGGAGTAGAGGCATTTCACATACTTGCAATACAAGACTCCTGAGTAGTCAGCAATTCCACCCATGACATCCAATCTTCCTGGTGCTCTCGCCACAAAATGTCTTCCCATATAAGTAAATACGTGGAGATAGATAACCATATGAAAACATAGATGCAAGATAATCAAATGAAAACATAGATGCACAAAAGTATCAACTTGAAAAAACTAACAGGCACGTAGAAGTGATATAGGCCATAAGAGAGGAGGGCATTTGCAACTCCACCAAACCCAGGATACCTTTATGTGCTTATAACTCAAACTGCATAAAACCCAGTGTTGTGGTTTCAAGGATAACGAGGTTTCTAGTGTAGTTGATATTAAGTTGGATAGGAATACACCCCATAGGGATTATGAAGTTATTCAAAGGGAACAATCAATGCTTCAAATTGGCCTTAGTCACAGTAAATTTTATAAAAGATTTGCTGGCAGTGATAATTGAAATATAGTAGCTTTTCCTTGATATTTTGTCCATTAGTTGAGGCAATTCTGCTCATTTGTTATTAGATGATAGGATGCTGAAAATGCAGATTACCTCCCAATCAAAAAAGGCAGCAGCAGCTATGCTCTCTTATCTTATGCTTCGTATTCTTTACAGTAGCATATGCAGCATCTAGTTCAGCTAAACTCTTGAGGAAACTCACAGTATCTGGCAGACCCAGAAGGTCCCCATGAAGAACTTCAAAGTCTTCCTGGTATCTAAGGTAATGACAAACAAATTTTCATACAAGCAGCAATCAGACATAGTAAATGGCAAGGACCAAAAAGAGCGGAAAGAGTGTACAAAACCCACGACTCCATGAGGAAGCTATCATCACGCATTTCAGCAGTTGGTGATCCTGTGCGCAGACCAAGTTCAGTTTCTGCATTTGCATACCAGTCTGGAATGCAAAGATCTCTTCCAGGCATTCTTTGTAATTGATACCCAAGAACAATGGCATCTCGCAATCTCCTAGCTCCACTAAGCTAAAATAAAAGAAAGGAAAAAATTCACCAACAGATCTGTAGCAGGATATACCTATGCAAATGGATGGTAATACATCATATCAAATTCTCTGAGAAATACATAAGCTTGTCTATTCCTATCCAAGAATTTATTGTCTAGTATTCAATTGGCATTATCTTACTTCAGTACATCACACCTTTTCGAACATAACCCATAAATTATCCTTCAAACTCATTGGAATAAATCAAGCAGGATTGAAAACCAATTTTATTGGAATAATTAGGACATATTCTGATATCACCATCTAAAGAAGATAAGGCCCAGAAATAGTTATAATTTAGCAATTATTGCCAAGTCAGAGAAAATCTACGTGCACGTAAAAAATAAAAAAATAAAAAATAAAAAAAAGAGAGAGCTGCACATCCAATGCAGCTTCTAAAAATAACTAGGTGTCAAATAGTCGCAATTTTTATAGAGCAAGAAAGTGCAAAATGTGACCAACTTGAAAGGATGAGGAAATTAAACCAGTTAAAACACTCAAGGAATAAGATGGAATGATGGAGTTTGAACAAAAAATTTTTGAACTCTCAGTCATGAAGGCCTTATGAAGTAAAAGAATGTTAAAGCCTTTCTACCACGCAAAGTCATATCTAAAAGTTCTACCAATCTCATTCTTAGTAAATATGGTCCCCCACCTTCTCCGTTCCTCCCTTCTACGAGCGTCAAGTTCTCATATGTCCTTTGGAGAGGATTAGAATGAATCGACATTCACATGAACAGTCATAAGGTTTTCTCACTTCTTAATTTGGTGCTTTTATTCTTGATGAAAAGTATGTTATTCAGCATTCTTAATATACCTTCATATCACAATCTTCTGTTAGAAATTCATGGGAAAAATTAAGGACCTACATTCAGATCCAATACCTTGCATTTTTGGTCTCTTCCATTTTAATGTCCAGTTCCCTATATGAAATCCTCATGCTAAAAAACTCTTCCTGTCAAATATTTTATACACCAACAAAGAGAGTTGATTCCACACTTCAAGCCTGTATACACATTTCCTAACATGGTGGACCCATTCCACTTTTTAACTGCTAAGTGTTCTCATTATTTGAGCCTAGTCAAGTAAAAGATCCAATTTCAGCCACAAGGCACTGTTTTATGGTAACAAATAGCTCCAATCCTATATTTAGTGAATACAAGCTAATTAATTTAAAGCCACAAGCTGCAACCCCTCCTCCCAGGCAACCCCCAACAGCACAAGAGGGAAAGAAGCAAGGAGAAAAGAAGCACCCAATAAGGTATTACAATTCCACAACAACTAAAAAAAAGCCAAAACTTCCCAAATTTCTTAAAAGTCAAGATAAAAAAGGCATCTCTCACATACACAAGGAGGCAAAAAAACAAAACCCACTGTAATAGTTTAAGCCTTTAAACTTGACATTCATTTCCAAGAGTGTTGCAACTATATGTTGAGGTATAAACATTTCCATGAGAGAATATCTGATCTGTTCATTCGTTGGCATCAAAGGGATCACAAAAATGTGATACATGGAAACTCCAAATTTCAGTATATTTTTCCATTAAGCTACTCTGAAATGTGTAGTAACATTTAGATAAAAGTCTATATATGTTTGTTTGGATACTCTTTTATTTGATTTATTTAGCTATTTACATCATCAACACGCTTTCCAATCACCTTTTATCTCACATACGTCCACATCAAAAAAATTGCTACAGTATTTAGATAACCAAATAATCCCAAATAATCTACTATCCAAACAAACCTAACACTTCCAAAAAAAATACAAAGTTGACTAAGTTATCATTCAAATAACAACCTAAATGTGGTGGGAGGTCCTGGGTTCAAGCCCTCCCACCTACAAAAGAAAAAAAAGGGTCACTGGAAAAGGAAAACAAGCCATAACGCAGGAGAGAACAACACAAGGGACACCTCAAGAGGGAAAACAAGTTTTCAGGCAAAGCAATAGACAAGGGTCATGGTTGGACCACATTCTCTAATGCGCAGTTATGACTAGACCAACAACGTCAAAACCATGAATAAACGTTAGCAAACAGATCGAAACATATCTTAGTTTACCTTATTTGATATATGGTTTTCCCAGAAGCTGTATCCTGTAAAATATGTGCTGCAACCTGAAATCACACATTACAAGTATTGTAAGGTTTGACATTATTCTACAGATAAGGGTAGATCATGATATTAGCCTAAATATTCTTTAGAACAGCAAGGTTATTGTACCTTTCCATAGAAACCAAGATGCAGTTTAAATTGTTAATAATGTACATAAAATCTAATCAAAGAGGACAACTGGATGAAAGTCAAAATTGCAAAAGTACAGTAGCATGTTGATGTAGTCATTAGCTAATTTTTTCTGTAACAGTTTTCTTGCAGTAGTTCTAAACAAATGAGCAGATTACTTGACCAATTTCTAATAGCTGATGGTGGTAAAGTGTGTTTCATCCAAAATTGCAAAAGCAGTAGTGTGTTGATGTAGTCATTAGCTAATTTTTTCTGTAACGGTTTTCTTGCAGTTCTAGCAAATAAGCAGATTACTTGACCAATTTCTAATAGCTGACAGGTAAAGTGTGTTGCATCCAGCTACGAGAGTAATATACAATCAATGAGAAGTATTTGGGGAACATAATGTAAACAAGATTGTAAGATTTCAAGAGACCCTCTTTACAGCTTTAAAATGTCAGCATCATGCTTTATTTGTAAACAGTAAGACTTTGTACTATTTCATTGTGTTTTAAGGGGAATATACTTGTAATATTTTGACAATTCCAGTAAATCAGGCAAATAACAAATATATGCTAATAGTCAACTTTACTTGGTAACTTAACTTGCATAGAATAATCTTAAAAGCTTGATGTCAACCATATTTACATTTTGCTCTCTTATTCTCGAAACAGCCACTTCTAAAATATTCTTCATAAGGAGCCTTTGTTGCAGTACTTATTGTAGCCAAAAGGACATGAATGAGGCTCATTATTTACACCTAATGCCAAATAGAAATCCAACATTGGGCAGCACTGCCTAGAAAAAAGTGTATCAATCTTGTACAAGGTCACAATGCACTAGCTTGGCTTTCATACTCACCAGACTCGGAATAGTCAGTTAACTTGGTTTTGATGAGTGGGAGTATGGCCTCTCACCAGATATGACCAAGATTCTATTGTTGAAAATTTTCTAGACTCGGAATAGTCAGTTAACTACTTTTGAGCAGAAAAGTTGTAACTACCAGATGTATCTGCACCTAACTCCAAAAAAAAAAGTACATTTTGATGTTGTAATGTTTTGTCTTAAGTTTTCTGCCATCTTAGATCAGATAAATGTTTCTAGCTAATGTCTCTGTAGCACAGTTTAGTTTGGATAGCAAGAACAGTAAAGACACTAGTCCTACTCAAAGCAGAAGCTATAAGACCCCCAAGCTAATATTGCTTGTATAATATGCATCTCTGTGTATGCCAGCACAATTTGCAATTAGCCCCTCAATTCTCAATTTCTTGATGTCACCAATAAACCACAGAGATCATATTCAAACCATCATGATCCTTGATTAGTAAATTTAAGCTCCCTCCTACCAACTTAACATCTAATTTGATATTATGTAGCAAATAAGAAACACAAGCACATAGACTTGTTCTGTGATGACAGAGATGAAATATGACAAAACCAAAATATTCTTATTTGTTAAGTCAACTTAATATCTTTCTCATGATTGTTATGTCTCTGAAATATGAGGCCAAACATCTATCTCACAAACTCATCAGGAATTTGCCAAACTTAATTTAAACTCAATGTAAAAGTTCTACCATAACTACACAATGAAGTAAACACAATAACCTCTTGAAATAATCAATAGTTTCAGATTCTGCTTTCTGCAATTTCTATCATCAAGTTCACCATCAAAGAAAGACGAGGGTGATACCTCACCACCATTGGTGCCTCCCTCATAGCATGGACGCAAAGGTCATGCCGCTCAAGATATGGTCTCCAATGACCAGTGAGTAAATCTCTTCTTATCATCTCAACACCACCTTGATATTGCTGAAAACAGGAAAATTACTATATCACCTATAAGGAATAAACCAGAGACAGCAAGAGAAGTTTCTTAATGTAGTTCTGTTAAAGCCACTTGCTATTTTCAACATGTTATGAAGTATCCAGCATTTCTTAAAGTTCCTTAATGGCAAATCTGATCATACATTCATGCTCAAATTTATAATGCCAAGTAGAACAATTAATCTTCGGAAAAAAGTGATACAGATGTATTGACTTTAACAATTCTACAAGGTGCTGAGCAAGGAGAGCACTGCAAAGAGATTCTGATGCTGAGCAGATCAACAGTGTGAAAGAGAAGATTCAATAGTCGTGGCTTGAAATTGCAGGTAACACTGAGATTAATGCAATGAGGGTTAAGGGCCTAAGGGATTCACATGTGTCTGCCATCTAGCTTTGCTCCATCTAAGAGAACAAAGTTTTGGTAGATTGTTTGGTACAAAATGAATCTTAGCTTCAAAGATGAATTTCCGTGCCTTCCTCCCATATTTCACTCTTATTAATGGACAGTTATGTAGCTGTCTGGCTCACGAAGCAATTCATAGGCTACATGAAATTTATGTTTCACGGAGAATATGCAGGGCTGGAAGTGAAGCCATAAAATTGTGACTTTTTCAGAGTGCATGCATAGTAATTGCAACCTGTTTCCCCAGTTCACTCATAGAAAGGTGCTTTCATTAGGCAATGCAACAGTCAGCATCAGCTGATTCAGATGTTGTGTAGGGGACATAATCACTGTTTTTGCATCAACAAGTTGAATGTCGGATGTGCAAGTGCATGCTTCAAAAAAGTACATAAACTGCTTCTCAATGGACCAAATGTGGATCTAAGAAAATTTTAGGGCAAGAAAAATGACCACCTAAAATGGTCAAAAATTATTGAGACCAAGTTAGTGCCCAAATATGAATTTAGTAAGTTAATAACTTTAGACATACCAAAGTCGAAAGAATGACAATATCAATCAGAACAGAGAGTACCATGAAGAAGTTTTGCAGGATAAAGGTACAATTAGACATCAAATCATAATATAACTTAAGTGGAGAAGAACTTTCAGGAAGACTTTCATTTTGGTTTGTTCTGCAGCCTAGGTAGCTAGTCTCCACCTCATATGGAGATAGATTTTCCTATTCAAAACAATCATCAGTGATCTGGCTTTTCATTTTTTTTTTTTTTTCTGGGGACAGACGGAGAAGCTAGATTAATCCTATTAAAGACAGCAAGATCAAAACTTTCGCACTCATTTTTTTGAGCTTGTATTGTGCTCCATCACATACAAAGACGAGTTCAGTATCAGGAAATAAACATTTGACTTCTGAGGGAGCGATGCAATACCCTGTCCTCCAAACCTATACTTAATAATTCTACTTTAATAAAAAAAATTCCAATAAAAAGAAAACATAACTGGAGTTACAGTAATGATACCTCAAGCATGTTTCTCAAAAAGGGTTCTTCATTGAAGTAGTCCCTACGTACAAAGACAAAGGGTAATTTGTATGCCAATGCTTCACTGACTGTTCCATATCCAATTTTTCCTAAAAGAATAGAGAAGGTAAGGCTACTATAAATATTTTATCTTTAATTTTCAAATATAAACTTCAATACAATTATTTCTTACTAACCAAGCATGCAATCAGATGCTGCTATGAGATCAGTATAGACATCTTTGCAAGCTTGATGAAGTTGGGAGGAAGATCCTGACTATGGAAGCACCACAAACCTGGATGCAATGAAGTAGATTTTACCCTATCAATTGTACAACATTGGCACTTTCTGTTGGTGACCAAAATTCAATCGCTATTTAGACCAGATACCAGACAGAGCCAACCAGAAGTACCTCCTTTAGCTTCCAACCTGCTGGCTGCATGCAACAACCAAAGTATAGAAATTGAGATATGTAAAGCGAGATGTTCAACTAGAACTAATATATTCACAAGAATGTAAAATATGCATCTAAAAGATAATACAAAGGTTACAGTGTAATAAGCCTGAGAAAATGTTCCATGCGTATTGTATAAACCAACACAAGTAAGGATAAAAGTTTCAAAGATTTAATGCATTTTAATGCATCAAGATATCAGAAGCAAAATTACAGTTATAGTACCAGGAGATATTTCCACCTATTTCAGAGGATAGATATTGTCTGTGTAATCCATTACCAACAAAAGTAACTAAGAAGTGGTCTGAGCAAAATTATAACTGGCTACAACTTAGAAGTAGTGCAACCTGTATATTATTTTCTCCTGCTAGTGACCAAAAGATAACATTATTTGATGCTTGCCAAAATAAGCAGTCTGAAGGCCCATGCCAAGTTTTCAAGTCTACTGCTCAGAACTCAAGATGAAACCAAGAGCTGAAATTCTTCCAACTAAGGAAGGTTTACTAGAATCTAATGGAAGAATGCTTCATCTCTATGCACCACCAAAACATAAATTTTACACCCATTTATGGAAACATAAATTAACATAAATCGTTTTATGTTATCATATCTGCTTAGTGTTGCTCAAGAATGAGCATACAGATTGGCTATGTCACAATACTCTATTATTAGAAAATTAAAGAACTACACCTGGAAACACCCATACCTGACACCCATATCTGCTTAGTATGTTACTCAAGAATAAGCACAGACTGACCATGTCACACTCTCTACTATTAGAAAATTAAAGAATCTGACACCTGGAAACACGACCATACCTGACCCATCCCCAACCCCTGTAACAAAGGCTGCCATCATGGTACACTGTATCCAAACTTCATGAATGACTGTTAGGTTAAAAAACAAACAAAATAATAAGAGCCTAGTTGTATTGTTAGCTTTCACAGAAAAAGCTTTGGAAATATTCTCTTGACACATTTCCTAATCAAAGTTTTGTACTCACACAGTATATTTTCTACAAAAAACTCTAAATAATTATAATCCACAACGGAACATAAAATGACTGTTTGGGAATGCCATAACCCTCTTTTGCAAAATGAGATCCAAATGCCATCAAACTCACAGCACTCTTCATATGCATCAGTGTAATTTGAGTGTCAAGAAATTTATATATCTAAAGAAGCAATCAAATCATCAAATGGATACTGGACAAATAATTGAAATAAGTTCCCATTTGAAACATCAAAACTAAATCAAGAGGCAGAAAATTATTTAGAACCGGGTCAAGCCATCATAAGAATGGGACCAAAGTAGTTCAATACTTATACGAGGCACTTGACGTACACTAATAAAGCAACTGCTTTATGTACTGTTAAAAAGTACAGCAGAAACTCTTCCCTTACATGACTAATTGACACTCACTTTACTGAATTCAGGACCTCTCACCAGGCTGGTTTGAAACATCAAAGGTAAGAGTCGTTAAATAGGCTCTTGGACCTTAAAATAACAGATATGTAAAAATAAATTACAAATTTAATCTCAACAAATTCAACTAAGCAAGGAATAACCAAAATCTAAGAAGATACTGGAGCCTAAGAACAAAATAAAAAATGAACATGCTAATAGACTAATTGAGACATTTTGCATAAGCATGAATTAGTAAACATATACCTGTCCACCAAAGTTGAGGATAACAACCTTCACATCTTCACCAATTCCAAGTTCTTCCCTAACCTGGATTGTTAAACGGTGGAACAATTAATACAAGCATGCTGAGGATAATAACACCACACATGAAACCTACACAAACCTGCTTAGACTTGTGTAACCTTCTCACCACCAAAGGTACACATCAATCACATCACGGTATGCAGGCACTGCAATGTTGTATGTCCATTTTCAGTTAAGAAAAAAGCAGCTATCAGATTTTCCAGCCTTTTATATATTTGACGAAGAGAATGAAAAAATAGAACTGTACAAAATAAAAAAAAATTAACATACTTGGGGTACCCTGGGAGGCGGATAAGGAACTCGCAATGAGAGTAATCTTCTGCAATCTGTATGAGGTCAAAGAGAAAATGAAGTTAGATTTGAAAACTGTGACAAAGAAAAATACTTGGAAGAGGAAGATTAGGCATACAGTACCAAAGAAGCACCAAGGGAAAATGAACAAATATTAAAACAAGCACAAGAATAGATTCTTTAGACAAGTAGTAGACATCACGATCTAAAGAGTGTTTTTAGACGCACATTGTCCAGCATCATGCAATGAACTTGTAACAGACTTCAAATATTTGTCCCTCTTATACATCCAGAAAAGCACATTCAAATTCTCTGTCACTGATAAATGCATTACATGATCCACCTTCTGAGTCTAGAGTTTCAACACTTCATTGTCTATCCAACAGACAACGGTTGATATCACTGAAAAACTTAAACTAAAGAATAAAACTTTTATGGTGATTACACCTTGTACTTATTGATGTGCATTTCTGATAAGCTCATCTATCTTCAAAAAATCAGATGGTGCCGCATGACATCCTGATAAATTTACTTACACTCTGTTTTTATGATTCTAGTTAGCATCTCAATAACCATGTAACACATATGCAAACTTTCAGAGTTAACATTTTAGTCAAAAAGGCTTAGTTAATTACATCATGTTTACATATAGGCAAAGGCTGCAAATCATACAGACAAATAACCAATCACAGAATCACTAGATGTAAAAGGTATAGCACTATCATTGAACATGAGCAACATTAGGAGTGGAGAATCAAAAGAATTGACCTTTCCTTGCCTGGTTGTTATAGAAAAGTTGCCAAATATTTGAAGTCTGAGATCAATAACCAAATTCTCTAAAATAGTCTTTTTCATGAATCTTCCGTGAGATTTAATATGCACAACCTTGATCATTTTGTAATCATTGACTAAAACAAACAACAACTGATGTACCATTGTAATACCTTTTTGGGGTTGGGGACTAGTAATTAGTTTAAGATCAGTACCTGCCAGACGATTGACCTATGATGAATCCCAGCATCCATGACATACCTGCATAGATGAAATCCCAGCTGTAGAAAGAAATTAAGCACATTAGCATAGCTCAGCTAAAATGCAATGAGATCCAAAAGCAAATGAGTAGAGATTAAAATACACTTTTAATTGCACACAACCTGAAGTTTGTAACACAAACAGAACGGATGCCTGCATTAGCCGCTGCTCGACAAGCAACTGGTACAACATCTGAGACCTATTTCAATATGCACATACCATTTAGCTTAACCAGCTTCTACCTCATCAAAGGACATGTATGCACTCAAAATTCCAGTCAGAAAGAGATCAAAGCACTTAATTTATCTTGTTCGTGAATTGTGGAGGAATGAAAAAAAATCCATGAAAAAAGAAATCTTTTTTCAATTCATCTTCCATCAGCAAGTATATAACTTCTGGACTAAAAAAGTTTGCACATCATTATCATAAAAAACAAGTACAATAGTGAAAATGACTTGCGAGTTTGCCCTTTTCTACATTGAACATCGAATTTTAGGCAGAACCAGTAAATACTTCTACATTGTACATTTTTGTCTTATAACCTTTCACTATTAACTCTTTCTCTGAAGTCACAACAGACTAAGCCAAAAATTGTAAGAGAGATATAAAGATAAAATCAGCAGAGTTTCATAATGCCAATAATCATCCATTTGTACTTTATGAAGAAGAATTACTTAAAGTGTATACCACTAGGTCTGCCTTTATTGAGTGCAGCACTCCACCTCTGTTTCCAAGATAGAATCACGAGGCACAACAGCAGTCTCTGAGTACTATATCAACAAGTACACATAATTAGCCCCACAAAATACTCTGCCCGCTAAAACATGAAACAAATAACTGTACAAATCTGAGATTATCCTTGCATGCCATGATCTGCTATACCTTTTCCAGTGAAGCTAGCCGATCCACTGTCAAAGCATCTGCTTGAACTGCTCCACATCTAGCAAAACCTGGTAATTGCAGACATTGAACAACACTCAAAACCAAAACACAATTAACAAGTGAAATAAACAGTTTAACTCGATCTCATAAAAATAACACTTATTTGCTAATCAAGAAGGGACCTTATGGAGAAACAGTCGAGGACTGTATTTCGAGGTAAAGACAAAGTCAGGCACCAGTGACCACATGAACATCATGCCCTGCATCAATCAGATGCCGCAACCTATACCAATGTACATACTGCAAATTAACAAACCATATATGAATCACAATAAACCAAGTATTTTCTACAGTTTTATCCCAAAGAAAAGGTTAAAGTAGGATTGATGACAGCATATCTGCCAAAGTACCATATATTCTCTCACTTCATGATTGTTCATCAATTATTTCTTTGTAGCAAACAGGTATATGTGTACGTAAATAATTAACAGATCAACCATAAGAGAGAGTTCTAGTCCAGTGAGGATAATAACTAGTCACAGCTATTGACATTAGATTATTAGACAATGTCAATGTATATACCCACTTTTACCACATTTTGATTTTTTCGCATAGGGCTGAATTTCACTTGACAGTAAGGAGCAGGCATCCAATGACTCAGCACTAGCCCAATTACATGTAACTATATTTTCCCCTTCTTCCAAACATTCTCAACTGTGGTATTCATTGTTCAGTATTTATTCTCAACTAAAACAATCAAGATACCGAGATATGTTTTGATTGTATTTCACAAAATTCCAGGTAAGCTTCCCCAACCACCCAAATAATTATTCATGGGAAAATTTTCTAAAATGTCACACTCAGCATACTATGGTGCAATTTCTGTTTATACATCCCAGAGTATAAGTAC